>CM024710.1:19707718-20285902 GCA_014182895.1 Angophora floribunda
AGCTGCCGCTGTTGATTTCGAGTATGTCCTGGTGGTTTCCCATAAGTCTGGATGTGCGTTCGGGCTTTGAAATGATCAACCTTCTCTCTTCAATCCACTGCACACCATTTGTTTGACAAGATGTTTGAACCAAGGTCGGACGCATCTTCTTCCGATTTTGAGTCGCTTCGAATGTGTAGTGATAGGGTCCGCTTAATGGCGATCTTTCACTTTTCTTGTCACCGCAGTTCAATGTGCTTTTCCCCTTGCCGAGTCTTATTCAGTGCCTCTGAGGTGTGCTTGTTTGGTAAACGTTGGCGTGGTCATAAGCGAGAGTAGATGGCGGTTGGGGATGGTCGGGTGGTGATGGACCGACCGTAACTCACGGTGGAGTTTGGAGGTGTTATTAGGCGTTGGTTGCCCAGAGTTTGCCCAGAGTTTACATTCAATTTTCAGCTTTTCTTTTTGTTCTGATGCAATTAGAAGGAGCAAGGAGGCGTCGCGAGGCTGAGTAAAGTGGCCAAACAGGAGTGGGGTGTTGGGCTTGTTTTGGTCTAATTGAAAAGAGGGGCTTGAGAATTTTTATTAATAAGCCCATTTTCTGTGTGACCTCCTTGTGTGGCCCGAATTAGGCTATTTTCATGTGGACCGGACCTGGAAATTTGGCCGACATTCCCTGAGTCCATTCGACCTTAATGTGGATGTGAGCCGACAAAATTAGGCCCGAGTCTCTTGCGGATGAGCCTGAATCTGGTCCATATTCGAGCTGGGCAGTAGGGTCCGGCCCGTGTCCATATTTTTTTAAAAATAAATCTTTTAAAATTCCGATTTTTTTCCTAAAATTAGGAAAAAGCTTATAAATTAGATTTTTAAATAATTTTATTTTAAAATATGCAAAATATCTTATAAATTCTTTACTTAAAATTGAACAAGCTCTTAGGCTTCGAGATAAGATATCGTGTGCTCTTAGAAACTAATGTTAGATTGTTGTTTGCACAATTATATTTTTATTACACATTTAAGTGTCTACTATTGGTACATTAATTGTTATTTCCCTTTCGCTTGTTATATTGCTACTACCTTATATTATTAGATGGTTTATTGAATTCATAATCATGCTATTGACCTCAATTTCCTAGTTCTAAAGAATTCTTCAGCAATATGAGGATTGGGATGATTCATCCCATCCTTGAGGTACATCCCAATAAATTCAATTTCTTTTATGATTTACGAGAAGACTACCTAAACATTTTGGTTGGTAATTGAATAATATTAGGCACCAAAAGGACATTAGTTAAATAATTAGTGTAATCAAGTCCCTCGATTTTCTAGTTGCGTAGGAAATGAGACATACTTTAATGCATCACTTTGTTCAAACCAACCCCAGTAGGCTAATGGGGACTCATCATCTAAAATTCTCATATCATCAATTTGACTTAACATCGAATATCACAACATCGCGCTAGGTATAAGTTGGGGAGAGCCCATGCTTAATTGAGGGGCATAAGCCAACCTTTTAGGGAATACCCCTAAACTTATAAGTCATTTTCCTTCTAGACGGAAAGTGTAGGTCGTGACACTAGGTATATATTTTTGTGACTTTTTGTGGCATAATCCCTTTTGTTTTATTAGTCATGTTATGTAACATTCCATTACAACTTGCCGAGAGTATGTCTTGAGTTTGAATTAGTGAAGGAAGTCCAATTCAAGTGAAAGTTCCAAACCAAATAGGATTTTATAACTTCGTGTCCAAAAAAGCAATACCTTATTGAAATGCTTTTAATGTTGAAATTGGATTCCTGATTTGAGTTGGCAAATCACATAAGAACGTCTAAAAATGGAATTTTACTTGGTTATTACACATTAGAGTAGACAAAAGAAGCGTGAAGGCTTTGTATTCGTAATGAATTGTGAAAGGTTGCGAGATAACACTTGTGAATTTGCTTGGAGTGTAATTTAAGGATAAGAAACACTTTGAGCAATGGTAAATTATAGGGGCGTGTAAAAGAATCGGGAACCGGTCAGAATCGGACCAAATCGGCTTGGAACTAGCAGTTCCCATAAGGATTGGTTCGGTTCCCAATTCTAAATAATGGGAATCGGTGAGTATCGATCCAATTCCCGGTTCTGGGTATGGAACTACCCACCCCAACCAAATCGGTACACTCATGTATATCTCTCTCTCTCTCTCTCTCTCTCTCCCCTATGTGTCTTCCCAAAAATATAAATTTTGTACGATCAACTACCTACTCTCCACTTTACTCTCTCTTTTCATTCAAACCGCTGCATCCTCTCTCCCTCTTCAATTAATATGGCATTCTCTCTCTCCCCACTTTATCTCTACTTTTCTCTTTTTCTTTAATTGCGACACTCTCTTCTCTTTCTTCTGCGTTCCTTGCACAATCAATACCATTTATAAACATTCAAAACAATTTCTTCACTCTCGCTAAGTTGGGTTCTAAGACACTTCAAAGAAATTATCTGTCATTAATCTTTTGTTCTCCATTCTTGATTTTTTACTATACTTCATCGTTTGTGTCCATTATATTTTATTACTTCGTTGGATTGAGTCATCTCGAACTATGTTTGTGTCACTTCTCTCTTTAGAGAGACGGGATATTCTCTCCATCATCTTCGTTGTCTCATCCCACCTCTTGCTCCCCCTCTCTCCCCTCACCCTCCTTCACTCCACCTCACCGTCATCAAACCATTTTTGTCCTCTCCCACCACTTGTTCACCTTAGCCGACGATTCGTGCCCACCCTTCCCCTCCTCCGCCCCTTCCTACTACTTCACCTCTCTTGGCTGGTTCCATGGACCCACACGGGAATCGGACTAGACCGATGGTCTGGTTCTTGGGTAGGTCCATGGAACCAATGGACGGTTTCCGATTCCAATTTTTCGGAATTGATCTGTAGCGGGTGATTCCCGATTTCGGAGTGGGAACTACCCACCTAGATCATATACACCCCTAGTAAATTCTGCATTTCGTGGATTCATAATTGATTTCCGGGTAATTAGCTAGATTCAATATTTGGATCTAATCATGTAAATTTCCAATATACTTATGGTTTCTCGTTCATTTATCTTATAATTTTTTTTCTCACGATAAACTTGAATTGTAAGATCCATGACTTCAGCGTTATTTCAATAAACACCTCCTTCAACTGATTAAGTTTCATTTGACTCTGTACCATAAGGTAAAAAGATTTGTTCCGTGGGAAAGTTTCAGTCAACACAATGAGTGGCTATAAATAAAGAGATGATTTTACAGGACAAGACTTGTGATGGTTGCGTAAGCTTCCGTAAGCATCACGTACCTTATCGACAGATTTGACCATGATTTGGTAAGGACAAACGCATGAAAAAATCCTCTTCGAAATCTTATATCCAATTGAAAAGCAGCCCCCTTTACCTTTCCGTAAACGTTGACGTTTGCTGGAAGCCCAGGTGCGAATTCGCTGACGTCATTAATCACGGGGTGATTAAGGGCCTTTCTTACATTCCTCCGAACGATTTAAGTCCTCAAATCTTCATATCTCGAATCATATTCTTCGAAAAAAAAAACAATACACACATTCAAAAATTAAATCCTCATCGAGGAGTACTTTCTTTTTTCTCTTTATTTTTTTTTATCGCCAAACATATCATCCATAACAATTACGTGATCTCACAATAAAATTCCTCTTTTTTATTACATTTCACTCATTTTTCGCATCTCGTTGGAGTCGGTATTTTCTAAAAAAGAAAATTTACACTCCTTAAAAAAGGAAAAAAAATCATGCACCATAAGCTTTAGGTGCAGTCGTAATGAAGTTTTGGGCTTATCTAAAAGCCCAAAAGAAACCTGGAGAAAAACGAAGAGGCGGCAAGGCAACCGCGCATCTTTCCTTTCAATTCCCCATTTTGATTACCGAAATAAAATAATAATAAAAGTGACTGGGAGTCTCATTTTTGACATGCCCGGTTCCGAATCAGAAAAAGTGAGTTGGGAGTCTCTTTTCGTCCGCTCGTTAGCAAAAACAGAACGCCAGTGCAGGGTTTCCTTTCTCTCTCATCGCGGATCCGCCTCCGACAAGACAGCTGCCCGTTCCCCTGCCCCGAACGCGGCGGACTCCCTCGTCGGGCGCCGCGCCGACGGCGAACCCGCATCTCCGGGTGCGACTCCGGCGACAGGAATGGTACGCGTGCTCCGCCGTCCTCTCTTCTCATCGCTTCTATTCTCCTTGGCTGGCCGAGCTCCATTCTCCTCCTCTGTTTCTTTCTCTTTCCCCCCTTTTTAGCTTTCTTTGTACTCGACCTGTTTCGCCGATAATTCCTCGGTGTGTTTCGATGTTTATTGCTTGTTTCTTTTTTTTTTTTTTACGAGAGCTGTGATTCTGTTTTCCCTTCTGTTAGAATTAGTGCGATTGGGTGTGGCGGACGGTACATTTCGGACACGGACAGAACCGGGACAATGTCCGAAGTTTGCCCTAATTTTGAGTCGGTTTTGTCCGTAATTCGACCTTGTCGGTGCAGCATGCCGCATACTAAGTTCGGCTCGATGCCGCGCCACCTTCCACCGCCTCCGCACTTGATTCCACCAACGAAATGCCGGGGTGGCGGAGGATACTTAACGTGCGGCTTGTACTGTTCATCATGTTAGATTAACTAATGAGTCGTTGAATGTGGGCCAGATCTGAAGCGAAGTCAAAATAAAAAAGGGGTGGTATTGTGCTGATAAGTTTTAAAGCCGGGTCGAATTTGAAAATTCTGGGCAAAATACCTCTGTTTTGGCCACGATCCCTGAACCGGCTCAAAGTAGTTCATGTATATGTAGCTTTGAAGTAGTTAAAAATTTAAATTTCGGAATTAGTCGCTGAAATTTTGGTAGTTTGGAACTTTTGTAAACAAGTTTGGTTCCCATTGTTTTCAGTAGACTCAGTCCTTTTGTTCTTCCAGGTGACTGTCTGCCTACAATGTGGGGACAATGGCTTTGATGTTGCTTTGATCTATTGTGGCGACTGTCAAAAATGTGCTATTCACCGGTATGTTTGCCCTCACTTCCTCTCCATTTGTATCACGTAATCCTAGGCAACCGTGCACGTAGGTGCACACATGGTACTACCTGATGCATGCGCGCACCCTCATGCATGCATGCATGTGTAGAAGAGATCTATATGAAGTATTAGTTTTTCCTGGATCTTGGTCCAGCTAGTTGAGGAATTCATGGTGATTTACAAGCCTTTCAGATAGTTAAACTCACAGTATTCCTTTTGGACATTAAATTGGAGGTTTTTTTCAAGTTGTGATGCCAATTTATGGAGTTCTAGTGTGTGAGTCTGTTGGGGCATCCAATCTAGTAATTGTTCACCGAAGGGTCTCTGCTTGATTCACTGATGTACTTTGTGAGGTATTTCTGGTGGAAGCTGCACATTTAACGTTGCTCTATTGGATGTGTAACAATTGAACTTAAGAGTCTTGAATCAGAAAGAATTTCTCAAGTTTCTATTTCTTTAGATCTTTTCTGTGCCGGTTCACTTCAGACTGGAGTGAGAGGGAGTTCTTGTTCTTTTTCTTTGTATTTTAACATGCTAAATTTTTGTACAAGTTCAGTTCATGTCAAAGATGCTCACTGTTTGAGATTTGACTGTAAGCCTATTATGCTTTTCAGCTATTGCCTAGAAACCTTGCCTAAAACTTTCAACGAACATGTTGTTTGGTTCTGCGAGGATTGTCAACCCAAGCTTGGAAAGCGCGATACCAATGACGAAAGTTGCTCTCCCGTTAGTGAAGAGGATGACTTAGAAATTACAAAACTCTTTCAATGTGCAAAAAATCTGAAAAATATTCCTATAGAAAGATTGGGGAAGAAGATTGAGATTGAGAAGTGGACGAGGGAGAAGAAGAGGAAAAAGAAGAATGAATTCAAGCCGCAAATGGGAAAAGATGAGGAAGGGCAGTTGGCCGAGAAGAGCAGGGTCTTTACTTTGGAGACAGATGTTGGAAAAACCAAAAATGTATGTCTTGGTCAGGTTTACGAAATGCGGAGCAACGAAAACTATGAAAAAGCTGGAAATTTTGGAATAGATGTGAGAACTACTTGGGGAGACATACGGATGTCTAATGAAGAGGCTCAATCCATGAAAGCCCCACAATTACCGAAGCTTGATTGCCCTGAGCTATTTGGGGAAGATACTTATTTGTGTGCCCAGCCGATTATCGATCCAATCTGGAGGTAACATTGACTTCCCTTTCCTTCTAAATTTCTTGGTTCTCTAGTAGCAAACTCCCGCATATGATTTTTTATTGTTATTTTATTTTTCATTTACAGGGGAAGTTTGAAATTCAACAAACAAGGGATCAATTATTTTGGGAAAGTCGTGGCACACGTGTCCAACTTAGCATGTTCTAGAGTGAGCGAGGAGGCAAAGTTGTTCCCTTCAGTGCTTTGTACTGAATTGCATCCTAGGCCTAAAGTATGGCCAAAAAGCTTCAAGGACCAGAGTCCTGGTGATCATAGTATTGCGATATATATATTCCCTGATAACAAGAGGTGATTGCCTATGCTCATTTTTTAAAGATCCTTAACCTTTTCGTCTAGATTTCTTACTCGTTTCCTTGTTTGTACAGTGAACAAGAATTTTTTGATAGCCTCGTGGTCGAAATGATCCGCAACAATCTTGCCATGAGAGCAGCGGTTACCAATGCGGAGCTCCTAATCTTCACTTCCACAAAGCTGCCTTTGCACCTTTGGAGTAAGTTGGATGTTCATTCTTAGAAACTTCAAATGCCTTTGCACCCAGCTCCTAAAGTGTTCTTTGGAAACTTTTTTTAGGTTGCCTTTTATAAGTTATTATCAAACAGAAGAGAATGGGCATTATTTAAAGAAAGCTGATTAATGGTGTTCTCCAATTTTATTTTATCTTTTTGTTTTTCTCTGTTTTCCACAAGGTTCCAGTTGAGAAATATTCTTGAAAGCAAGCTGATTTGTGGTGTTCTCCAATTTTATGCTTCTTGTCAGAACTGTAAGGCAACCCTATGTGAAGTGTCGTGGAGCTTGTCATTATATGTTAATCTGGCAATTTACCAAATCCAAGTTATGTCAGTAACGACTTAGTGAGACGCAATACGAGAAACGCATTTCTGTTCTGATATAAAACTGAAAGTGATGTTTAATTTGGTTTTCAAAAACAGGTCTTGAGCACAAAATTGACTGTATAGTCGTGAAGGACCACTTCTTAATCTTTTAATGAGAGTTACTTCAACTTAAGAAAAGCTCCTCATGATTTGATTTGTTTCTCTTTCAGGATTCCAGTCAAAATTCTATTTGTGGGGGGTTTTCAGGAGTAAGGAACCTTTGCCCGTGTCCAAGGTTGACGGTCACACGCCTGTATCAGAGAAAGATCGGTTGAAGGCGGTCAGTTGGAAGATGCACAGCCCTGGGAGTCCTCTAAGCGTCAGTGGAAGTGACGGTTCGAGCTCTGTGTATTAACAATTTTTTTTTTCTTCCTGGTTCTTCCAAATTTTGATGTGCAGGTTCGGAATGGCTAATATGTCAAATGTACAGTCTAAGCCCTAGCTCGCCCTTACTGAATTGTTTGTTGGTATGTCCTTTTGTTTTGTGGCCCAAACTAATCTTTTGTGAGGATGGACGTGGAAGCCTGAGGAAAGTTGAAAATATGAGAGAATGAATACCATATGTTCACCGATGAGATGAACTTCGAGTCTCTCCGAGGTATTGTATCGTTAAAGCCTCCTGTTTGCAATTGTTATAGAGGTTTTAGCTTAGGGGTGATCGGTTCCCAATTCAATCTGGTTTTAAGATGGAATTGGTGATCAGACTAGGAGGACTGGTTCCCAAAATTCAAAATTGGGGATTGGATTGGTTGATCCTAGGATCGGGAATTGGATCAATCGTCTGGTCTGTTTTTGGTTTTGGTCCAATAAATCAATGACTTTTTATCTCTGATAGTTTTTAGTTCACATTTTATCATTTTTTGAAGAAATAATAAAATAATAACTTATATATGTTGTGAATGATAACGATTCTGTTTGTGGGAACAATTCTACTCATAAATGATTTTTTTTAATTCTGTTCTTGGGAATAATCTCTGAGTATTTAAAAGTGTTTTGTAACTATTTAAAATTTTTATTCATGAAATAGAAATGCGTTTAATATGACTCTTTTTTTAATAACTTTTATTATAATTTTCTTATTTCTTTTTATATTTTTCTTTTTACTTCTTCTTCCTCCTTTTGAGGTAGTGATTGGTTGGACGAGGTCTGATGAGCTTGCCTGGCCATCGGTGAGGTCGAGCCTCGCCATGCCACCGGTGAGGCTCGGCTTGGCTTTGCCTAGGTAGTGCGTAGCCGGCCTCGCCTTGTCGGGAGAGGCTTGCCTCCCCAGAACTGGGCAAGGAGAGCCTCGCCTGGTGAGGGCAAGGCTGACCTTATGCCGCTTGGGTGAGGTCAAGCTTAGCCATCGGTAATGCTCGACCTTGCCCAGATTTTCGAGGTTGAGCTTCACCAGTGGCCAGGTAACCCTTTAGTGAGCTCATCGGACCTCACCTTGGTGAGGCCTGGCAAGCTCGCTGGACCTCGCTTGGGTGAGGCTTTGGGAAGCTCATTGGATCTCGCCTAGTTGCTCGACGGTGGCGGTGGTCGGGGGCAGTGATGGGGCGGTGGTGGGCTGGAAGGAGGAAGAAGAAAAGGAAAGAGAAAAAAATAGGAGAGAAAAAGAAGAGAATAAGAAAATTAGAATTGATTCGTGAAATTGTTTTCGAGAATAAGAAGTAATTTTTTATTGTTGATCTTGTTCCAAATCTATTTCCGGGAATAAAAAATTTACCAAATAGATTTATGTTCTAAATATGTTCTCGGGAGTTAAAGAATAAGATCGATTGTTTCTAGGTAAGTTAACAAACATGCCCTTAGTTGGTCTAGTCTGGTTCCTCTTCGGAATCGGGAACTGGACAGCCCGACCACCGGTTCCATGTTGTAGAAATCGAGAATAGATCGACACTCCTAGGAATCGGATCATATCGACTGGTCCAATCTGGTTTAAGCGATTTTCGATTTGGTGATCTGTTTGCACATTCTAGTTTAAGCAATTTAAGCAATGTTAGACATAATAGGTTAGCTCGTGGAATGTGTTGTAACATTGACCATTAAATAGAATTAAGGGAAAATTATAATGTCATTTTTAGATTTTAGATTTATTTAATATGATCTCGAAACTTTGGGAGAAGTGACAAAAATTTGTAAATCTATTATATTGGTGTACATTTAATCTTGAATCTTTTATTGATGAAAATTTAATCCTAAATTTTTTTAAGTTAGTGCTAATTTAGTCATTTCTACTAATTTTGGTCATATATTATTGATGTGGACTATGATTGGCCTATGTGACATGACTAGCATTGATATTAATAATTTTTAATATTATTTTAATATTTTTGTTCCGAATAATTTATTTATTTATTTCTCTCTCTTTATATTCTTTTTTTTTCCCCTTCTCTTGCTTTGACCCGTCATTGGACCTTAGCGGCTTTGGCCATTGGTTATCGAACCTGCCAGCCTCTAGCCATAGGTCACCAAACCTCACCAGCCTCGCTATGACTAGGCGAGGCTTGACCCTTGCTAGTCCTTGTGCTGCGTTGGTGAGGCTTGACGAATGGCAAAATGAGGGACCTTGCCACCCTCGGCTCTAGTCACTCGCCAAGATCCGGCGATCAGTGGAAGAAGAAGGAAGGAAGGAAAAAGGGAAAGAGAAAGAAAATTTAAGAAAGAGAAAAGAATAAAAAATTCAAAAAAAAAGTCTACATTAGCGTTAGTCATGTTACATAAGTTGATCGGGTGTTCCCATTAGCAATATCATGCCAAATTAGTTGGAAAGATTAACTCAAAATGTTTAGAACTAAATTGATTATAATACAATAAGTTTATAACTTTTTTGATACTTTTCCTCTCAACTTTGGAATGAATTAGTTCATCAGTTAAAGTTAATGGATTTTGCTGATTGTACTTCTTATTTGGCATGTTTAAAAGGTGGATATAAAAAAACGTTATTGAGATGTTCATCTCAAATTAGAATATAATGATTCTTTAAATTTGTTTAATTTAGAAAAATGATTGTTTATGTTATTTGATGATGTTGATTATTATATCTTGATTTGAATTGAATATTTTAAGTGGATCGCATATAACTTTATTTTTTATGTCCATCGTTCAAACTTAATAAATTGAAAGCCAAATCAACAAATTTCATTAAATTGAATTAATAGAATGATAACATTAAATATTTTTTATATAATACCAGTACCCAAAGTTTATAGATCATATTGAATAAATTAAAAATTCAAAGATGACATTGCATCTTAAGCTAGATTTCATGGACCATTTATGTAATTATTCCTAAAATTCGACTTGAAACACTTAAATTACAAAATCCTGCTCTTTTGAATATATTATAGCATCCGGGTGAAGCAGTTTTTCTCCAGCCGAACCTTAATCGGACAGGTATTCGGTGAGGTTGCAACTTTACAAGGGCAATGCACACTGCGTTTTCATCCGACACCTCAGATGCCTACAACGAGACATCCCATTACTTATTCCAAGTTAAACCATAGGGATAGTTATAGCTCTTCTTCATGATTGCATTGCACCTGCGCACATCCGTGGGGTGATATCGGTCGGTTTAGGGTTCAGATCAGGTTTTATTCATGCATAATCGTGCTGGGAATGCGTGCTTGCTGAAGTCGTTGTCTTTTTGTCCCCTTGTCTGGGTACACACGACAGTGGAACCTTTTCACACGTTTTGACTGGATAGATCTTTTTGAGTTACTGGTCTTTGTTGAGTGGCTTCATCACGAAAAGAGCCACACGATAAAGATCATTCCCTCTGTGATTTTCTACTCACTCTGTCTTGGTGAGTCTCCCGCGCGTTCCGACTCTCAACTTGCAGCCCTCTCCACGATGGTTACTTGAAAGGTCGTTGTTTCGGGCTGTCCAAAATCCTGTACCAGTCTACATATTCCCGTCATGAAGTAAGCTTGTCTCCTACTTTGTTCAAATGCTTGATCTCGACTAAAGCCCGATGTGGAACCTTTGCCGGCTAGTGATGTTGCTTTCGAGGGTACTTTGATTGCATTCTCTCTCATTTAGCATTTTCGAGAAATCCATGATATGAGTGAGAATGTGAGAATTGTCTTGATGATAATTCTCTTGCGGTGATTTGTTTCTCTCCAGCAACTTGGCATTTCTTAATGCAAAGCATTCTAATGCCTGCCCGTTTTGCACGCATGCTGATGTTACTGCTCGACGATCCCGATCCTTGAGAAGCATTAATCCAAACGAAAACCCTCGGAAGATTAACGTGATTGGCCAGTCTCAGGAAAAAAAAAACTTCCAAAGAGAAGAAGAAAAGTCCCTTTCAGAATACCGACAACAGGGATGGGAGCAGATGAAATTGGAACGAAGTTACACCGATCGAATCGCGTGAATGCCTGTCTACTCGTGCCGAGGATCTTCCTGAGAGGCTGCTCCGTCCGTCAAAATGGGAGTCGTCCTCAGCGTTCAATTCAAATTCGTGAGGTTTGGGTTATTGTCAATGGCCTGCCCATAATGATATCCAGCTGGTACGAGGACAAATTCTCTTCCTTAAATCATTTATTTAATTATGGCCAAATCTACATGGGGTTCATAGAAGAAAGTGACTGCGGTTGGTTAAGGTTGATGGATTTATCCCTTTGACAGCTTAGTCATGGTCTATGTGGTACAATTAGTTTTAATGTGAATAATTTTGATAATTTTTTTTTAAATTGATTTGGGTGAGAAGGCCCTGCCTATGGCTTGCAAAGTAGTGGTGACCTTGCCCTGCCAGTTGCATTAAAAGGCACAAAGGCTCTAGCCAGATTTGGGCAACTAGGGGAGGGTTGCGACCCTTACCCATAGTCGGTGAGGCCGTGAAGGCCCTAGGTGAGGTGGTTGCGATTCTCACCCTGATTTTCCGAGGGGTTGGGTGAGGGCCAAGACTAAGGGTGAGCACATTGGACTGCTTGAATGAGAAACTGTTTGGATTGGACCAGATTGGCCGATTTGGTTTGGTTCTTGGTTCCATAAAAATGGAATTGGTGATTTTCGGTCTAATTCCTAGTTTTGGGAGGAAATTGGACCGGACCGACTATTTTTTTATTTAAAAATATACTTTTTTATATCTTAAAAAATATAATAAACCCTAAAATAATAATAAATCTAGTATTATTATTATTATTTTGCTAAATGTTGGTACCACATGATCGAACTAGACTGGTTAGTTCGATCCCCGATCCCAAAAAATGGAACTGGTTCTCTCGGTCTAGTTCCTGATTTTACCTTGGAACATGATTGGATCGGGAATTGATGGGGAGGGCTTGTTGGCCATTGCCTAGTGATTAGTGATGGTCACCATTTAAAATAAAAGGAAAAAAAAGAAATAAAAGAGAAGAAAGGAAAAAATTTAAAAATCAAATAATTATTAAAATATCCCTAAAATATGTTAGTGTTAGTCTGTACCGTGCCAGTTTGATAATCGACGTCTACGTTAATGATTTTAACCTAAAATTGATTGGATGAACTCAATTGACAAAAAAAAATTAATTGGTAAAATATGAAAATATTTATGACTAAATTAACATAATTAATATATTTATGGCTGAATTAACAGTATTATAATAAGTTTAGAACTTTTTTTGGTTTTTACTTTTCCCGGATATCAACCCTAACTACCATCTACGGAGGATCTCGTAGGAAGCCTTCAATCTCTTAACAATTTCTTGCACGTTTCAGCGTAGTAGGTAGGCATTGTCCTTATCTTCTAGAACTAACAAGTACTATTTTCAATCCCCACTTGCAATCAATTCCGAATTTACTCAAATTTAATTCTGCAGCCACGTTCTCTTCTTCCTTAGGGTGGGGCAAAGCTAAAAATGAAAGATAAATACTACTTAAAAGTAATAGGAACCTGGTCAAACCCACCCCGCTCGAGGCAAGTTTAAGGTTCTCTTGTTAAACATTAGTCAAGGTATTAAGTTTTTAATCATTAGTTAAATTACTCTCGTTAACTTTAAGAACGAGAGAATAAAATCACCTATATTCATAAAATCCCACTTTGACTTTACTCTTGTCTAGGTGATCCTGCCTCTTATAAATTTAATCTAGCCATTAAATCTTGAATTTATTTCCGATCAAGTTGTTCAACGTGGGTTTTACTTTTTCTGAGTAAATCTAAGCTTGAGTTCGATTTTCGTCATGGCTTAGCATGCACAATCTTGTCACATCTCAAAAGTTGGTCCAAATGCCAAATGAAATGATTTAATTAAAAAGTATGGCAATAGATATCTTGTGATTTCACCGAGAAAAATGAGACAGCGTGCCTTAATTCTTACAAAACTAAGGATGAAATTTGTTAAATTAAAATATAATTTAACCCAAGAATGCCCTTCGAGCTAACTAATTGAAAATAGGATTCAACCCCAAGGAGGTCCTTCAAGCTAAGTTACCGTCGTCGTGATAAATCTTCCATGAGGACCGCTTGATAAAAAAAAAAGCAATCTTCCCCCTTAAAGTTACTCAACATAAAACAATGTTTGCACATGGTTGGACTTCCCACTTCATCGATCGCTTTTTGCGCAACCACCCCCATTTACACTTTGACATTATGCGGCATAAACAATCAAGCGCAAAACAAGTGACAAAACCCGAATTGAAAAGCACAACAAAAGAGAAAATGTCTTTTGGACCGATGCGCATCTAGACAGACGCGACCCAAGGTGAAAGGACCACCTCAACTCGATCACCTTCTAGAAAATTTGCCCGACGATGTCTGAGATCTCTTTCTTCTTGTTCTTTTCCTCCGGGGTCAATGCTCGTCTAGGAAAGGACGAAGAAGTTCGATCGATTGTTCTGAAGATTTCAGTACCGCTTATTATAAATTAATGCGGAGGGCGATGTCAAACTTGGTGTGAGAAAAGTCAAGGTCAGCACCTCTCGTTTAGGGCTGGAGCTTTGAGTCAAGCGGTTCATGCACAAGTATGAGATGGTCTTGTCTTTTCGATGGTTTAGTGACGGGCACTGTGTCCATGTGGTTGGAGCTATATACGTTTGGTTGAGCCCACCGTGATAAAGAAGCTCACCTACTTTGTCCCCTTTGGTGTCGGTGTTCATTTGCTCGGTCAAGCATGTGTTCCACAGCCTAATCGGTTTTGTCCCCCTTTTATTATCGACTTATTTTCTTGCCCAAAACCTACTATTTTAAGTAAAATTCATCATCCCTTTGAGGATAACATGGTAAAGATGACAATAATTTCAAGCACTGCATGTCTTCTAAACCTATGCTTTTCTTGACCTTTCGGCTAAAATCTAGTAGTCTACTCTAGATTTATTCATGTTCCTTCATATGACACAAGATGACACATGATCGCAATGCCATGTATTAATATTATTTTATATTTATAAATCAAGAGATCGTAATCATTAAGGTGAGACCTATCATAAAAAACAAAGGCTTAAGTTTAGTATATTGACTCGGCAAGATTAATGATATCTTAGATTTTGATTCCTAGCAATTTGCTTTTTTCGTTGTACTTTAGCTAGATGATAGCAAAGAAGCTTGTCCTTAATAACCCTTTTGGACTCGCAACACTCATCATAAGCATGCCACATGATCCGATCTCTTTCTAATTTCCTTCCGTGACGTAAAATTGGGTTGTGCTTACTTTAGTTATTTGACCATCTGAGATTTGGCAGCATATGTTTAAAAAATCTCGAGAATCGAGAGAATTTTATTTGTAGGGGTTCCAGAAGCTCCTTAGCCACGACTTCAAGGTGCTTTACATAAAGCCGATTCAAGTGTCCCCAAGCACTTCACAAAGAGCCAAAACACCTCTCTCTAAAAGCTAACGTTGCTATCTTAGCACTGGCTTCATTTTCTTTTCGACAAATTATATAGATACATAGTATTGCCAGATCGACTCTCCCTTCCCCTCCTCGTTATGAGCTTGCTCCATATATCGATCTATGTATAAATCAAGTTCGCACTAAAAGTCGAACAACTTGGAGTTGATTTTTGAACTTGTAGGATAGGGTTCGGACCATAAACATGTTAAGACTTGACCTTAGAGTTTGAGTGAGAAGTATATTTTCTTATGAACCATCGAAATATTGTCTCACGTCGTTTGATAATGGATCCTAGATATTATTTATATTCATGTGATCTTCTTCCACTTATCAGTTTAAGTTTTTAGGTTGGACTTTCTAACATGGTATCAAAATAATGAGGTATCAGAACTATTGCTTTGCCCTTGGCAAATGCGTGTTTAGTGTTAGGCCTTGCAAGCAAACTGTTCACCTTATGAAGACTCACATTTCTAGCTCTCATCAAGGGAAGAAGAAGCATAAATGATCAGATCGGGGTGGGCAAAGCACAATGATACGACCCCTTTCTAAGGAAGGTCATTACAAGGTTCGAATATTTCTCAAAGTAAGTCTTCTCTCTATCTTCTTGGCCGTTTAGTATAACAAAATGCGATGGACAAAAGAAGTTTTTGATTGCAAATCTTCCTTTGCCGGAAGCACGTCACAACAAGAAGAAACGTACAATCACATAATGTCAAACATTTGCGAACGATATCTCCTGCAAAATTAAAAAAGAGAAAAATTTGGATGCAAAAGAGGGACCGGTGACTATTACAATGAATTTATTCAGCCAGAGCAGCCGCGTCACCCATCAATTGGCCTACCATACTAAAATCGAAAGGAACCAACAACAAAATCCAGGCCATAAGCTTCCAACCTGCTGGCCACAAAAAAAAGAATCGAATGCTATTCCAATTCAAACTCTCTCTATAATCTCAAGAAACGTTGAGGAAATTACAGCAATTTCCCATAATTAAACAACCCATGTTTCTAAAATGTTTGTCCTAATTCTAGTATGTCGTGTTACAAGTCAAAGAAATTACTGAAGAAATCTAAAGATGCGGCTGGCGATGTTATCCGAGGTGAGATGAATGGGGACGGACTCTGAAGCAAAAAACTGCCCTCCGTGAAGTGGTTCTTGGTGCTGTAAAGAGCCGGGCTCAAGTCGTGGAAGAAGCTCAGCGGGTTCGGGTCCGACAGCGGCGAGAAGAAGCTCGCCGGGATCGGCTGGAGCGAGGCCGGCCCGGGAGACAAAATCCCCGGCAGCGACCCGGTCCTCTCCACCACTCCACTGTGGCCAATTTGCCCCATCGACTCTATCTCCTCCAATATGTCCCCAACGCCCGTGATCTGCTTCCCTTCCGGCGGCTTCGCCTTCTCGACCGTCGCGAACCGCGCCGCGGGCGACACCCCGCCGGAGGCCACCGGGGACGGCAAGTACGTGGACGACGCCCCGGTGAGGCGCTGGACCAGCGACATGAAATCGCTAGGGTTTGTGTGGATGACCTTGGGGGACACGGCATAGATGATGACCGGCGGGCGGGGCGGGGCCGGCAGATGCTGCGACGTCCGGTGCTGCTGCTGCAGCTGCGGAGGGGCCACGGGGGGCTTCCGGATCTTGTGGGAGTCCTTGCGGACCTTGAGCGGCGCCGGGCGCGGCCCTTGGAGCTCTCGCCTGGGGGACTTGCCGGCCGGGAAGTCGGAGCTCATGCTGGGAACCGATGGGATTTGCAGCCTGGAAGATGAGCTGATGATGATGATGAGACGGAGAGATGGGAAAGATATGATGGAGGAGGAATTGTTAATGGTGATGTCGAGCGCATTATTATTCTACTAGAAACCAGCGAATATGAGGGTTTTACGTGAAATATTTAAAGTGTGCAAGTCAATGGAGGAGGATGGGGAATAAAATATTCGGGGGGGGTGGGACTATTATCACCAAAATAATGAAGTGACATATGGGTTTCTTTATCGGAGTAATAGTATTTTAACGAAATATATAAGGCCGGTTTCTTGGTTTTATGGGCGTTTGACCTCGTCTAACCATGGAGAGGGGTGAGAAGGAGTCGTGATTGACGTCAGGAGCTTTCATGGTGACGTCACGTGCCCATGTGGGGACACGAGTATTTTTGTGAAGGATTGGGTCAAGAAAAGTTTTATGATGTTGGTGTAAATTACACGGACCGATCAACGGAGGAGATGTTGTGGAGCTTGTCGTTGTAATGGCGAGCCTGACGGCACTACCACTAGAACTACACGGAAGACCGAGTCTCGTTTCCTGAGCCATTGACAAGACAGGGAAAACAAGGAAGGAGAGAGAACGGGGGAAGAAGGGATAGGTTTGGTTTTCGTTAGCTATGTCGTGCTAGCAGACATCTCGTTCCCTAGCGAATGCTTTTGCCCTTTCCAGATGAGTTCGCAATGTGAAATTCGGGTGCGGACGAGATTTAAGACTTTTTTTTTTCTGTCAAGAAACGTGGCATTTTATGTCAAAATTTGATGATGGAATAGCTCAGATTCAATGATATAAGCGTAATTTGCAATCTCATACCGACTATTTGACAACGGAAAAAAGTAATTAATTTAATGCATTGATCTTGTCAAGAACTCTTCCGTATTGCATTTTTATGGGAGCTGCAAGGAAGAAGTTTTTGTGGTCAAGTGGGATGGCATGTCGGACATGCCACTAGGATTTTATTGAAATGGTTTTATTGTATTTCAAACTTCACCGACCTATTCTCTTTCAGAAGTGTTTCCACTTATGGGGATCGCCAACGATTATATTTTCAATGAGGGTGCTCAGCTTAGTTGTATTTCTTATTTTAACTTATCAATATTCGTACACCTCACATTTTTTGCTCTAATTTGTATATTTTTCTTCCCCAACAAGGTAGGTATACTCCCGTATTTTACGTTTTAGAGTTTAGACAAAATAGTTTTAGATTTTACTCATGTCCGATTGAGGGTTAACTATTCACAATCATTTAAAGGTTCTTTTCTATCCTGTGAATGCGACTTTTTCTTTTTACGCTATGCTTTTCTTACGATGATTTCTCCAAACTAATCTTTCAACTATCTACTGCCCATGAATGCAATAGACCCAGGAAATGAAGCACTGTCAATCCTTCCGTCATTCTCCCTTTTTTCGTTTAATCTAGTCGTCGCTTCATTATCCAAAGACACGGGGCGAACAATTGGACCAATACAGCTAAATTTATCGGGCGCTTGAAGATTTCTAAGTACCTCAGAAAAAAAATTGAATAGAGGGTTAGAGAGAGAGAGAGAGAGAGAGAGAGAGAGGGGGGTAGGGGTCTATGTTGAAGTAGACATGAGGAAAATTGGGCAAGATGACGAGCCAATCCAACCCAAAGAATGAGAGCGGGTTTGGGTGAAGCTTTCTTGGACCTATTCAAATGCATACGAGTTACCCAAAGATCACCACCCTAATTGGACCTGAACTTGTGCTGACCCCAGTTAGCTTTGATCTCTTCAAACTCTTTCCCACTCCCAAACCAAGTCCAGCTCTACTTTCAGGTGCTTCGATTTATAGCAGACTGATTCCCCACTTATCTCTCGCTCCGAAAGCATACTGCCAAAGGTGGTGTATTGTGCGATATAACTTGTGAGACTTGCGAACCAATTATATAACTAGTGCACGAGACATTATCAAGCCACAATATTTCGATATATATGTGTATGTATGTGTATTATGTTACATTAACAAGGGTATTCATATCCATAAACAGAGGAAGAAAGGAGGAAATAGATGGATCCACCTAACCAAGGCGGACAAGGGACGAAACCGTGACTTTTCAACGATTATTAATCAATCTGATGGTGAACCCGCAATAGATACGAAGTGACCAAGGGAAAGAACGAGGCTTCGGTCCCTCAAAAAATAAATGTTAGTGATTTTCCGATTGATTAAAAACTCTTCTTTTCTTGGTCGGTAATTAAAACCCAGTCGTTCGCAAAGAATGCGACATATAGTTATCGTTGAGGATGTGCGTTGCCCTCCATTTTGGGTGTCATACGCTTCGAGAATGGTGGACTTTCAATAAACTGAGCCATGGCAAACTATTGCCGGTTATGAAAATGAAGAGACTATAGCGACGTTCTAACTATTTGGAAAGATTGAGAATATGCCTCTTTGCGCCAATTACATGGTGTAGGACTTCATCGTTTTCTAGGTACTATTGAAAAGGATTGAGATTTTTGTCCATTTATGAAGTTAACTCGATTTACTTTTTGAGTTTGCAATGCGTCATCTCGAAAAATAACATTCAATGGGCAATTGGAATTGGAATAATTGTCCAAAAGGTTATAAACCTATTATATGGCAGTTTATTGAGTCTTCAACATTTCAATTTTGCTAATTAGTCCAAAACCTTTTGATATTTGCCAATGTAAGTGATGATATAGACACTGGTTTGCTGATGCAGATGTGATTGATTGTGGAATTTGTTTTTAAATTTTTTCTGATTTGTTTTCTTTTTTTTCTTTTCCTTTTGTAAGTGGCCAGTCCCAAGTGATGGCCAACGATAAGCCATGAGATTGGCCATAGGCAATAGTTGGTGAGGGTGACATTCGCCCAAGTGAGGGTGACCTCGCTTGATTTGATGAGGGCATGAGGTATGCCACCGGCAAAACAGAGAAAGTGATAAGAAAAGATAAATAAAAGAGACAAATTTAAAAAAAAAAATTCCAAAAATCATGTGTTGGTCATATCCCATAAGTCGGTTAATATCCATATCATCAATTTTCCCAAAATTAGCTAGAAGTACTAAATTGGCAAATCGTTAAAATATTTATGACTATATTTCCACAATTAAAAGGTTTATGACTCCATTGGCTACTGTATAATATGTATATAATTTTTTGGACAATTTTGTTAGCTAGAATTGGTGATATGGATTTTTTAGGAGGGAAATTGGGTCAAAGGATTTTGATGCTAATCGAGACATGCAAATTTCGTGCCCTGTAAATATCATGAGAGTGTTCAGCTAGCGACCAAGCTATCTGACATAGATTTTCGTACTATATAAAAAAAGAGTTTCATCACTAAAATGGAATTTCGGCATACAAAATCTTATTAAATCGATAGAAATATGTCTTTAGCCCGTACAGCTGTATATGAAGTTCTAACCAAATTGGCATTGAAGTGAAAGAGATGTTATTGATGAGTTGGATCGACAGATGCGCCAGGTCCCGTCGATCCGTACTGGGTTCGTGTGCCATTAACGAAACTACTAACTAATATATTTGAGCTAGCAACGTGGTTTCAGCTGAATCCTTCTAACCCAGGATTGAATCAGCCCAATATCTGTTTACATTTGTTCTTGCAGCTCAACCCCATGGGCTGGATCTGGACTTAAAAGTCGTGTGTCGGCCTTTTGATCTCAATTCAAGTGGGCAAACAAGCGACGGTGAGAGCATGTAGACTCGTGGAGTATTTTGATGTTTCATCCAACTTAATTTCCTGCTGCCCGCACAAATGTTTTATTTATTTATTTATATTTTGTTGGGTTTATGATATAAAGAGATTTGATTTAGTCGGCCCATTTTTGAGCCCGAGAAAGGTCTTATCATGAGAAGTAATAGAGGTGATAGAGTGTCAAAATCATAAGAAGGATAACCTAAAATTGAAAAGGAAAAAGGTTAAAGGATTGATCTAAGCCCATGCAACAAGACATCTCGGGCCCTTTATCTTTACATCGTATTGGGTCTATTATTCCATTATGTACAAAAGAAGAGATGGAGAGAATGTTCATCGCCCATGTACTCGCCCCATGGCACTTCGCATTACCTTTGTAGTCGCAAGCGGCAAGACACATGTCATCGTATTGCTGCATCGTCCCCATATAACCAATGGGTTTTAGCTGATCGATACGTCATCTCTAGACTTCTAAGACTATCTTTGTTGGCGAGATGGTTGTCCCCAAAACCTTTGGTGCCGAACCTAGTATTCCCACGACTATTGTGCTCTGATACCATCTAACGCAATGAAATGGGGATAACATGAATTGCAATTGCAACACGAGTAAAACTTGCAAACACCTAGGAAATGCAACTTAGAGAAAAAAATCTCGAATTTAATTTTGCTTCAAAAAAATAAGCTGCCTTTACGTAAGAACATAATAGCAATACAAATAAGACGAAACGTGCTAAAGAATCCTAATTCACTGAATCAAAAGCATCCTAATGAAATTCCAAGTCTAAAATAGGAAATGAGTAAATTAATAAGAATTTCTATTAGGCTGAATCTTAAATATTTAGAGAGAGAACTACTAAAATTTGTAAAATAGAAAAATCACCTAAAATTCTGACATAGTTCTCAAAAAGAAAAAGAAAAGAGAAAATAAACAAAATCCATAACATATTTTGATATAATGGTTGACTGGGGTACCTCTTTCCCTCCTCATCCCTCCCTTTCCCTTTTCGAATTTCTATATATAATTACCAAAAAATCCCTAAACCTATTACCTTTCTCTTAATTCAATATCAAATCATTTAATTTGACCAATTTAATTTTAAATTTTTTGGCAATGTCATGGTAGTACCTTTGACAAAAAAATCGCCAATATGGATGTTATCTGTCATATGTGGTATGGGCAACCCTAACATGCATATTTTTTTAAATTTATATACATTTTCTGATTTAACTTTTTTTTTCAATATTTCTCCTTTTCTTCTTATTTTGTTCACTATCACTAGCCATCAAGTGAGGACCACTAAGCCTTCATTGGTTACAAGTGAGGCTGCCTTGCCTAAATTTGTGTGGGGCCAACCTCGCCACGGCCTTGCCTAGCAGATTGGCTCACCCTAGGCTGTGATGGTCTGTACAAGGGCCTAGAGAGGCTTTGCAGCCTTGCCAAGTGGCTGGTGGGCTCTAGCAAACTTTACTTGTTACAATGAAAAAAAAAAAAAAAAAAATTTTAAAATTTTAAAATTTTAAAATTGTCCATGTTAAGATTGTTAAATGTGAGATAAGATGTCTAACATTCATGTTGATGATTTCCCGCTAATTTAGTTGAATGGATTATAATGGCAAATTGCTAAATTGTTTAAGATTAAATTGACAAAATTAAAAAGTTTAGGACTGAATTGGTACAAGTATAATAGATTTAGGACTTTTTGGGACTTTTCCTCTAAACTTACTCATCTAGGTTTTGTTAGACTGCTTTTCTATTTGTTATTGGGAGCCTAGATGATGCGTTGCCCATTCAAGGCTGTGCGTCTGTAGTACTTTTTTCATCCAGAAGATGACCACGATAGGTAAAACGCGTTAATTACAATTACATTCCAAAGTTCTAACGGTCTCGAGCGACAGCAATGAACTTCAACAACCCATATACAAGCAAGCACCAATAGAACTTATGCTAAGTGACAAATGCCCAAGCAGTGCTTGGCAAGCTCCATATTTCACAATCATGAGTTCCAATGCAAACCATAAGCTGTTACATTTAGAGATATCCTGAAACAGCCAAATAGACGTATTGGCAACTCGGTCTTTAAGTTTACATATTCTGAAAGGACATTAGAACAAACCCATTGCAGCACATTCACCAAGTTGCTGAAAATGTTGGCTACCATCTTTCAGCTTTTATTTAATTATTAATTTATAAACTAAACCAGATTAAGTAGAGGAGGATAAAGGGAGGCTAATATGATGGGGGAGAGTAGCCTCTTCCTCCTCCTGATCCATAATGCTATGGTAGTCTAGGGATACACCGCACGAAATTTTCCCCGTCTGGTAAGTTTATATGGTATTCTATAAGGAGAGGAACATGACAATTGCTAATTACTACGGCGGACTATAGTAGCCTCCTGCTCCCGTTGCATAGGTGGGGATTGCCTCTCCACCTGGATAGTCTTGGGCATCTACCGCAAGAAATTTTCGTCCTGCCACATGAAATTTAAAGTCGTCACATTTTGAATCACCTATACATACATGTATGTGGATGTGTATGTATAGTTAGATGGCTATACGTTTTACTTCCATTTACCAAAAGTGGGGATGCCTACCCATGATTACTGGTGGTGTCCAAGCCGACTCAAGAGGGGACGCCGATCCATGTGTTTTTTCAGGACGTGAGGGACTTGCCCAGCAATATGGAGATGGTCGAGCCGAGGGAGGGATTGGTTGTGGACCGAGTTAGAGTTCAAGAGCCGTGCAACCATGAAGTCAAGAAGGAAAAGACTAAACAGGATGGGAGACGAAAGAATAATGAAACTTTGAGGGAGCCGGTGATCCAAGGGGAGGATTAGATCTGGCAAGTGAAGGACTCTGAGTCGGGAGCATTGAAGTCATCGCACAATTAGGGGAAGGAGAATATCATGGACTGGAAGTTTTTAAGGCACAAGAAGCTAAGGAGGTGACTAAGATACTGAACATGCCTTGAAGATTTTAGAGGTTCAAGATTCTGATACTCTAAAAAGTTCTCAATGATGAAGAGAAATGTATACATGTATTCTAGATTATTCTTGTAATTAATTGGGGGAAAACAATAAATATAGAAATTGAATCTCTTCGTTAGATTGAAAGAAATTCTATGATTGTAATTAGAGGGACTTGTGAGTAAATAGGGGTACCCTCCCTCTTATTTGTAGCAACTTATATCCAACTTAACAAGAAGCAATGGAGCATTTTCTTCGAAAAACTTCTCTCATGAGATCTTCCCTATGATTCAGAGTGGCCTAAGGGAGGGAGTGGGCGAATGAACAAGAGGAAAACTGAATTGAGGCAACTCTAGTAAGAGGTGAACTAGTCAAAGGAAGTCTAGGTCGTTGCATTGGTATAATCTCAATTATCTGTCAATAACACATGCCTATTCATGATAAATATAGTATTTATCGTGGGAGAACATAGATGTAAATTTCAAATGTGATGATGTGTGCTCCATGAAAGAAGGAATATTTGTTAGGTAACCTTCCAAGCACATCGAATTTCAATCCTTATTGATGTACACTGCCCTCTTCACTTTTTTTTTTCTTTTTTAAATATTGAGATTGACTATAGGTTCGCTTTACCTACGGTACAGGTAAAATAAGTGGAGGGGCGAAATTGTCCTAAATCAACATATTTTAGAAAATCAAAATCTGATTTTACCCACAACTCGATGCAGCCTGCCGCAACTTTGGATTCATTACCCAAATATCCCAATTGGTTTATATTTTATTTCTTAAAATACAGGTTTAGTTTTAATAACAATATTTCTAAATCATTTAAAATATATTCTGTTTACTTAACTAGAAGAAAAAAACTTTCATAATTCACTGGAAAATATGCGCATGCATCCTCACAAAGCAGAATATCGGAGTAATAAACAAAGGCTGAAAGTAACAAGAGAATTATTGTCTCTATAGTTTGGCCGTAAATGCAAGGGTCCATCTTCAAATTACTAGTTGCAATTATCCTATCCATCGTGAACAAACAACCCTTCTTTCTTACTTGAAAGAAAAGTACATAAATCTCCGTTTATTTCGTGAAACTTGAAAACTTTGCAAATTTTTTTTTAGAAGAAATGATCATCTGATAACAATTTATTTTTAAAATTTTCATAGATGAAGAAGATATTTTTGTTTCATTCATCTTTTTAATAATACAAAGAATCATTTTTTTAGGAAAACCTTTTTTAAATTATTCATTTTTTGAGAAATAAATGCTCCTAATTGTTGCTAAGAAGTCCAATGTCTATCGAAGACCTAGTCATGCAAAAGGAAAACACATCAAGGATTGATACAGTGAATTATAACTTACCAAGATTAGGGTTTGGCAAGGTAGACACCACTTCGGGAGATGACGTGAGCAATATGGTTACGACGAAGATGCCCATCAGTACGCCTCTCAAGGCCATAGAGGATGATCCCATTTTATGTTCTAAGAGACAACACTCGAGGAGTTTTAGTTTTGGTGGAGGAGTTTTTGTCTTTTGGGTGGCACTTTATATGGAAAATCAAATTGGCTGACTGATAATTTTTCGATTTTTTTTTTTAATTTGCTCTGGTGTTGACTGTGACGGACAATTTCAAATGAGGTCAACAAAGACAGATGTTGAATGGCTGCCGCGTATGCTTACTCAGTCAAGCGCAAGGCGAAGGGGCGACGTTTCTTCGCGCGAGACTAAATGCACTAGACCCTTCAACCTTGTTTCGTCAATCATCTAGATTGATAGGGACGCACGAGAATTTTCCATTCGGACATGGTCGTACTCAAATTTTGTACAAGCTAGAGCTAGACTAGAGAAGTGCGGACCTTTTATCAGTCAAAAGGAAAATAACCAAACGGAGGTGCTATATTCCATCTTTATGGTTATATTTAAAAACTTAAACCAACGAGCTATTTAATCAATTAATATATATTAACTTCTCTATATCATATTAATTTTTTAGTGTGGAGGCTTTCTAACACAATTCATAGGATTAGGAATTATTGATAACCCAAAAATAAGGAAAATTATTCAAAAAATCATAAACTTATCTACTTTTGATAATTCAATCATAAATATTTTAACTTTGTCAATTGAATCCACCCGACTAATTTTGATTGGAAATTACTGACGTGGACATTAGTCGTCTTAGGTGGTGTGGCTGGCGTTGACATAAACAATTTTAATAATGTTTTCATATTTTATATTTTACTTTCCATTTTTCTTTTCTTTTTTTTTTTCTCCATTCCTTTCTTCATCTTCTAGTCGGTCATTGAGCAGTTGGCAATATGGCTAAAGGTGAGGGCTAGTGAAACCTCTTGCTGGTCTCTATAAAGCTAGCCCCCACCAGCCACTAGTAAGGGCAAGCCATGCCCAAGGCTAGCAAAGTCGACCTCAGCCCCTTGCATCAGGTTGGATACTAGCTAGAGGAGGAAGAAGGGAAGAAAAAAAAGAATAAAGGGAAAATTCTAAATAAGGACATGAAATGCTATCATTTTTTTCAAATAAGAGTTTGAAGTGGATATTGGTTTAAATAAAGGCCCGAAGTGGCCATAAAAGTTCTAAAAAAGGGCCTAGGGTTTAGTTTCGTTGATCGGCAAAATCTTCTTGCCGATGAGAGATATTTTCATTAAAACACAATTAAAATTAAAAATTAAATTAAATTAGAAATTTTAAAATTATTATTTTAAAAAAATGTGGAAACCCTCTCGCCTGTGGTCGCTGCCCCATTGCTGGTGGGGTGATAGTCGGCGCTTGGACAAGCACTAGTAACATTCGCTGACTAGAGACAAGGGTGGTCCTCGCTAAAAGTGGGAAAGGGTCGCCACCCTCTCCCAAATTTGGGCGAGGGTTGCCTGCTCTCACCTCGGCCTGGGTGAGGGTCGCTAGCCCTAGTGTAGACCTAGCAAAAGTCCGTTTAATGTTTCATTGCTTACACATTATTGGAGCATGGTTGACTTTGTGTTTTTTCATTTGGTTTTCATGTGACTTCATGGAAAAAAATCGGTTGATGTCAGTTTAGCTTTAAGTCTTCTCCTCTGCCGAAGCTACTTTCCCTCATCAACGCAGCTAGTGGTTTGAGGCCACACCAGTTAATCCGCTTTGCTGCATTTTAGTACATCTTTGTTTGGCTTGTTAAAATCATTTTTGTTAAATGCATGAGTTCAGTGAGATGTTTTTTAGATTTTTATGATCGTTGTAGTAGACGACCCGCGATAGGCCGACGGTGGTTGGTGGTGTAGTTTGGTGGTTGGGAGTGGTTTGGAGAGTTTGGCCATCTAATATAGAATAGTGGTCGGAGTTTTGGTTTTTGTGTGATGGAGTTGTTTCTTCAGCTTCAGAAAAGGAGTTGCGAGGTTGAAGAAGATGCAATAAGAAAAAGACAAAAGAAAAAAACTGAAAAAGTGAAAAATAGAAAAAAATTAAATAATAAAAAAAAGACAAAATTACCCTTCAATGCACACCTTTCTTTAAAATTGATATGGCTATTTCATGCCCTTTTTGAAATAATTTTTACTTTAAGTCATTATTTGAGAAAACGAGAGCACTTCAAGTCCTTATTTGAAATAATATTTACTTTGAGTACTTATTTGAGAAAATAATGACACTTTAGATTCTTATTTTGAATTTTTTCAAAAACAAAAAATAAAAAAAATATTATCTAAATCGTCCATGTCAGCACTAGTTGTGTCACGTAAGATGATTGGCTTTTACATTAGAAATTTCTAGTCCAAATTGATTAGATGGATTCACTTGGCAATATGCAAAAAAAATTTAAGAACTCAATTTGACAAAATCAAAAGGTTTAGGGATTTTTTCGATCGATAAAATATTTAGGATTGAATTGATAAAAATGCAATAAGTTAAAAACTTTTTAGACAATTTTCCTAAAACGATTCGAATTTGCTTATAATTTAAAAATTTGCTGCAACCGCCATCATTTTTAATTCCAACTTACTTCATTTAAAAAAAAGGTAGTTGCACCGTTAAATATGGACAATCGTTTTACATTAAATTTCCATGATGCCGTGTCCTGCGACTCTATAGAGTTTGGGCTTTCCACCGTTGTTGTGTCTTTGACTACTGCAATAAATAAATAGACATCATAAAAATATATAATTATTTATTATTTGATTATATATGATTCAAATTAAAATATGTTAAGCAATCACTTTTCAAAGACTTTCTAACTGTATGTCTCGAAATTTCGCAAGTCTCGAACGGACAAGCGACCGTGCAAGCCCTACTTTTCTTTCTTCTGCTTCCTTCTATCCCAAAAGAAAAGTTATTTTATTTTATTTTATCTAACCAAAAGAAAAGGTTGAAAAGCCAGCTTCACTGGAGATCTGTAAGCTTTGATTTGGTCCAAGTCAAAAGGTTTGGTCACTCCTTGGTCCAAGTCTTCATTTGTGTGCCCGTTGGATGAAGACTCGAGAGCTCAGAGAAGATTAAAATGGTAAAAGTCTTCGCATGTATGGTGGACGCAAGACCATGCAAATGCAAAACACGACGCGACCTTCCTTCTGCTGGCTCCGCCCTATCAACTCTATTCATCTCTTTTTTCCAATGGATATTTAGGGATCTCTTTTCTTCATAGATCTTGAAAATCAAATAGCAGCTAGTTCCTCTTGACCACCACCCCACTGAACACCAAGCAAAACTCGCCCGAGAGGTAGTTCAGGCCAATTCACTTCAATTACCCAGTCTTAACGGATGCGGGCTTGTCTTATTCAATAAGTAGGTGCTGCTCCTCCCTAGCCTTACATAAGCTGAGGCTACTACTTATAAAATCTAGTTTTATATTTTCTTTTGACTCACTTCTTGTGATATACAATTTACTCCTAAGTTTATTTTTTCTCTTTTATTTCAATACGTTTTAACATGCGAGTTCAAATTGTGGATTGTTTGTTTTTTTCCTTTAAGTTTTATAGATTATTAGAATGAAGTTAAATTTGTCGAATTGAAATAATGAATGATATTAATAAATGTGGATTGATGTTTTTAGTGTAAATTCATTTTATGTTCTTTTATTATTATTTATTTATTTATGAATTTGATTAATAAAAATTATATAATGTGTCTCAATGTGTTTGAATTTTCTATTTTTTGAAAAATAATGTATCGGCATGTCGTGTCGTGTTGCATGTCGCGTGTCGTTGATAGTGTTAACACGGTCGATGCAAGACCATGCAAATGCAAAAGATGTGGCTTTCCAAGATAATAATCCAACTCATTTGGAACTGTCTTAGACATTAACACGAGCCTGGAAAGCAGTTGATTCTGATACAAATTCAAACATCATGTTCATTCACCTACGGATGTTCACTGCACTCTTGGATCCGCTCGTTATTCTATTCATAATTCGGTATTCGTAGGTTGAATTTCTTATTCGGCTGAACCTTCTTCTCAAGGGAATTTCAGATGACGCAGAAGCAATTTCACTCAGTTCTCCACATCCTCATTCTGATTCACGTCGGGGTTAGTACAAGCGTGGCTAGAGCTGGAGATGCCGACGCTGACAGAGAAGCGCTCGTGGCTTTCAAATCCGTGATATCCGATCCTCGAAATGCTCTCGCCAATTGGAATCTCAGCACATCTCACTGCAATTGGTCCGGTGTTTCGTGTACGAATGATGGTGAAATGAGAGTGAAATCTCTTATCCTTGCTAGTCTCGGACTCACCGGCATCCTCCCGTCTCAACTCTCCAATCTCAGCTCTCTTCAGTATCTCAATTTGTATCAGAACTCATTCAGCGGCGAAATTCCGTCGAGCTTTGGTCACCTCACAGCCCTTCGGCAAATCATTCTTGCCAGGAACTCTATCAGCGGCTTGATTCCATCAAATCTCTCTTCATGTCATAGCCTTGAAGAGATCAGCTTTGATTCGAACAACATATCTGGCGAACTTCCTGCTGAACTGGGTAGTCTTGCTGAGCTGAAGATTCTTGATGTTTCTGCGAACAATCTCACAGGCTCAATCCCGAAAACCTTTGGTAATCTCTCTGCTCTCACCACTCTTAGCCTTGCGAGAAACCGTTTGTCTGGCAAGCTGTCAAATGAGCTTGGGAATCTTCAAAATCTGACTGTTCTTCAACTCTCTGTAAACGTGTTTACTGGCACAATCCCCCCTTGGATTTTCAACATTTCAACCCTCGAATTCGTTAGTCTTACACAGAACAAGCTTGTTGGAAGATTGCCTTCTAGAGTAAACATCTCACTAGCAAACCTGAAACAGCTCTATTTGGCAAAAAATATGATTGAGGGATTGCTACCAAATTATTTGTTCAGCAGTTCACAAATTCAAGACCTCGATTTGTCTTCCAATGGATTTCATGGGTCCATTCCTTCACTTGGTAACATGAAAAGCCTGAAATATTTGCATCTCGGCCACAACCTGCTGTCATCTACCACCGATCTCAACATTCAGATCTTCCATTCACTTGTCAATTGCACCAAGTTAGAGATTCTCTACCTAACCAGCAACCAACTAGCCGGTGAACTTCCTAGCTTGATCGGGAACTTGTCAGTGCATCTGCAACAGTTTTGCATCGATGGTAATCATCTAATCAAAGAATTTCCCGATGTCCTCCATAGGTATCAGAACCTCATAGCCTTGTCAATCCACCAGAACTGGTTCACAGGAAAATTTCCAAGCACTATAGGAAGGGTGCACCGGCTACAAAAACTCGAAGCATATGGAAATAACTTTGATGGCGAAATCCCGGATTTCTATGGCAATCTCACTCAGTTATACCATCTCAGGATGGGAAATAATGAGTTCTCTGGTAGGCTTCCTTCAAGCATCGGAGACTGCAAGCTATTGAATGTACTCGGGTTGGCATCCAATAGTCTCAGCGGAAACATTCCGGAGGAGATTTTCAGGCTTTCCAACTTGAGAACTCTGCTATTGGCCAAAAACCAATTGAATGGTTCTCTCTCTCCTCTGGTGGGAAGCTTGAAACAACTTGAATTGCTCGATGTTTCGGATAACCAGCTATCTGGAACTATTCCGATGACCATTGGGGGCTGCTCGAGTTTGGATGATCTCAAAATGGCTAGGAACAATCTAAGCGGGCAAATTCCCATTCAAATTGGTGTCTTATCTGTCTTGCGGAGTTTGGATCTCTCGTGGAACAATCTCTCTGGTTCAATTCCAGTAGAACTAGGAAACCTTCAGATTCTGCAGAGTCTGAACCTGTCTTTCAATCATTTAGAAGGGCAAGTTCCTGGGAATGGTGTCTTGGTTAATCTAACCTGGGATGAACTCCAGGGGAATAATGAGCTTTGCGTGATCGATGCCAAAGCCACACAAAAGCTCGGGATTAGAACATGTGCAGCCATGATGAAGAAAAAGTCCAATCAGCATCGCCTACTCGCAGTCCTCATTCCCATTTCAATCTCTATTGTGTTAGCGTGTTGCATCCTCTGCTTCACATGGATAATTATCCAAAAGAAGAGGAAGATAAAAGAGAGAGAGTCATCATTCCCATCTCCTCTCATCAGAGGCTTGCCAAAGAAGGTATCTTATGATGAGCTTCACCGTGCAACTAACGGGTTTGCTCAAGAAAACTTCATTGGGAAGGGCGGGTTTGGCTCAGTGTACAAAGCTGTGTTCATATGGAGCAACGATGGCTCTTACATTAGCCTTGCTGTTAAGGTCATAGATCTTCAGCAAAGCAAGGCTTCCAAGAGCTTCAACATGGAATGCGAAGCCCTCAAATTCATCAGGCATCGGAACCTCGTGAAAGTCATCACTTCCTGCTCGAGCGTCGACAACACGGGGCACGAGTTCAAAGCGCTGGTGATGGAGTACATGCCTAATGGGAACTTGGAGAAGTGGCTGTACCCGGAAGACGTTGAGCGTGATGGGTTGAACTTGAGCCTCATGCAGAGACTCAATGTCGCTATTGACATTGCTTCTGCGATGGATTACCTGCATCACGACTGCGACCCTCCTGTGGTCCACTGCGATCTGAAGCCAGCAAATGTCCTTTTGGATGACAACATGGTTGCACACGTTGGGGACTTCGGATTGGCTAGATTTCTTCATCAAACTCAGCAGGAAACAGATCATAGCACAATAGGACTGAAAGGTTCAATTGGTTACATTCCTCCAGGTACTGTAATTTCTTTCTTATCTTTTTTTTAAACAAATTTACAGAAGTTTGATAAATCTTTTCATTATATAATTATATGATCGTGCCTTTTTCGTGACTCCTAGAGTATGGACTGGGAAGCAGGGCATCAACCAGTGGAGATGTCTACAGTTTCGGCATCCTCCTGCTCGAGATGCTCGTCTGGAAGAAACCGACTGACCAAATGTTCGAGGAAGGCCTGAACCTGAGAATTTTCGCATCGGCATTGGATGATGGGGATCACAAAGTTCTCGACATCGCTGATCCAAGACTTTTCGCAAACAACGAGGCTTCCAATACAACAGGAAGCAATGTCTCCTCGAGCAGCTCCTTCACTTGTTTGGACAAAGCCGGTTTAGGAGGTAGCACGAATCCAAGGAACAGCTGGTTGATGGGATGCCAAGAATGCGTTGCTGCGTCGATCAGGTTAGGCCTGTCTTGTGCAGCGCCATCTGCCAAGGAGCGTCCAAGCATGAGAGAGGCCTTGGCGAGATTGCACGAGATAAAGAGAGCTTTGCAAGGCTCAATCGACGCCTCCTGATCATGTATAAGAATTTTGAGAACCTGCGTGCGATATTTAGTACTAGTACAATGGATGTGCGACATCGTAGACGATTAGCATCTCCAAATCAAAGTTGCGTCTGTCATTCATGTCCATGAGACATTTCTTATATATGCATGTCTACATGTATACGTATACATATGCAATAAAAGATCGGTGATTGAATTCCTAGCTCATGCACTCAATTCCCACGTTTAACATGAAATTTAAGGAGCAGAAGATATGGCAAGAAAAATGTCCATGAGATATTTCTTATATATGCATGTCTACATGTATATATATACATATACAGTAAACGATCGGTGATTGAATTCCTAGCTCATGCACTCAATTCCCACGTTTAACATGAAATTTCAGGAGAAGAAGATATGGCAAGAAAGATGTGACTCTGTGGAGGATACGCACATGATAAGAAAAACGAAAAGGAAGCAGCAACAAGGACGCAAAACCTCCCGTTACATGAATTCAATAATGTCTTGATCCCCAAACCCATCAAGAAGGAAGTTTGATAGATTCTTTTATTCATCTTTTCCTCACCTCCCACCATGAATGATATATCTTCGCAGAAAAATGCCTCCCTGTTCAGTTGCTCTTCCAGCCCTTCTGTTGAAGAGGGTCATGTCCAGCCATTGCTATACACTTTGAAAAGATTTACTAACTGAGGATATACTTTTCTTTCTGATGAGTTTTCTTGGTTAGTTTTCACGTGACGATCTAACATTCAAAGTATGATAGAGCTTTCCTCCTCCTCCTAATTCGCTTTCTTTACGTCTTTTTTGCGTCACCACCTCTTTCTCTTTTAATTTTCCAACGTTTCTCGTTTCTTATTCCTTTAGCAAAACAGGAAGAGGGGTCCTTTGAAATTTTGGCTAATCTCACTGACAAAAATAATTAAAAAAAAGGAAAAAGTCACCAAAATTCTCAAATTTTGTCAACCGTGACCCATTTACCCAAAACTCTTTTTATGACATCAAAAACCTTTAACTTATACCCTTGTGACATATTTATTTCAAGCTCATATAGTGTAACACATTTATTCCGATTTTTTGCGATACTAAAAATCCAAAACTTATATCCCTATAACACATTTATCTCAAAGAAAAAAAGTTCAAAATTTTTTGGTGTTAAAAATAAAAATTTTAGGGTAAGTATGTTACATAATAATAAGTTTGGGGTTTTTAATGTCACAAATTTTTTTGGAGTAGATGTGTCACATAAATACAAATTTGGGGTTTGTGGTGTCATAAAAAAGTTTGAGGTAAATGTATTTGGAAATTTTCGTGGCTTTTTCCAAAAAAAGAAAAAGAAAGAAATTTCAGCTAATCTCCATAGATATGATACTATCCTTAATCCTGAACACAAAATTCTTTTTCCTTTCTTTTAGCATTGAGAACTACAAATTGTTGAGATGTAAGTATGAGTTATGTTAGAAAAGTTTCATATTGAAAAAATTAGTGCAACGTGGAATAATTAGTATACAATAATTGACTTAAAACCCATATGTTTAAGAGTTTTAAGTGAAGATGATCAAACTGGATATGTTGACAAACTCTTTCTTATGCTTCCTTTGGATACGTTAGAAAACTTGTACTTGTACTTCCTCTTAGCAATCTCTCTAGGCAACAAGGTATTTGAGCACCCTTCATGGATTGGCTTGGCAGAAGAGATCGGGGATGAAGTTGGGTTGACTGGTTTGGACTTGTGTTTTTCCTTGACGATCTCTTTTGGTAAAAGAATTGGACTTACGCCTTGCTCCCCCTACACAAGTACCGTAGGATTACTTCCAATACAAGCCCCGGTTGTTGATTATTAATTTAACCCCGGAGTAATTAATAACTCCAAACATCTCATCCCATGGCTTTTGGATCAATTTTATTGACAATTACACAAAACCTTGCGAAGGATACGCGCTGGACCATCTGCTGACCCTGCCCACAGCATAAAGTCTAAGCCATATCTCTTCTTATGTTCATAATGGTGTCCGGATGCGCGTCTTGACCTAGTCCCCTCCCCATATTCTGGTAACAATATCTTATGTTCAAGATAATCTTGATTTATCAGAACCGTCGCCTTAATGAGCGAGGAGGTATTACTAGCTGCACATGAAAGAGACAATCCATCATTAACGCGCATCCGTCATGTCGGGCAATAAGTTCAACAGCAGCTCGAAACGCACAAGACAGGCACGCGCCAGCTCTGCAAACGACTGGCTAAGTGATCGATCCTCGTATTAACGAAAAAGATTAACCGCGAAATGGCGAGCTGACCTCGAAAAAGTCAAAGGATTAGCGCATCAGATTCGAGGAGAGTTAGGGTAGCCCTGACGGCCGGAAACTCCTGCGACCCTGCCTGCGAGTGCAAGTCTTGTCCTGAATATGTTAAAATTAAAGAAAGAAGTTAGAAGAAGCGTCTTCTACCTTAACTGGAGCTGCGAAGTTGCGAATCAGAAAGTAAGGAAGACGCGCCACGTAACGGTGGAGGCACGTGCGGCGCCACAGCGCCCGAGACGTTAGCTATCCCTCAAATTTCACGAGCAGTCTTCCTTTGACTTGCATCGCAATTTCGCTAGTCCCCAAGTGTGAATGTACACTGTACGTGCGCAGCCCCACACATCGATCACATGCCGACAAAACTCACGGACGAGGATGCAAATGAGGCATTCATCAATGACAAATCGAACTAGCATCTCCGTGGGGCAGCCCTGGCCATGGACTTGCTCCATTTTTATTTATTTTATTTCTGCACTTCCATGTCTTCAGCAGGAAACAAACAATAATTGCCAGGAATCATAATAGAGCCACACACCTCCGTCCCAGCTCAAGCGGACCCCTTGTGTTCATCTATGGATCCATCGCCCCACACCCAACTTCTCATCGAGGACAGCCATGCCAACCAACAAGCTCCGACTCGTCCACATCAATCGTACCTTGATGTTACTCATTCTATTAATGCCATGTGACGGATCGCCCCTAGGATGAGCAATTGCCCAATCCCTCGATTACCACATGACAAATGCTTTAAAAAGAGAATAACGTCGGTACAAACTTATTCAGTCTATTACGTAACAAGTATAGTTCATTAAAAATTGTACTGATTTCACGCTATAGATGCTTCTATTTATGCATGTATGAAATGTTATACGACGTTAGATTAGATTCAAGAGAATATAACTTGGATGCAATTTAAGAAATTGTACAATGAAATGAAATACAAAAACACAAAACACATGACCACGAATCATCACCACTACCGCCCCCTTCTCCATCCAATGATTTCGCACCACCATCCTCTTCCTTGGTGCTGACAGCTCAGCAACCGCCCACACGTTCCGTGTCAGCAAATCCACACTGACCCCACACATGCCCCTCTTCAATGCACCACCGCTCCTCCTTCTCGTTCATATATATCTCCTCTATTCTCCTTCAACCTTGATCACCTCTTTCGTATCGCCCACCCAAAGACCAGAAAGAAACGAAGGAGAAACCCACCTCCCATTCTTGGTCACAGGCTTAACCCTAGAGCGAGAAACAAGGAGCTCTTCTCGGTTCTCCTCTCGTCACTTGAATGTAAAAGAACCCGATGTTCGCACCCTCAAGCGACCAGGCGGCGCTGTTCCAGCGTTGGGGGACTGCGAACCCCGGCGGCATCCCTGCCGCAGCACCGAGCTGCCCCCGCTGCGCCTCCAGCCACACCAAGTTCTGCTACTACAACAACTACAGCCTCTCTCAGCCCCGATACTTCTGCAAGTCCTGCCGCCGGTACTGGACCAAGGGTGGCTCACTCCGCAACATTCCCGTTGGCGGTGGGTGCCGCAAGAACCGCCGCACAAGGCCCACATCCAGGTCGCAGGCTCCAGCCTCTGGCCAGCCAGAGCGCGCTTCCCCGGCTGGTGGTCAGCCTGACTCAGTGGACAAGGATCGGAGCGGCGAGTCACCTCAGAGTGGCTCGCCGGCCGCCGCAGCCGGTGCGGTGGATATCGATATGGCGGCGGTTTTTGCCAAGTTCTTGAATAGCGAGCAGTCGAAATCCAGCTCTCAAGAATTGACGGGTTCAACCTCTAGTGCGGTGACGCCGGATAGCGTGCAGACGGCAGCGTCGCTTGATCTCGTCGGGGAGCAGGCCGAGCCGCCTCTGGAAGTGCCTCACGTTGAAGGGCTGTTCGCGGAAACGAATGGTTTCGTTCCCCATGGATCATCGGCGGATGACTTATTATGGGGCGACCCGACGTCGTGCTTGGCAAATTTCGAGTGGCAGCCCATGGTGCAGTTACAGGAGATCGGAACGTCGCCGTCCGATGATCAGTTCAGATTGCTTTCGGCGAATGATAATTTTTGGAGCTCGTTTGATCTTGCCGGGCTTGAGCTGTCCTCGAGGCCTTGAAACTGAGGTCGCGGTTTTCTATTTTTTTTTTTTTTTTGGGGGGGGTGTTGGGGATTTCTTAGTGTTTTTCATGAAAGTAAAGATTTATACAATGAGCCAATGACGGGATTCATGGCGCATATTACACACTCTAGCTGATTGATATATGGCAACTGAAATAAGAAGAGATTCGAATGATCCTGACATTATCTTCCCTTATTTAGTACGATTGATCCAACTCGGAGAGAAAATTATATAGCTAATATATCAAACTAGAGAGACATGTTGCTAGCATTTGACGGGAACAATTATCGACTGTTTATCTTGTCCTACTATGCAAAAGTTGGGTAGTCAGGGAGGAAATAATATTAATGTAACAAGGTACGGGGATTGGTATTTAGGATTTCTAAGCACAAGTAGTGTGTGATACAACATAGATGATTACATGAATAATCGAATTGCACGTCTACGTGTGATACAACATAGATGATTACATGAATAATCGAATTGCACGGTTGATTAGATGATAGGTGCACCTAAACATTTGTGATTTAACAATCAATTTGGGTAGATTCATCGTCTGTATCATTTTACTTTCCTTTCTCGGGCAACTGAAACTAAATGCACACCAGTGCCGTCCTCCAAATCTGAGATATTTCATCTAACCAGCATTTTCTTTTTTTGGATATTAGTAAAAGAGGGAGGGTTGATGGTTGGTTCTCCAACCAAAGTTATTATTCAGTTGTTCTCGTTCTCTAACCATGCCTCCAAATCGAGTGGTTTATAAGTTGCAGTCTATGAATGTGGATGATGTTTGTGTTTGTAACCACCAATCACAAGACTGATTGGAGGAAGTTTCCTTCAATTAAGGATCGAGGGGAAAATATGGCTCCCAATAAGTCCATAATTCTATCCTTGCTTTGCTCTCATTCTTCTTAATTATCTTATAGTACGCTCACAGAAAGGCGAAAACTAATCATAGAGCGAATTAATACACATATTTTATTTTCATGCTCAAGATTATCGTACTTCTGATAAGAAAAGAAAAGTTCAGAAATTTCGAATGGTGGGTTATTTCACGATGGGATGGATGAAGGATGATTAATCATATTAGAATATAGCTCATCAGTAGTGCTCAATCAGCAAGATCTGCTCTGGTTTCAGATCATTTAGGTTTGATTCTCTTCATCTTTCGGAGCTTAGCCAGGTTACAATCGAATGTCACAGCATGTAGAGTCTGCATCTTTAGGGTTTCTTTTTTCTTCTTCTTCTTTCTTTTTTTCTTTTTGTGGCTAAAAAAGAAAGGAAATTAGAGATAGTACTTTGACAAAGCTCCGTGATTTAACAGTTTGGGTATCATCTCCCTTTTCCATTCCTTTCTTTGAACTGGTACTTGCATTAAATATGGACAGCTTCTAATTAGTTTAATAGATTCAAAGACGAGAGACAAGAATGAAGAATTAATTTATTCATTCTTGGATCATGCGTTCTGACAATTTATTCATACTCAATCCGAGATCTAATAAACCCCATAACGTCCTTTGAGGAAGCCAAAGAAGAAGGCGTATCCCAGTTGTCTAGGCAAATAAGAGAGGACGTTTGTCAAACCGCCTGGCTTGTGCATATGCGCGAATCACCATCCACGAGCAGATTGTAACCCTAAAAAGCATGTCTGGTTTAGACCGCAAGTTCCGGCGATGTCTCCACCTTACTTCTCTGATCATCCTCATTTCACATGAGGTTCAAGAATGATCAGCTTATCTTGCATCGAGGCAGAGAAGACGTACATGACACTGACAACTACGAAAGCATGCTTCATCGACTTGATTAGATGGGTAAGTAGATACGCCATCAATTTATTGAGAGAGTGAAAGTCAAAGAGCTATGGGCTGAGTTAGGCCGTCAGAAAAAAACTTTTTTTTTCTCTATTTCGAAATTGCAACAATGGAAGTTTAATGCCTTGTAATAAAACATTATGAAAGAGATATCCGACTTGACCCAATTAAACTCAAAAGCTTAGTCAGTTGATACGAGTTATCGGCCAAAATTAGCAAGTTAGATTGCTCCATTTAACTTTAATAATTCAACATTAACAAATGACAAGCACAACGAATACTTAGTGTTGTGTGATTTACCATGTAACTCGATATGAAGCTTACTTCAATTTGAAATACACACGATCAACTTGCTCTAAAAGTAACGAGTCTAGATGCAGATTCGCCGTTTGGAATCAACCAATAGACCACAGGAACTATACAAATCTTCTCTCCTTGATGACATATCCATACAACTCCTTCCACTGCTCACTGAATTGCATCATTGAACTGAACCTGGGTCATTCCCAAACACGCCATCGCATGTGGGCTTGACGTAGGAGTTGTTAAGACGTCGATGTTGACGATCCGATTTCGATCGGATTTGGATTGATTGTATTGTTGGTACTGATGGAAGATGTTTCCCATCTCTATCGAGATTCGGGTGGATTTTTGTTTCTGGGGGGAGTTGAAACGAGTCCCCTTTGGGTGTGATGTCAAACCCCATCACATGGCCTCGTCGAGTCATGCTCATGTCCTCTTGCGTGGCTTCATATCTTCGGTGGACCCTTGGCAAAATAGCGCCGTGCTCTCTGAATTATTTGGATGAGAATAGGCAAGAGATTCCCAGGGGGACCGATTTCTCTTCATACGTTTGGGGTTGTGGACCAATTCGGTTGGCTTTAGAGGCTTTCTAATGCAATTTTCTTGCAACACATTTCAACTATGAAAAGGGCAAAGCACATCGATGCTAGGGGTGTGCAACCGGACCGGGTTTACCCGGAACCCGAACCGGACCACCCGAAAAACAGGGTCGGGAACCGGTTCCCGGTTAAACCGGTTCCCGGTTAAACCTGCAGGTACGGGTTCGATTTTGGGAACCCAGGTTGAAACCGGTCAGGAACAGGGGGCCCAAGCAAAGCGCCCACCTTAACCAGGGACAGGTTTTGGAACCGATTTTTACCCGTAAAAAATAAAAAAAAAAAAATTATCTCTCGTATAATGCTTTTGAGTCTCTTTATCTTCGAAGAAATGTTAACAAAATAAAGATTTTCTCTGAATCAAATTAAGAGAGAATTGTTTTGAAAGAATTGTTAAAAAGAATTGTTCTCATGAATTTTTTTTCTTTTTTAATGATCCCACTTTCAACTATTGTAGCACTAATTCTCAATCCAACTTAAAAAAATGTTCTTTTAATAAGAGTTCCGACGCATACACATAAGTAAGCACATTAGGTCATATTAGAAGTATTTGTGGGAATGAGACTAATATTAGATCCATATTTATTGCTAATACTTATGCATTCTTATGATTTTTGCTTTTATTTTATAATGTTAGGAGAATTACGTTGTTGTTTTTTCGCTAATTAATGTAAAATTTGAAGCCATATAGAATATTAAACAGTTACAAAATAGGTTTCAATGAAAACAGGGTTGACCTTGTTCCCGGACCGGAAAAAACAGGGTTGGGTCCAAAATAGGGTCAATAAAAATAGGGTAGGGTACAGGATCCAGAAAAGAGGAACTGGTTATAACAGGGTCGGGTACAAGGTCCAGGTCTGAACCCTACCCACCCTGGACTCGATCACCCCTAATCGATGCAACATTAAAGAAGTTGCTTGCCCGGCTTCTAGGTGGTGCAACTTTGACGTGTCTATCAAACACACCCGAGATATAACCCGTCACAGCATAATCACAGCATAATCACATCATGGCATAGCTAAATTACTGCATGGCTATACCATACAAGTTCTAAAATTTAAGGAGCTTCTTTTGGCTTTGACGAATGCAACCTTGCAAACATCCTCGATGGAAAGGAAAATACCATATTGATGTTGGAGCATAGTTATCTATACTTTAGTAACCTCACATTAGAAGGGTGTCCACATTCATTCGATAACCTTGCGTTGGAATGGTGTCCACATTCATTCATTGATGCTATTTAGTTTATATTCCCTGTGAGTTATTTTGTCTTTCCAAAAGTTAGTAATTACCCATTGCTTGGAGGATTGTTCCAAGATCGTCCACATAAGCATGTTACGATGAATAAGAAGGTAGACTTAATTTGTGTGATAATTTATTTAGCCTTTGGCTTGAAAACAAGAAGGATTTCTTGTTATACTCTTATCTCTTCAATGGACGTTTACAAGTGATGAGTGACCTATCCAATTTAGTTCTCACTTTTGTTACATCTTACTTCTCTACACTTTCTCCAATGCTACAAACGTAATCATTACCTTTTGATCAATTAGCACTTCTCCATTTTTAAGTTACCTTTTTCCATATTGCGTTTTCATCTTCAGTACCAATGTGCAGCTTATATCAGATATTAGTGTATCATTTACAAAATCTGCGTTTTTCTTCCTAAGAGGCCGTTGACTCAATTCCAAAATTTTTCCAACCCAGAAGCACAAACTTCCTTCCATAACCTAACCACCCTTCCATAGTTGTGACCATCACCATCCGGCACCACACCCAGCCAGCCTTCCATCTCGGCTTTCTCACTTCTTAGCACTCCTCACTTTCACATTGAGAGAGAGAGAGAGAGAGAGAGAGAGAGCGAAATAATCAGAAGGGGGCTTCAATCAGTCGAGCGCGTGGCGAGAGTGGTAGCGACAGATATGAATGATGGGAGATATGGCCGTAGAAAGTGGAACAGTGTCCATTGATGGCGGAGGGTCGAAGGAAGTGAGTCTCTATGGATATTAGCGTTGGAGGTATTGGAGTTGGTGGTTGGTGAAGAGTTATGATCCGGTTTATGTTCTATAGAAAGAGCGCAATCTAAGTCTTTTGGCGCATAAGATTCTATCTAGAGTTGCAAATTCGTATTCTGAAAAAAAAACAGATGAGGAAAAGTGACAATGGAGGAAAAAGTGAAAATCAAATCTGGTATTTTTCTTATATAAAACATGCGCGACACAGGATGCATCAAGAATTTTCTCAAAGAAGAGAGTATACATGTGACTCTATTGAAGTACGTGGGAGGAGATATTAACCTCCCATCTTCTGGAGTTCTAGTAGCATTGAAGTCAGCAATGCTTTTGTGGCGTCTTCTCTTGTTAAGTGATTATAAATTCATTTCGAATTCCAAATTAATGCAAGCAAAATTCATAAAAAAAAAATTCGAAAGAAAGAAGAGAATCTCTACAGCTACTTTTCTTAATATATAGATATATAATATAAGCGTGTGTTATTGCGTAAGTCTCTTGACAGAAGTAGCAATAATAATCTTATTTTGTTTTTACAAATGTGCATTCTCTATCATAAATAATAGAAAATATGTTTTCCCACGGACAAATTAAGTTACAAAAAGATGCTGGAAGAAAATGCAATTATTGGCAAGTGAGTTCGTACGCTCTTGGTTAGACTGGTGATGTTGGGCTCCTGTCATGTAGGCCCAACATCGATCACATGGGCTTCTTATGTCCATATTTATGTTCATAGCCTAATCATACGTTACCATTAATCCACCGGATGGAGGATCTTTCGATCTTCATGTAGTAAAAGAAGGGCTGTGCGTTTGGATCTCTAATTGGTGGGTTACAAGCATGAACCTTACCCTCATTAATTTGACAAAAAGAAAATCTATCCGTGTTTATAAATCAAACTGAAAAATCTCCTTCTCCTTTGATTAGGGACGATAGCATACATGATCAATGAGAATATGTTTTTCCAACTTCAACAATACCTTTTGGAATGTTTTCAGTTCTTATAGGAAAAATCCATATTTTCACTTGTAATTATGTCCTTAGGAGATAAATCCATGAACTGTCACACAAAAAAAGATAATTGACTCCTTGATCGGAAAATGGTGAGATTTGATCGGTTAATCGGGAGTTTAGTAGGATAAGATACTTAGAGGACACAAGCAAAACGACAGCTATGTAGGAGCGATATCGACATCTAAGAAAGAGCAATTGACAAGTACCACAACTTGTCGACATAACCTTTAAGTGACTGACTACCGTGAAATTTTGCAGGGCATTCGACACAAGAAAGGAGGATGCTTGAGTTATAGAGGTTGAATGGAGGCTTTGTCACCAGAAGATGGTTATCTAGGTGGCATTGGAAGTCGTAACCTCTACGTATAATGATTGTCAGTATATGAGAAAGCATATCAAGGATCTCGAAGACCATGCAATAAGTAATTGTGATTAAAGTAATAACTGCTTGTTTATAATCGTGGTAAGTGGATTATAAATATCTGCAATATTTGTTGTAAAAGAGGATCCAATTGCCAAAACATATTAATCAATCAAGTTCACTGTTACCATTTATTTTTTCTTGCAAGATTTATTTCTTTGTACTTTAAATTTTCGTTCATCTCTTGACATTCACTTTTAAAGCCAACACCTTCACGGAACCCATTTTCACCAAAAAAAGAAACAAACTTAAGAATTTTTTTTTTGTGAAAGATTTCTTGCTACTTCGGTGAATTCCCATTTTAGTGAAACGGGTATATTAATATATCGTGCCTTGTTTTGTTGTCCTTGCTTTTTGACCTAAATGTTGCATGGGACGTAAGATTATACAGTATCGTCCCCTCCTTTCTTTCCTTTTTTGATTTGTGTTATGGAGGGATGATCAATCAACATCGGAACAACGATGCAAAATGAAAGCTTAGCGAAAAGGTGAGGTCGTATGGTCTAGGCAACTACCAATGGTTGGGAAATCAATTGCCCCCACCCTTCAAATCGCTATTACGACAGGTTTTTCCGATGACCTACTCACATGGACCATCATTTTTTCACCTTTCGAGATTTTTCTCCCGTTTGGATTCATCACATGCCATCCCTCCCTGTGTTGTCCTCTCCATGGAGGCATCTCCAAAAGCTCGCTTGTATCTATTTGGTCGCAAACCCCATCTTCTTTTGCCAGATCAATGCCAACTGTTTTTTTGTCAAAACACGAGATCTTCAATGGGGGGTTTGGTTCCATGGTCTAGGTCTTAGAGTCCGAGAAGTGATTCTCGACTCATAAATGACTTAGAGGGGTTCACCCGTTGGCCCTAATCAAAGGCCTGATAAGCCTGTTGGCCTTGCCTAAGCTTTGCAAGATAGGATGATTGTCAGCTCTTTACAAACCCATTATTCATGCTCATATACCCGAATTTACGGAACAAGGTCGATGCAACATCCCCTTCCTCTCGGACACGGACGTGACCAGGTCCAGTGGCCGAACAAGAGCACGGAGATAATGCCAGAAAAGCTTTAAAATGATTGATTGGCAATGAAGGAATTTCTGGGGGATTCATTGGATGATGAATTGAAGACATACGACAAAGACCACATGACAAACATGCGCTGCTGCTGTTGGAGACGACAGCGACCCATCGTCTGAGATGGCCCCAAAATTGTTTCGGCAGTGTGTTCTGTCCCTCCCTTGTTCCCATTGGCGTTATCACCTTTTTTTCACAAAGGCTCTCTCGCATCTACTACCTAGATTAGCCTTACGATTTCTATCAGGTCGCGTTGGATATCTCAATCAATCTTTTAAAACTTTATGCTTGCATAAAGTCATCCTTTAATAATATCAATCCTCAGGAAAATAATTTGATCGTTGGATTTTAGTGCGACAACTATCGCTCGATTTACTACTGAATTCATGGGCATTACATTGCGATCATGAATTTGATTTCAAATTTGAGCTCCCACCGAGCGTCTAAATGTTAAGAGTGCATGTAGTATTGTAAGAAATCGGCAACATGATGCCAAGACGCATTCAATAAGCATTAGGAGTAAGCATAGTTCTAGGATAGAATTGAGAATCGATTTGGTTGTAAATTCCTTACTATGCAAGGTAGGTTGTAAGTTCCAAAAATAAGGAACTTATTCTAATGGATAGGTCCCTGATTTTGGTTGGAAGCTAGAATTGTTCACACCTTATTTACAAATACCCTTTTGCTACTTAAACCGGAATTAATTTATTGAAGCCAAAGCAAAGTTATGGACTATCAACAACTGGTTATAGCCATTGAGTACTCATATGATTGTGGCATGCTTAAAAAGTCAAGAAATTTAAGTAACTTTAGTCCTCGTTTCATGCCAAAATTAAGAAAAAAACGACAAACTAGGCTTAACTAAAAATGAAACAAAAAAAAAAGGAAATTGGTTGACACTTGGATAAACCTCGAGATCTATGATAAAGTAAGTTATAGATTTTAAAGTATGCTGATAAATTTCAAATTTTAAAAATTGAGAAATTTATTATAATTGATAAGTTTCAAGTTCCATTAAAGTATGAAATTTGGAATCACTATTTTCTTTAAACGTCACATGCATCATATCATTTGACATGCTGTATGAATGGCAATCGTAGGCGTGATCAAGATCATAAACCAAATGATGAGAAAAGTTGAGAAAAGCGAGGTAGCCGACGAAATGCTATATGATTCCCATAAGAAAAGGATTAGGTGAATGGAAACGAGAGGTCTTGAATTCACAACCCGAATGGAAAATCTAACGAGAGCTAAAGAAGAGAGAGGGAGCCGACAAAATGTACTTGCCTACTTGCTTTCTAGATGGACCAAGTACCTCCCAATTATTCACTTTGCTCTCCCTCCCTCCCTCTCTCTCTCTCTCTCTTATCTAGACTCTAGACTTCTAACTTTTTCTTGTCTTGTCAAATGATCTCGCCCTGCATCCAACCCTTTTCCGCGCAGGGCAATCCCCTTTGACACTCATCGCTCTACTGGTCCTACAGGTGGTGATCTGCTTCCATCACACTTTCATTATCTATAAATTGAGGCCTAACAATTATGTCCTAATATTACATGAACATAGATCCATAAGTAAACCGGGAGAGTCGACATAAAAGTACAAATATAAATTTTAAAATCGCCGGGGGGGGAATTAAGGGGAAAAAAGTGGTCGGTTGGTCATTTGAAGAAAAAAAATTTCATGGAAGTTTATGCATGGAGATCCAACTCTAGAAGAGAGGGTTGGATGGATTAGAGTCATTTAATATTTCTTTTTGAAGTAAGCAGGCTCTGTTTCATGATTGGAGCAACTTTATCTGTACACACAATCTGATTTGGAGATCTCACCACTATTTACATCAATCTAAAAGCTTGTGGTGTCTGTCCCTTCTTTTTGAGCTGCTTTGTCCTTTTCATTCATTTAATCCTCATGCATCTTTTTTTATTTTAGCCTCCAAAAAGATGCAAGACTCCTTTCATGAAGAAGCATTGCTCTGATCGATGAAGTTCCTGTCGCAATTGATACATTTGCCAAAGAAAAACAAACCAAGCAATGGGTTTATATGAAGATGAACCAAAAATTGTTTCAGCAATTTGATCAGCTCCTTCATGCTAAAGTTTTTGCGAGTAGAGAAGTGCAAAAAGGCAAAAGTAAGAAGCTATGTCTTAGATCGGTATCTGAAACTGGGATACCACCGTTCACTTAGCAAATGTTGTACTTGAAGAATACTTGAAGAATATAAGCTTTGGCTCACACCCGCTGCGATTTCACTCAACGAGAATAAGGTCACCATAGTTTCAACTGTTACTTTCACATTTAACCTGCACATGTCTACACCAGATAATTAGTTTCAGACCTTTCGAAGCCGACTTTGCTTATCATACTCTTTTGTTGATTGCTGCATTTAAACCACGAAATGATCTGCCCTTGTCAACACATTCTATCAGTCAATTCCATCGGGCCATGTTACTCGCAAAAGGTTGATGGCTAATCACTAATTACCACAATTTCAGATAAAACTTCCTTTTCAGTAAATATCAATGGAAAGGAGGGGCATTTCGAAAAAGTTTTTGTCGTTGCAAAAAGAAAATTTCATGTTTGGTGATTATAACTTCAGAAGCAACTGGTTTTGCTAAAAATAGACGAGATAGAACAGTAGCAGCAGAAGTAGCAAAAGTTTCATCCATGTCAACAAGTGAAATCACCATCTTTCTCTTGCTCATCAATCTCTCCCTCTTCCCATCCATCTCAGCCTTGAATCAGGAAGGTCTCTCTCTGCTCTCGTGGCTCGCAACCTTCAATTCATCGCCCTCAGCTGCTTTTTTCTCTTCATGGAACTCCAACCATCAGAATCCATGCAGATGGGACTACATCAAATGCTCCGACGATGGGTTCGTCTCAGAAATAGCTATCACATCCATCTATATTCCAACCCCCTTTCCCGCACAAGTTCTCAACTTAAACCGCCTCACATCCCTTGTCATCGCCGGCGCGAACCTCACCGGGGAAATCCCTCTTTCCATAGGGAACTTGACAGGACTAGTCAGCTTGGACCTCAGTTCCAATCACCTCAGAGGAAAAATCCCTACCGAGGTTGGTAAATTGTCTGAACTTCAGCTGTTGTCATTGAATTCGAATTCCTTGAGCGGCGAGATTCCTAGAGAAATATGCAACTGTTCAAGGCTTCGGCAAATTGAACTTGTCGACAATCAGCTGTCTGCAAGAATTCCAGAAGAAATAGGCGAATTGCGCTATTTAGAAATTTTTCGGGCCGGTGGGAATGCAGGCATTAATGGAGAGATCCCAATGCAGATAACAAGCTGCAAAGAGCTTGCATTCCTGGGCCTCGCGGATACAGGAATTTCAGGGCAGATTCCAGCTAGTTTAGGCGAGCTGAAGAACCTGAAGACACTTTCAGTCTACACGGCAAATCTCACCGGCAAGATTCCGCCCAGCATCGGCAACTGCTCGGCCTTGGAGAATCTGTTTCTCTATCAAAACCAGATTTCCGGCATCATTCCTGATGAATTGGGCCAGCTCAAGAAGCTCAAAAGAGTGTTGCTGTGGCAGAATAACTTAGGTGGCAGGATTCCCGACACACTTGGGAACTGTTCTCAGTTACTCGTCATTGATTTCTCAGTAAATTCTTTAAGCGGTGAGATTCCTTCGTCACTGGCAAACTTAGTCACACTTGAGGAACTTCTACTATCCCAAAACAACTTCTCAGGGGAAATATCACTCATTAGCAACTTGTCGAATCTGAAGCAGCTAGAATTGGATAACAACAGGTTTTCTGGTGAGATTCCAGCCACCGTTGGGCAACTGAAGAAGCTCACTCTCTTTTTCGCTTGGCAGAATAATCTCCATGGCAGGATACCGGATGAGCTTGCCAACTGCAAGAAGCTTCAAGCATTGGACCTTTCGCATAATCGCCTCACTGGGTCAATTCCGAAGTCTCTGTTCAGTCTCGACAACTTGTTCCAATTGTTGTTAATCTCGAATGACTTGGATGGTGAGATCCCGCCTAACATAGGAGACTGTGCCAGCTTGGCTCGCTTGCGTCTTGGATCAAACCGGCTCAGTGGTAAAATCCCACCGGAGGTTGGGCTTCTCTACAATCTGACCTTTCTTGAACTCTCAGAGAATCGTTTCAGTGGATGGATCCCTCTGGAAATTGGCAAATGCACTCATTTGGAAATGGTTGATTTGCGTGGAAACAAGCTTGAAGGCATGATCCCAACATCTTTTGAGGCCCTCACAGGCCTCAATGTGCTAGATATTTCTGCGAATAACATACAAGGGACAATCCCTGAGAACTTGGGGAAGCTCAAATCTCTGAATAAGCTAATATTGAGCGGTAACAAGATCACAGGTATTATTCCACAGTCGTTGGGACAATGCATGGATCTTCAGCTGCTTGATCTAAGCTGCAACAGGATAACAGGTCAATTCCATTCGAGATTGGTCATTTGCAAGGATTGGATATTTTGCTGAACTTGAGTTGGAATTCTCTATCAGGACCAATCCCAGAAAGCTTTGCAAATCTATCCAAGCTCGCCAATTTGGATATCTCGCACAATGCATTGACAGGAAGTCTTGGCGTGCTCGGCAATCTCAACAATCTGGTGTCTCTGGATGTCTCGTACAACAATTTTTCTGGCCTTCTTCCCGATACTAAGTTATTTCAAGATCTGCCTCCAACTGCTTATGCTGGCAACCCAGAGCTCTGCGTTTACAAAAGTAACTGCCACCATCGCCAGAGCATCCATGCCACGAAATCTGCAAGAAACCTTGTCATTTGCGTTCTTCTAAGCATAATAATGACGATAGCAATCATCACTGTTGGGACAATTCTATTCATCAAAATTTATGGTGGTACATTCAGGGGAAATGATGATGAGAATGATCGGCAGTGGACCTTTACCCCCTTTCGGAAGCTTAACTTCTCCTTGGACGATATTCTTACACAACTGTCAGATTCGAACATCATAGGGAAGGGTTGTTCGGGAATGGTTTACCGAGTAGAAACTCCAGCGGACCAGGTTATCGCTGTGAAGAAGCTCTGGCCATTGAAAAATGAGGAGATTCCTGAAAGAGACTTGTTTTCTGCAGAAGTTCGGGCCCTAGGATCAATAAGGCACAAGAACATACTGAGGCTCTTGGGTTGCTGTGACAACGGGAAGACTAGGTTGCTCTTATTTGATTATATCAGCAACGGCAACTTAGGTGAGCTGCTTCACGAGAAGAGGCAGTTCTTGGATTGGGACGCAAGATACAAGATCATATTAGGAGCAGCGCACGGTTTGGCCTATCTTCACCATGATTGCATCCCTCCCATAGTTCATCGAGACATCAAGTCAAACAACATTCTGGTGGGGCCACAGTTTGAAGCATATATCTCAGATTTCGGCCTAGCGAAGCTAGTCAGTTCATCGGATTGTTCGATGACCGCCAACACCATTGCTGGCTCTTATGGGTACATGGCTCCTGGTAAGTCGGACCATGTCATACACATTCTTCACTAGTCTATCTGACTTCAGTCCTAACTGTTTTCCATTAGTCGACAAGGTTATTATTGCAGCTAGCACCTTCAGTGTTGGAATCCTCTAAATTTCGCATATTTTAGGAATACTAGCTAACTGTAGCCAAGAGAATACACTCGTTCCTTCATAGCTTGTAGCACACAATTCCACTGAACTGAACATTTCACCTAATTAGGACTTGAGTCAGATTTTTTGGTTATTCTTCCACCTTCTTAGCCGTGGTCATTTTCATTTACAAGTTCACGCATGAAGCGTATAGTAACTGATGACATATTGCAGAATACGGATACAGCTTGAAGATCACAGCAAAGAGTGATGTGTACAGCTTTGGCATAGTTCTCCTAGAAATTTTGACCGCAAAGCAACCAATGGACAAAAGGATTCCTGACAATATGCACATTGTTGCATGGGTGAACAGAGAACTCCGAGAAAGGAAAAGTGAGTTCATGTCCATCCTCGACCAGCAATTAGTATTGAGTTCAGGAACACAAGTTCAGGAGATGGTCCAGGTTCTTGGGGTGTCGCTTCTGTGCGTGAACCCACACCCCGAGGATCGGCCAGCCATGAAAGACGTAGCAGCCATGCTCAACGAGATCAGGCATGAAAACGAGGATCATGAGAAGCCGAGCAAAGCTTTTGGGAGCAACCCGAAAGCAGCTGTTCATTGTTCCAGTTTCTCTAGATCATCTGAACCTCTCATTGGATCAACTTCCTAGGTACAGGAGGACCTCAAGTTCCAGATCTGTGGTTCTTGTTCCCTTAAAAAATGACCTATTCATTGTATAGATTGATGTTTATAACACAAACCAAAATTCATTCGGCTTCCTAGTGAGGCAAGCACATTGCATGTATTATTCATCTGTAGCTTCTTGTACTTATAGTTTTTGACGTTGAGCAACTGAATTGACCATCTATGCTATATCAAGTGATCAAAGTAAACGGTTTCTGAGACAGGATGTGTATGCTTTCACCGAAGTATATGATCATCACATCCAGTTAAAGCCATGCTGGAACGATCATAAGAAATGAGCTCTGGTATCATTCTTGCAAAAGCATCAGCTTCATCGATACAAGGTATCATGGGCTGATTCTGTTCAAGTATCTTCTCGCACATATAAAATTAGATTATGGAAATACTATAGAGGGCAGGGACGAAGAAAATGTGAAGAAAGAAGTGCAATGCTAGAAAACAGACTTCCGAATCTATGCATGATACCTTTTAAAGAACTTCAAATTCTAAATTTTCTGTCTTAACAGCACTAGGTGATAAATCGGTGAAAAAGAAGATTAATTGGGATCCAAAATGCTCCCATTTCCATCGACTGCATGCTAGCTACTCACCTGAAAATCCACTTGTCAAAGTTTATCTACTGTTAGAAGTAGAAAATCCTTTCTAATCAGATCTCTAGTTGGTTAATTACATGCCATTTTTTGGGAGGCCTGCTGCGAAACTAACCATCCTATCAGCTGAAGTTCTTTCTTCTACACCTTAGCTCTCAAAGTATAAGCCGATATCGCAACTCGTGATTAAAAAAGTGAGATAATACAACTGAATGTAATATTTGGAATCGATACAGTGCTTGTTCCGCGAATTGCCAAACATTACCATACGAAAAATTCAATCAGGCCCGCAATTATGAGACGACAAGATGCTAGTTACATGAAGTGAACCAAAAGCATGACAAAATGGAGACCCAAAAGGTACCCCATCCTCACAAGCTTATCATTGTCTATTTCAATAAATTCAAAGAGATTTTGTCCTCCATGCTTTTGGAAGTTGGACAATGCACCGTCTCTAGTCACATAGCTCATTTATGGGTGCTTCCAATCATCCACTATTACAGGAACATATCTTTCTCCCACTCCTTAAATCCTTGAAAAAATTCCTGATGACATGTAGTAAGGAGAATAAGAGCAATCTATTCTTTCTTTAAGCTTTCCTTAGTGCCAGTGTGATCATTCTGCAAAAGAAATTGTGAGATTTAACCAATCTTTGCCAACTTGCAGGGTGAACTACTCAGAATCAGACATTTCTCCTTGTCACAAAGCACATCCACCAAATTTTTAATATCAAACCATATAAATGACATGAAACCAACACGCTACAAAATCACATCATGCTTCACAGCTTTCCAACAGCAGATTTTTTCCCATCATCATAGGTGTCCAAGTTTTCTCTGTACATCCCTTGCAATGATGCTGCTCACTTCTTGATATTACACCCTAATGATAACACTAGATTACTTGAGCAATACCTGCACATGCTCTGAACCAATTCCAATTCTATAAGTTTTCACGCTGTATGGCCTTTCAAAAGGACCTCGACTCTTTCCGAGTATGTTTATCTCTCTTAAGAAGTCTCACATGGAAGACTTCTTTCTGAGAGTACAGGTACACAAACTGACTAGCGGCTTCATGGAGGACACAACCCAGCATAAAGCTATCTTGGACAGCAAAAGGAAAGCTATTGAGGTCTCTTTTCCCAAGTGCAATGGCATTTATCATGGGAAGACGGTCTCTTTTCAGATAACTTCAAGGGAAGTGACTGTGACTTACTTTAAAAGCTATAATTTTCTATATTGATGCCCTAAAAGTCCCTCGCGGTATCATTATATTTTCTTAGAACAAAAAAATGTTGAAGAAGGTAACCATTCCTGTCACCTGGAAGAATGACATGAATATTTGGCAGGGGATAGTCATTAGCGCATTCATTTAAGTGTTATTGTGACCGGTGACATTCAAGCAATTTATCGCTGAGAACTAAGAACCATACATAGTGACATTTCACTCTTGACAGCTTCTCTACTATCTCTACAGAGACAATGTGAGGCAAGTTACAGGATACACGTGAGCCCAAATATAAATGCCAACACTATATGACCTCAAACTTGATGTTTGGTTTTCAATTTCTCAAAAACCCTTAGGGAACCTGAAATAAGTCAGAATACATAATCAAGACAAGAAGGAATTGCAACAGATAAACAGCTACTTTATAAGTTTATGTCTATCATATGCTGTTAATATACTTACGGGAATAGTAATTCACGGTCCACTATTATAACTTGAGTGGAAGTGAACAAGTGTGGGTTACACTTTCACCTCTGGATGCCACTTTATGCTGCATCCAACACTTTTGACAGAACAAATAGCAATAAGCAAGTCAAATCAAACGGTGAGTGGATTTACACAGAATGTGTGTGCATGTGTGCATGCTGATTGGGGTAGATAATATTGCGGTTTACCTAGGTTTTTGTGTCAATGACACAGGTTGTCCACTGAGAACGCAGTCTATGGCCAGGCTTAAATCCCTAGGCAGAGAAAGATAATGCCTATTAAACCGACAGAATGGAAAGAGAGTGGTGAGAAGCTGAGCTTATCAAGAAACTGCAACAGACCTTCCAGTAACAGGCACGTTATTACTTGGTCGAGAGTCATCAAACTGGCCATGGTATACTAGCTCAAATGGCCTCCGACCATCCTGTTATGTGACAGCAAAAACTAAGTGAATAACAGACTTTTGCTTACTCTTGCTCAAAATAATGCTTGAATAACAACTAGAGAGACACGTAGGTCAGGTTCACCTTTTTGAATAAATAGAACTCTGGTGTGCAAACAGCTCTGAAATCATGTGCTACATCCTGGCTCTGCAATTTGATCATTCAAATGTAAGTGCTTGCAAAATTTTAGTTATATGCAAAATCTGATGATTTCTGTATATATTTATTGCCAAAAGACTAGATTTTACAATATTTGAGGTCAAGAGACCATAAAGTTGTGTTACGGCGCAAAAACAGAAGTTCAAGTATCTCCAGGCAGGAGAGACAAGAGTATCATAACAAACAAAAGAGCTGAATAAGCATTGTTATATTTAGCCAATTAAAAAAATCCCTCAAACTTGAGACCATCCACACCAAGGACACACATGAGGAACCAACATGCACAACCCATGGAAATGCATGTACCAGAGAAACAAAAAGCCTAAATAAACAGAGACAAGTTCGCCACATGTGAAACAATCACCAAGCCCGCCCAGCTAGCAATTCTGACCAAATGCCTATCACATAAAGTCTCCACCGCAAAATGTAACAGAAGGCCAGAGCCCACAAATTTCCAAAAAGATGCTGGTATCTAGAGTAACAGGATAGATTAGGAAAGGAGACACACATGATCACCCATACTTAAATTTGAATGTGCATGTGTATACCGAAGTCTCATCAAAAGAATCAAAGATCCACATATTTAATAGCACAAGGACATTTAGGCTTCTATGCGTGGACAATTATGTATGATTTACTAGGACAGTTGAAGCAATAGGCATGGGCAAATTTCAGAAAACAGCTTTAGGAAAAAAGAATAAGTCTAGTTCCTTTTAACAAGGTTGCATACCTCATCATATAGATAAGGAAAGGGATAATTGAATGCTTTAGCTTCTTCAGCCATGAACTCCGGCCCATCCTGTGAAAAAGAAACACATCGTAGTCAGATCAGAAAGAACACCCATGCAGCTCTAAAATGGATATAAACTATATGCAACAAACCTGTGGGTGAGTAGCTACAGAGTTTGAAGATATTGCAACAACTGCCAGTCCTTTCTGCAGCATGCAAAAGTAGCGCACATATGGTCAACTCAGTATTCATATCCTCACAGAACTCAAAAAAAAAGCATTCTTGTCAATTGGTAGTGACTACAAACCTTCATGTAGAAATTTGTGAGCTTTACAATATCGTTCTTCAAGTGTTTAACAAATGGGCAGTGGTTGCATATAAACATAACCTGAATGACAGAGGTACAAAACAAATAATTCCAGTGTCAGCACTATTTATCTAAAAGAGGGAAGCACCCGTCCTGGATAGAGAGGCAGCTAAAAAGAACTGTCAAAGCCAGTAACTGAGTTAGTAAGCCATATTCTTGCATCTTGTTCATTACCAAGGGAGGAGCTTCGCCAACACCATATTTTGTACAAGAAGCAGCACAATGGGAGGGTTCAACGTTTAGATTCACTTTTCAGAAGTGTGGAAGCGACTTTCTACAATACCAGATGCTTCAGAGCCAAACATGCATTGAGACAACCTAGAGTGTTGTTTATATCGATAGGAAAGGCCTTCCAACTGTGAATTTTATGTTTTTGATCAGGAGAAAGCAGCCTCATCTTATTCATATAACAATAATCCACATTAACTTTGATGCTATGCTTTACAAATCAATACTTTGCATAGGTACCATTCCATTTTTAGCTACTTTCCCCCTCCCATATAGCTCTTTGATTTTGGAAGCAGGGTACAGCAAGGAAAAACCTCCAGAAGATTACCAAGAAAATGTATTTGTTGAACCTTCCTAATTATCACCTTACAAATTTCTAACAGGATGAGACAACTTAGAACGGGTAAATCTCCCTAATGCAGCCACATCTGTTAAGGCTTAGAATAGTTGTAAGAAGTCCTATTCACTCAATAAATTTGCAAAAGAAAGAAAAAAATCACATTGGGCGGTTATGCTAGCCGTAAAAGGTCTTTCAATTACAAAATTTTCCAACAAAGTTAGCGGCTTCGAATGACTGTTTTTCTGCTTTTTCGGTCGCGCAACTAAAAGACTGAAGCAATCTGCACACAAAATGTACCCTTCAGATGAAGGTGCCATCAAGAATGAACACAACAAAAGCCCATGCAAGGGGAGCAAAAAAAAACAAAGCAAAACAATACAATCCCACACCATAAAAATGACAAATTCATTCAATCCGAGGACCGAAGAACAAAAGCCGAAACTTTGAGGCCGTGAGGCAATTGCGAGAGTACCAGCAGAGCAGGGTAAGACTCGAAATCTTCAAGACTCCACATTTTCCCAGTGAGCGGCTCGGGAAGCTGTTTCAACCCACCCCAAGAAATCCAACAAAGTGAACCCAATTGAAGGTAGTGACATTAGGAAAAGCAAGAAGGCGTCGACAGTAGCAAGTAGCGCGATGAGGAGGACCTGGAACTGCGGAGCTCTGAAGCCGAGAGAGACTCTCTCGGACTCGGTCCTCGCGGCTCTGACAGTGAGCTTTCCCGGGGGCACGGCCGCGGAGCTTCTGCTCTGGAACAAGCCCATCTTGAACGAAGCAGAAGGGGCGAGAGAGGAGAGGGACGATAGCGAAATCGCGGTGGGCGGTGGTGATAATTTGTGAGGGAGACGAAGAAGACGCGCGCTTGTCAAAGCGACAGTTGCTGCAGTGGCCATGGATAATTCCGTCGTTTCTCTCGATACGCAACGCAAGGAATCGGTCGGACAAGGCAGAAAGACGATGAAAAAAATGTCCGTTACATAATTCGTTGGTAAGAAGAGAAGCATCGAGGACTTAGAAAATTAAAGAATTTCTGGCCAAAAACAATATTTGAACTTCTTACTTCTTAGGACGGAATGGGCAAAAATTTGAGAAAGGGAAAAAAAATTTGATCCTCGCTGAGGGATTCTATGCATTTCGTCTTTTTGGATTTTGATTTGATTTGACACGATCTTGATTTTGATTTTCGATGTGACCTATTCCAAAACAAGCGAATTCGTGTGCTTAAACTTTAAATCTGATTATAAAACTTAATGAAAAAGGTCAAATGATTAAGAATAACGGTAAAAACGAACATCATAATCATTCAGTAATTTTTTATTTTTTTCTGTTATATATAAATTAACATCAGCATCAAGAAAACTTTTCTTTTTTATAAGGTTTTAAAGTAATAATTTGAAGACTATTTAGGTTTATAAGTAATTTGAAAATTGATTGAATTGCCAATTAGGGAAAAAATCGAAACAAACTGAATCACAATCATCAATTTTCATTTAATTAACAATGCTCATTGAACGAGACTTTTGCCATGTGTTTTTTTCCTAATCTATGAAAAGACACAACGTTTTGTAAATAATATGCGAATAAAAACTCTAGAAGAAGCGGAAGCCTGTTTCAGATTCCCCCGAAGAAACTCTTTTTCTTTCTTTTTCTTAATTGGTGCCCGACGAGAAATTCTTTCCTATTTAACTTTGCAAATTTTCAATACTTTTTTTTAGCGTCACTAACGGTCGGCGATGTGTATGTCAGTGAGAATGCCACGTGTCAACTTCTCAATGGCTCCCTGATGTGGACCAATAATACATGTACAGTATTAGAAAGATTACATATGAGAAATTGTTCTATTTTTGTTACCACATGTTGCTGAGTTCATCTCAAAAAAAGACATAAGCGTTGTTGGGCGTGCGTCATGTACAGGCAGAGATCCGGCCAAAAATTTATGTATGTACTGAAGAGAAGAAATTAAGCAGTCCATATTGAACGGGCTCGGAACGGGTCGGACTCATGATAAAAATGCAATGCCAAAACCGGTACACGATGCTAAGAAAATAACAAATTTTTTAATATCAAATGATAGAACCTCAATAGACCTAAGTTCAATAGGTCCAAGGCCCAAAAAAACATGTGTTTTTTTTAAAACTCATCCCAATTGTGCAGCCTAATGCGATTCTCGATGAGGTCTCAAGGCAGGGTAAAAAGATATTATTCTTTTTCGTGTGGGACTAGATGATCTGTTTCCGGCCACACGCCACACAAGGCTTTTCCAACATGATTTTTCGTTCCATTTGCCTAATCGGCAGTTGCTTTCGTAGATGTCAAAGCATAAATGCACGTCAAAAAAGAAGGAAAAGAAAAAGAAAAAGGGAAAGGAAAATTCACTATCGCGGAAAAAGGATAGAAGAAAATAATGACATATCTCGATAAGTTCACACCGTGGGGTCTCGTGCTCGGTAGGAGAATCTAAGGCAGTCCTGAGTAGGACCCTCGATCGAGAGAGAGATCATGATGTTTACAAAACCTTCAACAGGCAGCTATGTTGAGCACCCTTTTTCCTTCCTTCCTTCCTTCCTTCCTTCCTTCCCATCTTTTTCCCTTTGTTTTCTTTTCACCGTGGAGCCAAACATTATCATATTCATTGTTCCCATCTCAATAATTACTCTTGAATGCAATCCGGACCCATCTTTTGTTTTACTTTTCCTTTTGCATCGATCATCTTGTGGCTGATCTCGTCCTGTCATCATGCGAGGTTCAATTACAGGAAGGGATGGATGAACCTTAGCGCGGGGCGAACAGTAGGAGATGGGGCTTCATTTCTCGCTCGATCAAGTCCATATTACGACGTGGCGAACGGCAGGTCCATGGTGCACCATTCAACGAGTACTCAGATACTGCTATGGTTGAACTTCTCCTTCTCTATCATTCGACTATAGAATCCGATGCACTGAGCACAGATCTGTTCTGGGTTGATTGGTTCTTGCTGAGAACGAGCAATCACTCGATGAGGATAGGCATGAGCTGTATAAAGGCGGCGGCTCCATCACAAAGACAAAAACGTCAGAGGGTGTTGATAGCTCCAAGGTCAGATTTAATGTCATTATCAATAATGGATTAAAAAAATGGGAATTTTTTTTTTAACTCGTTCAGACCCCAGAAAACTATTATTGCTAATGCAAGGCTTCGATAAGTGCAAGGCTTCGATAAGCAAGGCCGTCATTTGGTGCATAATAGTCTAAAAATTCTCTCTCTCCCTCTCCCACACGCCAAAGATACTCCGTCTCGAGATGCAAGTAAATAAAGAAGAAGAAGAAGAAGATGCACAGGTTGGTATCAAGAGAAGGAGAAAGATGGAGAGAAGGTCAGACATTAAGTCCGCCATTGAAGAGCTCTCTCTGATGGTCAAGTTCAAACCGGTCGTGACCAGAGCTAGAAATGGCGATGAAAAGGATGAACCGCGTGATGATAGCTTCCATGTACCAACAAGGCCTTTTCTTTCTCTCTGCAGCTTTGTTCTTGAAGTTCTTGGTAAGTCGAATTTTTCGTTTACTTGCTTTGATAGGCTTTTGGCAAACTATTAGTCAATCTTTTTCGGTTGCTCTGATCTTGCAGATAAGATTGGCCCAACAATGGCCGTTCTGAGATTAGACATCCATCAAAATGTTCAGGTAAATGAACAACGAACGCATAGAAGTTTCTGGTATTTTGTCTTTGTTTTTGTTTTTGGGTGTCTTGTTTGTGTGCCTTGAAAGTCTCTTCCTTCTTGGACAAAGTACTGTCCAGAACGTGGAGGCCTCAGGCCTTGACTTTTTTTCTTTTTGCCATGGACGAAAGTGCCCCGTGTGCATTTTTCAAATGGTCTGGCTTCATGACATGTCCTCTTTTGTCCTTTTGTCCACTCAAACTCAGGGTGATATTGTCTATGTAAGGATATTTATCAGTTTTCAGATCTAAATGCTGGTGTGGTTCATGCCTTCAGGGGGGTGTGGCCAGGAAATTTCTCCATCTCTCGCTATCCTGTGTTCACTTCCATAAACAAGAGAAAATGAATATAAGACTAACCTAGTTTGGTTGTCCATTTTGGTTTGTAGCGAGTGGAGTTGTTCAAAGAATCTGACCCATCGAAGTATTCGAATTTGTTTGAGATGATAAAGAAAGAGGCGGGTGAAGGCAATGCTAAAAAGGGTAACAGCTGCAGCAAAGCAATAGTTTGGCTTACTAGGTAAATAAATCCCTGATTGCCTTACTCTTTGGTCACTCAAATCACTTAGGCCAACTTTTGACAATTTTTTTTTTTTACCGAAGATAGTCCATGTGATGTTCCAACTCAACCTGAATCGGTAGCTATGCTCAACACTAACAGCACATAGCAGTTCCATTATTATGATTTGCATTCGATAGGATGGTTTTAGTATAACTAAAAGCAGTTATTGCCCAATCAGATGAAGAGCCTCGACTTTAAAAATAACTGAAATTTGTTCATTTCAACAATATCCATAGATTTACAATGGTATTGCCAATTTAGAAAGCACTATTCCCTTGATGTGTTGAAGATTATCAAGTTCCAAGTAACAAGTGGTTGATTTACACCAGATCCCTGGACTTGATGGTGGCCCTATTACAAAGGTTAGCTAAGGATCCTGGACAGAAGATGGAACAAGCAGTGGAGGAGTCCTACAATGTCACCTTAAAACCATGGCATGGATGGATTTCCTCAGCCGCCTTCAAAGTAATATCAATCCTCTGATTTTATGTTGTTTCCATTTTTTATTATTCTTGGTTAATCAGTCATAGTTTCAGAATTTGTGTAGCCTTTTGATCTTGATCATGTTATGAGTATGAATGGACAGGATTGATAAACAATATAGTGATTTAGCTATGGTCTTAAGGAAGAAATTTTCGAAGCCAAATTCTTATCAGATTATCAGTGTTAATAAAAACTTTTACAGATTGCCCTTCAACTGGTACCTGAGACGAAAACATTCATCAACCTCCTCAAGACAAAAGATGAAAGCTATGAAAACTTCAAAGAGGACACACAGACCTTAATTTCGTTAATATCTCCTGTTCTGGAAGAGATTCACTGTATCCTGGTAACCACATCTCATCATATTTCCAACTGGATTTAACTGTCCTTTAATTTACTTAATTCTTTTAATCTCTTGGACATTTTGCAGAAACTTTATGGCTTGGATAGATTGAAATCTATTTAAGGAGATCAGACGAAGGACCTCCAGACTGTACAATTGTTGCTAGTCATGAAGTTTTGAACTTTCTTTTATTTTGTTTTTGATTATCCCCTCCTGGCATCATCACCCTCTCTAGAAATACATCCATGTGTTCTTAGCTTCTTGAGCAAAGTTGGCTCAGGCTCTGAAAGAGCTGAACTTGTGAAAGGTACAAGAAACTTTGTGTACAGTCCGCTTACTTACTCCAAAAGACAGATATACAGAGAGTGCATTTTCTGTCATTATTTTGACTGTCATGAATCGACTCTGAATGGTAATATTATCTATCTGCTACACAAGCTTCATTTATGTTGTCACACAGCCACTGGTTTCAAATCCAGTTAAAGCTAGAACAATTTCACTCCTCATAGATTCTTCATTCTTGCTCAATTTGGCAACTATATAGTGATGAAATCGGCAGAACTATAATATGTATAAAGGTGAAGTACACAGTTGAGCCCCTGGAGGCATTTCTTCAAAACATTTAAGTCCAAGTACAAAAGTTAAAATGTTGGAATGACCTAATTTACATTAAGCTCATTATTTCTGCAAATCACATTCACATGATCTCAGCAATTAGTTAGAACAGTTTATGAGTCTCCTCTCTCCTCTGACTTCCCTTGAAACTTGAAAGTCACTACTATCGGGGATTATTCCCAATGAAGTCAAGTACTCAGATGGACCTTTTCAAAAATCCCCATCTGATCTATTGCCAAATTATTGCTGCTCGAGTCCACAGGATGGCTAGGAGGATTGTGATGTGCAATAAGTGCTGCGACCAGACCTGCATTGCTCGCGATGCTTGGCTCGGTGAACCATGATTTGTCCCTTTCATCTATGAAATGATCAAACTGGTCCGGTCCACCCACCATGGCTCCCAAAAGAACATTCGGGTTGGGGTCTTTGGAGTGCAGCCATCCGTCTCCCTCGCTGCACGAGAACTTCTGACCATCCCACGGGATAGATGCGCTCCTGTGATGAACTTGCAACGGGTAGTGGCCTCCGAAGCCAACTATGTAGCTCATTTTCATTGGATTATCTCCCAGGATATAATCAATCTGGGAAAAGAAAACAATAAATTGTCAGACATAATATTGGTGATGATTGTTTCATATAGGAACATATTCTGGCCAATTTAAATGAGATCACAAATTCATGAGCGCGAGCATGGAAGAAGCCACTGCATCAAGATTCCCCTGACTCCGTTGTTTTCTTTAAACTTTTCAGACCTAGTTCATGGTTGACTGTGTTTTTAGTGGACAGAGCTGCACCGACAAGTTTAGACTGAGTCTAGGCACAGCACAACCGACCGTTGCTGAGGTCAAGCCCAACTGAAGACCGCCCATCAACAGTTCTTGATATGCGATGATCACAGCTAGAGAATTTTTCACTTTGCACAGTGGGCTCAATGCATTCTTAAGTTATGTGATGGCTAAGCTGACCTGAGAAGAAGAGAAGCTCTGCAATATCTTCACTGAGAATGCTCGGTCACTGCACACCCCTCCCGTCCTGCGGAGAAGATTGAGGTAGTCACTATACAGCTTACTGAGAAATGACGCCGTCGCTGCATATTGCAGTGGTGACCCAGAATCAGGTTTCAAGAGTATCAATCCACCTGTTTAAGAAACTGAGAAATTAGAAAAGTTGAGGGCATAAGCTTGAGAACTTCACAGATACAGACAGATTAGACATGACAATTTGCCTAGTACATCATTAACAGCAAACTCAAGAACTTTTACCATGTGTCTTATTGAAGCTTTGATCCGATAGATACGAACAGAGGACTGACTCGGTCATGTTTGCTGATGATGCAAAAGAATCTTTGTAAGGGTAGCCAAGATCACGAAAATATAGAAGTCACGCAAGCAATACCTATAAGAACACATCCAGAACTTAACTCTTAATTTCCATCCAGAATTACACGAACACCTATCAAACTTTGCATCAAAAGACTTGTTTGTTTCCCAAGACTCACCGCACTGCCGAGGAGCTTGTTATTCCAATAGAACACCCCTTTTTCGCTAGTCCTTTCCTCTTGCAAGGCCGAACTGAAATTACGAGAAGCGTATTCGAGATAGGATGGATTCCCGGTAGCAAAAAACAACCAAGTCCCTCCCCACACCAAATCATCTTTGAAGCTTGTTGAATTGTAAAACGCTCTGGCGTCCCCTCCACACTCATTGACCGTGGTGTAGGTCCCCTGTTTCGTTGTATCTTCTTTGATTGCAAGCTCAAACAAAGTTTCTGCCGCTGCTGTTAATTGGATTGCATATTCTTTTTCATCTTTGAACACTAAAGATGCCGCCGATAATCCTGCAACTACTTCCCCTGCTAAGTCCGAAGCTGTAATGTCACAAGATGAAACAGGTCTTACATAGCTCATGTCTTCAGGTCTTTGCCAGCAATTTGTGTCATTATCACCACCCTCAGTATCGTTTTTAGCACCTCCAACCTATAAGGAAAGATGAACAACATTTAGACTGAGTTCCCCAGATGAGAGTAAGGATTACAGAGGGAAAGTGCTTAAATCTTGCCTGAGAATACAAGATGGGATCTGAAGTTGCATTTGGAGGAATAAAGAGCTTCAACAAGTAATCACTGCCCCATCTGATAATGTCTCTCGCATGATCTAGCTCACCAACGCTGGCATATTTTTCGTGATATTCTAGCATGCTCCAACTCAATAAGGTGACCGCGTACGCAGTTGGGAAGCTGAACTTTATATTGTTCCCAGAGTCATAAAAACCACCTAAAAGGCCAGCCTTCGTGGAGTTCCCGTCTTGCAAGCCTGAATCTCCTCGAAATTTCACTGGACTGGTCTTTGGGTAATATCCAGCTGCAAAAGACTAACTTCAATTGATTCAGGAAGAACAAAGAATCACATCAGTTTATTTTATAAAAGTAAAAAGGATGGAAACAATTATTTAAGCTGGTGCGATGAGAATCAATACACTTTTGAGCATCAAAGAATGTAAGTGCCTGGTTCACCGCAAGAGTGAGATTCTTCGAGTGCCCATCATGCTTATGCTTCCGCGGGAGAAATATAACCAGCAGAACAAGCGCAAGGACAAGGAGTACTATTGAGATGGCGATGTAGAGAAAGCGCTTGAAGTGTTTCTTATTGGTGATAACGAGATCATAGTCGAAGGACTTCGAGAATCTGGAGGGGATAGATTCATAGGCATTGGTTTGTGACTTAGGAAAAAGGCTGAAGCTGAGTTCTATGGAATTCCACCGGCTATCAGATGGCAGAATCCGCCCCGCCTCAGACAATGTGTGAACAAACCTTACAGAACGCGCTTCCAAATCCACTCCAGAATCAGGTGAAGGCGAACCAATGGAGTAGTCCGACCTGGGCATAGTTAAAGAGATCAAGGTTCCAAGAGTATGCTTCTTAACACGAGGAAGAGGATTGTGCTTTATGATGAGAATTTTTTTAAAAAAAGAAAAAAATTTCAGATTTTGTGCATACAAATCCTGCTGGCTGATTTGTTAAGATAACATCTCTTTCTTGTGATCACCTATACTTCTATATCACGCATTTGTTGCGCTCCTGTTTTGTCAGCATCCCTAGGAAAGCTTATTTTGCATTGTATTCAAGAGGTCGATTGGAAGGGTCCGAAGAACTAGTAAACAGAACAAACGTTCAAGAGGAATTTGTCCGTTGGACATATTCCAAGATGCTTCTCTTTAGAGAGCAGATGGGGAGTAGCGAATTGATGATTCCAAGGAAGGAGCTTGTACACTTTCTCTCTGCCAGCCTTGTCACGAATGGTCTTTCATGAAGAAGACAGCTTCCCTTGGTTGCAACTACTAGATCTGTCCCTTTTCAAACTTCCATCGATGGCTACCGGAAATCAATGTTAATTGTCAGCTTTAAGCAAGCAAATGAGTATACATAAAAAATATGCATGGGAAATGACATTGAAGAGCAAGCTACAGTACAGGAATGAGAAGTGAGACTACGGTCGTGGATCGTGGGCGATAGAGACCATGCCAAGATTTATCAATTAGTTCGTTACTTAAAATGGAACCGTATGAATCTCTCTGCTAAAACCTGGCTAACTACAAATGAATGAGCATCTGGTCGGGTCTATATGACCGCCCTAAAGGGCCTACCCATTGTTGCTCTAGGTTGATCCTTTGATAAACCTGTTCGGCCCATTTTCAGGAACATGGAATTTATTGGGCACAGTTAGTTCCCAGTTCTGGCTCTGGAATTGTCCCTGCTTCAACTTCAAACACAGTAATCAAATTGTCTGAAGGAGTTCTTTGATTGAGTCAGATTTCAATCACTTATCCAAAATACTGGAAGGGTCATCAATTTTAATCGCTTTTAATAGTGGCTCATGATAAGAGTTTTTAGCAGCCCAAATTTGATAATCCATAGTTTCGGCTAGTCAACAGATTATGAGATTCAGAGCTAGTCCAGAACCAGACTGGTGACAAGGTGATGTTTTTAAAAATAAATACAAAACGTTTTAATTCATGTAACTATGTACTTACTATATTACTTGAAGAGTAGAACCTCAAACTGCACAGGCCAGCACCACAAATGGACATTCTGCACACATTCGGTGCAGATGAGCATTCCATAGGTTAGTTTTGGATCCTACTTATAAGTAACAAAGGAAATTGTTTTAATCCAAGCCTTATTGATATGATGGCAATGACACGGACAATGATACATTGTCTGAAACAAGAAGCAAAAGCAACGGAAACGAAAAGTTTCCACATAATTGTATCATTCTATTGGATTGTTTCTCAGGAAGGGGCAGCTTGAAGCAGCCTCTTCAACAGCATTATCATTTGTTATTGGCCCGCCCTTTATTAGACCTCCGAGCAGCTCTCCACGGTCATAGAAGAACTCCACCTTCACAATTTTCTCCTTGTCGTCCAACTGTTGTTTTACATGGAAAAGAACATAGCAAATAGAACGTGTGTGAACCAAGAATTCAGCTCCTGAACTATTGAGAACACAATTGGTAAAAGATGCAAATATATAGGGGCACCTGAAAAACAGCCATTCCGTACATCTCCACCATGTCCCCAGTTGCGGCATGCCCCTTGAAAGGGCCCTCCATGAAGCCCCAGTGCCGGAACTTGTACACGATTACTGGTGGCCCTGAGTAGACCTGGAGGATCTCCAGGGCAAACCCGCGCAGGAATGCTGTGGTGAAGGCGTGGTGGGCCGTGTCCGCAGTCTCCTCAGCCGGGTTGTAGCACCGGTACTTGTCGGGGAGCGAAGTCTGGAGCAGGGAGTTGTAGCTACCCCCGAGTTTCCTCTTCTCTTCCAGATTCAGAGCCTTTCTTCCTAAATACCGAACATTTTTTTGGGGTTAATCACTCAACTTGTTTTGATTAGTCCATTTATTGAGAGATGATTGTTTATGCAATTACAAAGTGGCACACCATTGAGGCTGATGGTGTAATGAAGTGGGTCGACAGACTTGTAGTCCAGAAATCTGGTCTTATGGAACATCTCCATCTCCCATGTCTTCACCAGGTTCTGCACTTTCTCTTCGAGAGACCCCGGTGGCCACACCTTAACATGAGTACAGTGAATGTGTTAAAAGAGGCAAAATTGAGAGTTGGCTCGTATGAAACCACGACTCTTATGTCAAAAAAGAACAGACCTTGGTCCGGCCTTGTTCAAAGAGAGTGTTGACAGCATCATAGTTGGGAGGGGCCCCGTATCTCCAGTGAGTGTGCTCTTCTCCTTCTCCAGTCAAGTATGAACGATACTTGTCCTCACAAGTTTCCAAGCTTGCCATCTTTTGCTCTACTCAAACAGGGGTACACGTTTTAAGTAAGAGAGAGAACATATATATAGGCAAATTCCACGCAATGGTTGCAATGGTAGTTGACAGACCGACCCTTTTGTAAGAAAGGAGAAGATGACTCCATATTCTTCATACACAGAGAGAGACTGTGGCTTACATTTTGGAATGATTTTTCAACTGACATATGCCATCTGAAAAATGAATCCATCCACTCACGAACCAGTCCATTTACGAACGAGTGAAGAAAATTGTGTGGGATAACTTTTCAACTAACATGTGCCATATGAAAAATGGATCCGTCCACTCACGAACGAATAAAAAAAAATCATAATCATGTGAGATGACTTTTCAATTGACATGTGCCATATGGAAGATGGATCTGTCCACTCACGAACGAATGAAGAAAATTAGTGAAACTCATGATTAGGTGCCGCGGATCTCTCTCTCTTCGAGAAAGGAAACAAATTTTCTTCGTGGCATCACTCTGAGCCCTGGATTTTATTTGGATTTCGGTTGTTCATTTAACTTCATGAATTGTGCTAAATCACTCTGAATTATTGTACTGTTGGCATGCCACTGTCCATAGTGGTCCCGCTGGTGGTTTCCTTTTCATCATGTTCTAATTAGTACTACGATCTTTAGGTAGCTTTGATTGGTTTGTACTTACAAAAGAAAGAGTGGACCCACCATAATACCATTTCAAGACTCCATTCAAATCCTTCATCTCGGACATCATCCTTTGATCAAAACAGTCTCAAGCCAACAACTCTGAAAATGATCTTAATCTTTAATCATTATATTATCCTTTCAAACTTTTTAATACGACTCGGCCACCCCTGAAGCAAAGTGAGACTTCGCTTAGGCACCTTCAAATCGTCTCTCTTCCCAACAACTGATGTGGACTCCTTCCCAAATTGTCTCTCTTCCCAACAACTGACAACAACTGATGTGGACTCCCAGATAACTCATGAACCCAGTCAAACGAGTAAGCTAACATGGTTTTAAAAAACATCTCGAACCCGCCTGGGTAGTGTGTTACCTCATTTGCAGATGCACCTAAACCTAGAACGACAATCATAGGGAAGAAAATTGTCCCTCGTCCGTTCATTTCTGGTCCCCCTTGGAGTTTGCGGGGCGTAGATAATGCTAGACAAATCTTCATGGGGATGAGACCAAAAGCCTTCTCCTCCAAGGTATGGACAAAGAGGCGGCTCATTCGAGTGGCTGACTTTGACTGTGATGATTGGAGTTCTGTCGTTGATTGGGTGCTTAGTTCCGATGCTCCGCGTTTGCTTGCTTTGTGATCTCAGGAAGGCCAGCACATTGGAATGGGGCCTCTCTGTTTGGACTTTCAGGAGTAGGCGAGAAACTGCTTCTTTTTCTCCGCCAGGATGTACACTTTTTATTTCAACTTTGGAAAATAATGAAAAAACTATATGTAAATTTACATGTCGACACTTAGGTATTGTGAGAGTTTCGAGTGCTAAAGGTTGAAGAAATAAGTTAAAAGCAAATGTGGCTACAGGATTATAAAAAATCAAAAAGAGAAAATTTACTCCAAACGTATCAATATTAGTCAACTCGATATACTAATCAAAATCTTTTATGTTACTAAAATTGTTTTGCACCCTGCTTTTGATTTTGTAAGAACTTATTGAATTGTTACAATTAGGTTATGATTTTTTCGTTGAAAATAAATAATTTGGAAATATTTTCCTAAAAGCGATTATTTGTATCACTTGAAATAATTAGTCAATCGAAAATGTTTTTATTATAGGCTATAATTTATATCTAAATATTTTCATGGCGGATGAAAATATTTTTCGTTCATTTAATGATGATCGCACTACCAATCGAAAGAATATAATTGGAAGTGGTCGTTTTTAATAATACGTTTTCTAAATCATTCATTTGTCGTGAAATAAATGGAGTCATAATTTCCTCTCGGCATACATGAGTACTTTAATTATATTGCTCGTGTATCGTTCTCTAATTCTTCTATTATGCCCCTCTCCCGCCCTTTCTTCCTTGAAGCTGACCCTCCATATTATAATGAAGCTCTCGTTAAGCTTCATCTATGAAATTAAAATGGATTTAGCTTGTCCTCTGATCACACTTATTATTGCAGAAACCTGGCTCTGACATCATCTCAAACGATCCGGTCAATCCATGTGATCTGTACCTTCGAGAGGAGTATTCATGCGTATTCTCTAGTTGCCCGCTGAAGTGTTATCTAAAGCGCTAAGAAGAGTGTACCTTTCAGTGCCTTGTCAAATTAGATATGGAAGAACACGACCCAAGTTACACAACCTCCATACATGTGGTGGGTATCATTGTGGATTGTGAAACCATGCAATTTGAGAATTTTCCTGCTGTTTTTCTATGGATGGAGGAATAAGTCACTGCTATATGAGGAGGAGAGGCTCAGATTGGGATTCATATAGACAAGATGACTTCTCACAGAATTGTAAGAGGTGGTGAGAAGGACTTGGACATAGTATTCTGGTGGAACTTTTCATTGAAAAAGAGACATGAGTTGATCATAAAGTTGAAATAGACAAATAGTACATCAAGGAGGAAACATACTTTGCTTCTCAAGAAGCAACGGCAGGGATGACACATAACATTTTCCCCTTTGGTCAACCAGTGTTCCTCACGAAAGGGCAACTTGTGGCTGGAGTTTCTTCACCAGAACTATCCGAGATAGCTCCTCTCATTAGACCTCCGAGAAGTTAGCCACGGTTGAAAAAGAACTCCACCTTCACGATTTTCTCATTCTCGTCGAGCTGCAGTTAAAACAAAAGGTGACATAATCTGTCTCAGCTCGAGCAGTTCACAATTGGATATATATAAAGTTACAAAATGTTTTGAAAGCCCCAAAACAAGGTTTATTCGATTCGAAGTCACTCTAATCTTCATGCTGCATCCAATATGGATGCTGCACTTGTATTAGTCTTCTCAGAGCTGGTGTATCTGTATCGGTAACAAAGAACATTATATGTGAATGAAAACTCACCTCCATTATTCCCATCCTGAAAAATTCGACCAATTTCACCTGTCGGGGCAGGGCCCTTGAAGGGACCTTCCATGTAACCCCAGTGCCTGAACTTGTAAGCAATCACGGGCGGTCCTGAATAAACCTGAAGGACTTCAATCGCAAAGCCGCGTGGGAATGTCATCGTGAAGGCCACAAGGGCTGAGTTTGAGGTCTCATCCTCCGGATTGTAGAACCGCAGGTTCTTTGGTAGCGCAGTCTGCAGGAAGAAGTCGTAGCCCCCTCCAAGTTTGCCCACATCTGCCAAGCTCTGAGCTTTCCTTCCCGACATTGACAATCTTGAATCCTCAACTGAAGCTGCGAATTTCTACACTCTAATGCATAGAAATTTAGTGGACTTTGACAATTGTATGGAACTAGAATTTGAATGTTTTAGGTACCATTTAGGCTCAAAGTGAGCTTTTTGGGGTCAGCTGTTTTGTAGTCATCTGGGCGTAACTTCAGGGAGAGCTAATGCTTGTTGGGTATTTTGGTTTGACAGGGTGCAGCATTCCACTGCTTCGCCTAGCAGCACGACGCTTGTATTGCTCTCCCACATCAGCTAACTCTGTGCCAGCAGCCGCGGTAATACAGAGGATGCAAGCGTTATCCGGAATGATTGGGCGACATCTCCATTTCCCAAGTCTTCAAAAGGTTCTGCACCTTTTCTTCTAGGGAACCGGGTGACCATATCTTCAAGCAAAACCATGACAAAATATATATATTGCAAAAGGTTTCAGATTGGACCAAACCAATTCAGTTGCACATTATGCTTATGAGCTGAATACATTCAACGGTTACTTAAGATGAGGACGGCAATACCTTAGTTCGGCCATCTTCGAACAGCTTGTTGACAACGTCGTAATTCGGGGGGGCGCCAAATCTCCACTTGGTATTCTTCTCTCCTTTGTCATTCAAGAAAGATCGGCACTTGTCCCCCCCGGAACCCGAAGATGCCATCGCATGCAGTTTCACAAGGAGATTGCTTGTAAATGGACGTCCTTATATATTGGAAACACAGGTATCTGATGACAGATGTCACACTACTGCAGTCACAGGAAAGACAAAAAACACAAGCGAGAATACCAATGATATTCTGCCTTCTGATCAGATTGACTTGACATGAAGTCAGCTGTCATTTTTAACCAAGTTGGAATGAAATTGGAACTTATTCATCTGTTTGAAGAAAACCCAATCTATACCTAAAGTAAAGTCTTCTGAGAATCATCTGCAGAGGCCCCTGCATGGCTGAAGCAGTCGCCTGTTAATGGACACCCAGATTCTTCTAGCAAATGCTTGAGAGGAGTCTCTTAGATTATTATGTGTAGCCATAAGAGAGTCTCCACTTGAATACTATCAACTCATTTGACAGTTAAAATATGAATAAGAAGCATATATCTAGGCAAGACAGGCTCAGATGTAGCTAAAAAAAAAAGCGAACGGATCAGCAGTCAGATTTACCTGCCAATTTTATAATGCTCTAAACATACACGCATCATTGCTTGTCATAATCGAAAAACTCTTTCAGAACTAGTGGGAATTAGGTTAATGAATTGACATGGCAATGTAACAGACATATAATGTCGCCTCTTACATGTGCGTGGGGCTTGAATTTGTATAATCCGTATTGAGACTCTTCTAGGAAAAATGTGATCCTTGCACTGTGATTGACCATTCTTGAGTTCTTGCATGATCAATAAGTAGTTGGACATGACCACCCCATGCAGTGGCGTCGTTGGTTCGGGCTTTTCTCCCCCTCACAAAGGGGAGAAGTTCGAATCCCAGAGGCGTTATCAGTGGATTTACCTAGGGTCACGTTGTGGTGGTTTTTACGGGCCCCAAAATTTGCTCACCGGCTGTCGGCTTACGAGATTCCTTAAGTCACCAAAAAAATAAAATAATAATAAGTAGTTGGACATGTCATGATGACCAAGTCCAACAATAAGGGAGAAGTTTCTCTCCCTCTCTCTCTCCATTCTTGGAAATATCTGATCTTACACTACTAGTCTACAGTCCCCAATAGTTGTTCAAAGCAAATTTCAACTAGCATTTGTTTGGAAAAATGAATGATGTGAAAATTTTGAAAAATATTTTTCTTAAAATATTATCGCATGAAATAATTAGTTAAAGGAAAATATTGTTTATTGCTAACGATAATTTATGTTTAAATATTTTTATGGATGATGAAAATTTCTCTTATTTTTTGTAAATGATATAGACGATCATTTTTATAAAAATATTTTTCTAATCATTTATTTTCTCCATTTGTTATATAATTATCATGGAGTTATCGAGCCAAGGGGGCTTATCTTTGGACTCACTTGCATTGAGGTTGACATGGCATGTCTTCTTCTTCACTAGCACTCCTTGTGTCTGAATCAATCACACGATCATCTTTTCCAAAGCCAATTGCACTTGGTTTTTCCCACGGCTCGACTTAAATAAAAAAAAAAAAAAAAGGGGGAGAGCAAGTCGTTTGGCTATTCTCCTCTTCGGACGTTAGTAAGTCTTTCCGTTCAAGTTGGAATCATGGAATCATAATTGGTGCATTTGTTATGAAATTCATTTTACCTCGTATAGGATTCACATGACCAACAGTTGAAAGAGACCAAATTATTTTGGCTGCAAATTTCTCGGCCAGTTTTCGATAGCCAAATGCAAATCGTGCGTGCAGCCAAGTTACCCAGAAGTCGCCCACGGCAGCAAAAATTTTTTTCTCGTTATATAGATTTTTTTTTAGCGTTTGAACAAAAAAGAAATTCTTTACAGTAATTTCAAGCAATCTTCCATTTTTTCCTAACTCCTGTACAAAATGTTGTAATACCCAAATGGATTGAAACCCGTTCTTTAAAAAACCACACACACACACACACACACAAAAACTCGCATCAACTTCGACGTACATGTCTCTTTCTTTTTTCTTTTTACTTTTACTCGGCGTTATTCTTTTAAAATATTTTAAGCTTTTTAGATTAAATTAGGATCAAGTATAGAGCCTTGGAACTGATAAAAGACAAAAAGTCAAACCACAATAAAAAAATAATTTAGTCAATTCATATGAATCATTCCTACTAAAAAAAATTCAAATAATCATATCATTCGTATATATTTTTCAGTTATTATTAGAGTGTTCTTCAATGCATTGATAATGTACCTTCCAATGCTTCATCAAAATGGTTATCTCAGAACATTGCATAAGTTAAACCACCTTCATGTGAATATTATTGTGGATTGTTAAACCATTCAATTTGAGAAAGCCAGCCAACCGAGGGCTTGGTTAGGTTCATTGATCTCAACGAGCACCGGTTGGCTCGCCTTGTTGCATCTATTCCTTTCAAGGGCATTTCTACTTGCTGGGACTACTTCCGCCTATTCATTTCCTTTTTTCAGATGGAAAAATAAACTTGCTGCTATAAGAGCAGGAGATGCTGAGATCGGTGGTAAGATGACCGACTCAGGAAATGGTAAGAAGTGGACTGAAAACTCAGACATTGTCCTCTGGTGGAGTTATTCATTGCAAAAGAGACATGAGATTTTCACAAGAGTTCATGAGAAATTTCATAATACATCGAGGGGATAAACGAACTCTGCTTCTCAAAGAAGCAACGACAGGGACGACACATGACATTTTCCCCCTTCTTTTTTCCCCTTTTTGTTTGGGTCAGCCGGTGTTACTCATGAAAGGGCAGCCCGTGGCTGAAGCCTCTTCGCCAGAACTCTGCAAGGTTGCTCCTCTCATTAGACCTCCAAGAAGCTCGCCGCGGTCAAAAAAGAACTCCACCTTCACAATTTTCTCATTCTCGTCGAGCTGCATTTGAAACAACAGGCGACATAATCAATCTCTGCTGGAGGAGATGATCGCGATCGAAAAAAAATGAAGAAAGTTTTAAAGCCCCATAACATAACGAGGTTTATTTGATTCAAAGTCACTCTAATCTTCATGCTGCGTGCATACAATATGGATGCTGTACTTGTATTAGTTTTCTCAGAGCTGGTGTAAGAATTCTTATATGTAGAATGAAAATTCACCTCCAATATTCCCATCCCGAAGAATTCGACCTTTTCGCCTGTCGGGGCGTGGCCCTTGAAGGGGCCTTCCATGTAACCCCAGTGCCTGAACTTGTAAGCGATCACGGGCGGTCCTGCATAAACCTGAAGGATTTCGATTGCGAAGCCCCGTGGGAATGTCGTCGTAAAGGCCTCATGGGACGAGTTTGAGGTCTCGCCCTCCGGATTGTAGAATCGCAGGTTCTCCGGCAGCGCAGTCTGCAGGAAGAAGTTGTAGCCCCCTCCAATCTTGCCCACTTCGGCCACGCTCTGGGCTTTCCTTCCTGAAATCGACAAGCTCTAAATTCTCAACTGAAGCTGTGAATATCTACAGTCGAATGTATGAGAATTTAAAGTCTTTGGGTTACCATTTAGGCTAAAAGTTATCTTTTTGGGGTCAAATGTTTTGCAGTCTTCTGGGTTTGCCTTGTGGAAGATCTCCATCTCCCAAGTCTTCAGAAGGTTCTGCACCTTTTCTTCTAGGGAACCGACTGGCCATATCTTCAAGCAAAACCAAAAACAGAATAATCGCAAAGCTTTCAAACCGAGACGAATCCAATTAAGTTGCGCATCATATCATATCAATTCTTATGCTAGTGAGCTGTATATATAGGACCGGTGCATAAGATGAGGACGGCGACATTCGCGCGCAAGTGTGAGTACAGACCTTAGTTCGGCCTTCCTCGAACAGCTTGTTGACGACGTCGAAATTCGGGGGCCCGCCGAATCTCCACTCGACGTTCTTCACTTCATCGGCGCTCAAGAAAGACCGGTACTTGTCTCCCCCAGAACCCGAAGACGCCATCGTGTTTAGCTTCACGAGGAGATTGCCGGTAAATGGACCTCCTTATATATGGGAAACGCGAGTATCCCAACGACAGACGACACCCCGGTGCAGCAGCCACGCAGGGAAAAAAGGAAAAAAGATTAAAAAACAAGTGAGAACACTAATCGAATTTCGCCTGCCCAACGGAGCGGATAACGACCGTCCACTTGAGATGAAGTCGACTGTATTTTTTTTTTTAAAACCAAGTTGGATGAATAGGAACTTGCTCATTGGTATGAAGAGATCCAATCTATAGCTAAAGTAATGACTTTTGCGAGAATCATCAGTACAATCACATGGATGGCTGAAGCAGTCTCCTATTAGATGACACCCACATTTTATTAATTAAGATTTTCAAATGCAAACGCTAGAGTAATCTCTCTTTAGATTACTGTTTGTAGCCATCAGAGAATCATCACTGTGGATAATATTCATTTCCCTTACTTGTTGATTCATGAATAAGAAAAATATATCTAGGCAAGACAGAGTCAGATGTACATAAAAAAAAAAAAGGCAACGCGGTCAACAATTTACTTTCACCTACCCATCTTCGGCTGGTCCAAACATGCATAGTTGCTTGTCCAAATAGAAAACCTCTTTCATTACTAGTGAGGATTAAGGTTTAATGTATCGACACAGCAATATAAAAAGCCGTGCATTGAGCTTTCGTCTGGGCAAATGCGTACTGCGATCCTTTCAGGAAAATGGCATCCTTGAATTGAGATTTAACATTCTGACACCTTTCCGGGTCAATAAAGAGTTGGATGGTCATATTGACCAAGTCCATCTCTCTCTCTCTATTTGTCATTTAACTATTGGAGTTGTCATACCAAGTATTCTGGGCTCACGTTTGGGACCCATTTGCATAACGGTGACATGCCCTATCTTCTTATATGAAAAATCTTTTCTAAAGCCAATCACACTTTGTTTATCTTATGTCTCGGATTACAACAAAAGGGCAAAGCCAGGTTGTCTGGCTATTATTCTCTGTAACTGTTCGTAAGTCTTCACTTTCAAAGTACTCAAATACTAATAGGAACCACAGGAAATCAGTCATTATATTTATTATGAGACTCGTTGAGGCCTCACATAAAATTCACAAAATCGACAACGAAAAGTGACCCAATTCATGTAGACCACAAGTTCTCGCAATTCTCACCCTCTTCTCGATTGGAAAAATGGCTCAATCTCTTAATTTTGTGGCACTCTTGGTGCACCATCAAGAGATAGCCAACGCAAATCGCCTCTGCAGCAAGTTACCTAGGAGTCGCCCATGAGGCAGTAACACCTCTAGCGTGGGGCGGGCTCTCCACCCAATGGACCCGTGGGTAGGTTAGAAGTGAACAGTGTACTTCATGAAATTTACCTACCGCCATAGGCGGAATCGAGAGTGCAGTAGGTCCTTTACAATCGCCAAAAAAAAAAATTATATATTGGATTCTCTTGACACTAGTTCTCCAATTTGGTCTTTTACCATTTGACAATTTGCACAATTGAGCCTCGAAATATTGTAAATGTACTACTTTCCAATAGATAAAAAGCTTCATTATCATAGGACCAAAATTGTGCAAGCTCTGTTGCAAAATTTCGATTCTCAATAAAACTATCAAAAAAGTCATAAATTTATTACAATTTTTCCAATTCAATCATAAACACCTTTTTTTTTACCAATTCAGTTCTAAACATTTTACAATTGCACCAATTTAATCAATCTAGCCAAATTTAGCTAGTTAGCACTACCGACGAACGCTGACGTGACAATTTTTATTAATTTCTTTCGAATTTTTAATATTTTATTTTTTTTCCTTTTATTTTTTTTTTTTTTTTCTCTTCTTCCTCTTTGCCTTCTCTTCCTGCTGTGGCCGACGAGCCTCGTCGACCACCGACAAGGGTGACAACCCTCGCCAAACCTCCCTACTCTCACCAACAACTTCACCCAAATTTGGATGAGGCCAGCCTCACCATGACCTTGCCATAGGTGAAGGCAGCCTTGCCCGCGGCTGGCGAGGCCATGGCAACCTTCACCCAAACCCACCAGAAAATGTATTCAAAGTATGATTTCCTTCTCAACTCGAGCTTTAGCTTTCGCTGGAAGAAGGAATGCACAAACTCTCTCTTGGCTTGTCTCACACGAAATCTTCCGCCTGAAATTGGGGTTTCTTGTCTCTTCGCTCTCCCTCTATCCGCTCGAAGTCACGCAATTCTCTCAGGAGATTCCTGCATGGTTTCACAAACGCTAGATCGCTCCTCGTTCCCCTTCAGTCTCTCTCTTGCCCCCATTAGGTTCTTGCTATTCCTACACCTTTCCCCACAGCCCCCAGGCCTCGCCTTAGGCGAGTCGAGGCCGTCAATAGGGGTGGGGAGGTTTAAAGAGGGCCACGAGCCTTGCCAACAATCGGCAAGGGCTTCATGAGCCTTGCCTAGTGGCCACTGCCAACTCACTAGCCACTGTAGGGAAGAGAAGGCAAAGAGGAAGAAGAGAAGAAAAAAAGGAAAAAAGGAAAAAATATTTAAAAATTGTGAATTGACACAATTATAAAAGATTTAAGATTGAATTGGCAAAAAAAAAAAAGAATTCATAACCGAACTAGAAAAATTACAATAAGTTTGGGACTGCTTTGGTAATTTTCACCTCAATTCTCCTACTCTCTTTTCCTTTTGGGCCAGACTAGTTTTCTGGCCCAAAATCATGAGCCCATTATAGTCAGACCAAGCCGAATTCTTGGCAAACCTCCGAGTAGGAGTGGCCAATGGGCCAGCATGGCCCGGGCAGTGCTGGCCTAGCAAAATAGCATGCCGTGCAAGGCACGACTCGTTTATGAAGAATGCCATGCTTGGGCACGGCCCCTGCCGTAACCTTGGGTCAGCATGACATGATACAATGCCTGGCCCAGGCCCACAAGCTTTTTCTTCACAAAACGCCAACTCTCCGGTAGCTACTTTTTGTGTTGTGGCCCTCTGTGCCCCCCAAGTTGAACACTAAAAATGGCCTGGAAGGCCAAAAATCTAGAAATGGGGCAAAAGGATACCGGCCATGGGCCGAGCCATCAACCCAAGAACCTGAACCGGCATCACATGGTCATGGGCCCCACCCAGCATGTTCTCTAAAATTAATGGGTCGCCTTACCCGGCCCATTAGCCAACCCTACTTCCGCCCATCGATGGACACCACACACCTCAAAGTTGGCGATTCAGTGGACCTTTTCGTAATTACCGTATAATATGTTGCCACAAACCGAAAATTACGACATTGAAATTCAAAATCCTCTAAGAACAATAAGATGGAATTTACCATCTTCCTTTTTCTTTTTAAACCGGGATTGAGTTCAATTTAAATACATTTTCCAGGCTCATTGAACTTATCCTCGAACCAAACGTATTTTGAGGAGAATCTATCTCCGACGTCATCTTTAACAATTTAGTCAATTCATATAAATCATACCTATGAAAGGCATACTCAAATAATCACATCCTTCGTATATATTTTTTAGTTACTGTTAAGTGTTCTCCAATGCATTGATAATGTACTTTCCAATACTTCGTCAAATTGATTATCTTAGAACATTGCACAAGTTAAACGACCTTCATGTGGATATTATTGTGGATTGTTAAACCATTCAATTTGAGAAAGTCAGCCAACCGAGGGCTCGGTTAGGTTCATTGATCTCAATGAGCACCGGTTGGCTCGCCTTGTTGCATCTATTCCTTCCGAGGGCATTTCTACTTGCTGGGACTACTTCCGCCTTTTCATTTCCTTTTTCCGGATGGACAAATAAACTTGCTGCTATAAGAGCAGGAGATGCTGAGATTGGTGGTAAGATGACTGACTCAAGGAATGGTAAGAAGTGGGGACTGAAAACTCAGACATTGCGCTCTGGTGGAATTATTCATTGCAAAAGAGACATGAGATGATCACAAACGTTCATAGGAAATTCATAATACATCGAGGGACGACACATGACATTTTCTCCCTTCTTTTTCCCCTTTTTGTTTGGGTCAGCCGGTGTTCCTCATGAAAGGGCAGCTTGTGGCTGAAGCTTCTTCACCAGAGTTCAGCAAGGTTGCTCCTCTCATTAGACCTCCGAGAAGCTCACCACGGTCGTAAAAGAACTCCACCTTCACAATTTTCTCATTCTCGTCGAGCTGCGTTTGAAACAACAGGCGACAAAATCAATCTCTGCTGGAGCAGATGATCGCAATTGAAAAAAAAATGAAGAAAGTTTTAAAGTCCCATAACGAGGTTTATTTGATTCAAAGTCACTCTAATCTTCATGCTGCGTGCATACAATATGGATGCTGTACTTGTATTAGTTTTCTCAGAGCTGTTGTAAGATTTCTTATATGTAGAAATGAAAATTCACCTCCAATATTCCCATCCCGAAGAATTCGACCTTTTCGCCTGTTGGCGCGTGGCCCTTGAAGGGGCCTTCCATGTAACCCCAGTGCCTGAACTTGTAAGCGATCACGGGCGGTCCTGCACAAACCTGAGGATTTCGATCGCGAAGCCTCGCGGGAATGTCGTTGTGAAGGCCGCGTGGGATGAGTTTAAGGTCTCGCCCTCCGGATTGTAGAATCGCAGGTTCTCCGGCAGCGTGGTCTGCAGGAAGAAGTTGTAGCCCCCTCCAAGCTTGCCCACTTCGGCCAAGCTCTGGGCTTTCCTTCCTGAAATCGACAAACTGTAAGTTCTCAACTGAAGCTGTGAATATCTACAGTCGAATGTATGAGAATTTGAATGTCTTTAGGTTACCATTTAGGCTAAAAGTGAGCTTTTTGGGGTCAGATGTTTTGTAGTCTTCTGGGTTTGCCTTGTGGAACATCTCCATCTCCCAAGTCTTCAGAAGGTTCTGCACCTTTTCTTCTAGGGAACCGGCTGGCCATATCTTCAAGCAAAATCAAAAACAGAAGAATCGCAAAGCTTTCTTCAAACCGAGACGAATCCAATTAAGTTTCTTATCACATCATGTCGGTTCTTATGCTAATGAGCTGTATATATAGGACCGGTGCATAAGATGAGGACGGCGACATGCGCGCGCAAGTGTGAGTACAGACCTTAGTTCGGCCTTCCTCGAACAGCTTGTTGACGACGTCGAAATTCGGGGGGCCGCCGAATCTCCACTGCGCTTAAGAAAGACCAGTACTTGTCTCCCCCGGAACCCGAAGACGCCATCGTGTTTAGCTCCACGAGGAGATTGCCGGTAAATGGACCTCCTTATATATGGGAAACGCGAGTACCCTAACGACCGACGACACCCCAGTGCAGCAGCCACGCAGGAAAAAAAGGAAAAAAGATAAAAAAACAAGCGAGAACACTAATCAAATTTCACCTGTCCAATGGAGCGGGTAACGATTGTCCACTTGAGATGAAATCAACTTATTATTATTTTTTTTAACCAAGTTGGATGAATAGGAACTTGTTCATCGGTACGAAGAGATCCAATCCATTGCTAAAGTAATGAATTTTGCGAGAATCATAAGTAGAATCATATGAATAGCTAAAGCTGTCTCCCATTAGATGACACCCATTTTCTGTTAATTAAGGTTTTCACATGCAAATGTTACACAGTAATCTCTCTTTAGATTACTGTTTGTAGCTATCAGAGAGTCACCACTATGGATAATATTCATTTCCCTTGAATGTTCATTCCTAAATAAGAAACATGTATCTAGACAAGACAGAGTCAGATATACATAAAGAAAGCAAAGCAGTCAGTAAATCACTTTCACCTACCCATCTTCGACCGGTCTAAACATGCATCGTTGCTTGTCCCAATAGAAAACCTCTTTCAATACTAGTAAGGATTAAGGTTTAATGAATTGGCACGGCAATGTAAAAAAACGGAAAAAATCATGTGCATTGTGCGTGGAGCTTGAGTTTGGACAATCCATATTGCGAACTTTCTAGGAAAATGTCATCCTTGAACCGAGATTGAACATTCTAACTCATTTCCTGGTCAATCAGTAGTTGGACGGATCATAATGACCAATTCCCACTCTCCTAGAAATCACTTTCACCAACCCATTTTCGATTGGTCTAAACATGCATCGTTGCTTGTCCCAATAGAAAACCTCTTTAAATACTAGTAAGGATTAAGTCTTAATGTATTGACCCGGCAATGTAAAAAAAGAAGAAGAAAAAATCATGTGCATTATGTGTGGAGCTTAGGGGTGTTCAAAAAATCCATCCAACCCAACCCGAACATGACCCGAACACAACCCGAACACAAAATAAGTATGGTTCATGTTTTAAGTCTTAATATTTGTTCGGGTAACAATTATAAACACAAATGAAATACATGTTTTGGGTCAAGTTAAGGTCGGAACATTGTTCCACCCAAACACATTAAATGCTTCAACCCAAATACACCATCCAAGCTATCTCATCTACAACTCCTTCTACTCGCAACTCATCAAACATGTCTTGTCTCACGGGTTTGTTGGCGTCGCCCCTCAGGTCGGCCCCCATCAATCTGTCTCCCTCTCCCTCTCTCTCTCCCCATCTTTCATACGATTTTCTTTTTTTTTTCACGGCTAACACAAAACTTTAGAGGAGGGAGTATTATCTGTCGCGGAGATATTCACGGATGGGTTACACGAGGCCTCGTGGCGTCACCTAAGAGCATTTTGAATTCCCTTTGTCATATTTTTTATTAAAAAATTATATGTCTATGGAGATGTTCACGGACAGGTTGGCAAGGCCTCGCGGCATCACATAAGAACATTTCAAATTCCTTTTGTCATATTTTTTATTAAAAAAATATTTGTCTAGGGAACCGGCTGGCCATATCTTCAAGCAAAACCAAAAACAGAAGAATTGCAAAGCTTTCAAACCGAGACGAATCCAATTAAGTTTCTTATCACATCATGTCGGTTCTTATGCTAATGAGCTGTATATATAGGACCGGTGCATAAGATGAGGACGGCGACATGCGCGCGCAAGTGTGAGTACAGACTCTTTTCGGACATCCTTGAACCGAGATTGAACATTCTGACTCATTTCTTAGTCAATAAGTAGTTGGACGGGTCATAATGACCAAGTCCCACTCTCTCCTAGAAATCACTTTCACCTACCCATCTTCAATTGGTCTAAACATGCATCGTTGCTTGTCCCAATAGAAAACCTCTTTCAATACTAGCAAGGATTAAGGTTTAATGTATTGACACGGCAATGTTAAAAAAAGGAAAAAATCATGTGCATTGTGCGTGGAGCTTGAGTTTGGACAATCCATACTGCGAACTTTTCAGGAAAACGTCATCCTCTAACCGAGATTGAACATTCTGACTCATTTCTTGGTCAATAAGTAATTGGACGGGTCATAATGACCAAGTCCCACTCTCTCCTAGAAATCACTTTCACCTACCCATCTTCGATTGGTCTAAACATGCATCGTTGTGCTTGTCCCAATAGAAAACCTCTTTCAATACTAGTAAGGATTAAGTCTTAATGTATTGACACGGCAATGTAAAAAAAGAAGAAAAAATCATGTGCATTATGTGTGGAGCTTGAGTTTGGACAATCCATACTGTGAACTTTCCAGAAAAATATCATCCTTAAAGCGAGATTGAACATTTTGACTCCTTTCCTGGTCAATAAGTAGTTGGACCGGTCATAATGACCAAGTCAACTCTCTCTCTCCTGGAAATATCTGATACTACTATTCTACCAATCGCCCTAAAGCCGTTCGATGCAAACTTCGATTTGTTATTCAACTGTTATGTAGTTATCGTACCTAGTATTTTGGGCTCATGTCTAGACTCATTTGCATAGAGGTGACATGCCCTATCTTCTCCTCCACTAGTACTAGTGTCCAAAGCCGATTGCACAAATATCTTCCCCAAAACCAATCTCACTTTGTTTATCTTATGGATCAACTTATATCAAAAGGGTAGAGCCAGGTTGTCCGGCTATTATCATTTTTGACTGTTCGTAAGTCTTCACATTCAAAGTATTCAAATACTAATAGGAACCACTGGAAATCACAGGCATTACATTTGTTATGGGACTCGTGGAGGCCTCATGTGAATTTCACAAATTCAACAACGAAAAGCTACCCAATTCATGTAGACCACAAGTTCTCGCAATTCTCACCCTCTCCTCGATTGGACAAGTGGCTCAGTGTCTTTTAAGTTTGTAGCACTCTTGGTAGGCCCTCGAGAGATAGCCAATGCAGATCGCTTGCGTAACAAGTTACCTAGGAGTCGCCCTTGGTGGATTAGAAGGGACCGGTGTGCCTTATGAAATTTACCCACCGCCATTGGTCGAAGATGAGAATGCAGCATGCTCTCTACAGTCACCCAAAAAAAAAAAATTATGTTGGAGTATCTTGACATTAGTTCTCCAATTAGATCTTTATTAACTTAATAGTTTCTTATCGATTTCATACACTAGTAATTTACTTATGCAATTGAGATTCTACAAATTCTCGTCATATTTAATTTTGATAATTTGCAAATTAAGCTTCCATTTATTGTAAACGTACTACTTTTTCTAAATAGAAAAAACTTCATTATCAGACTAGGACCAAAACTGTTCAGGCCCAGTTGCATGATTAAACTTCTAGCACTCTTTTTACCTTTTGGGCCAGGCTAGTTTTCTGGCCCAAAATCATGAGCCCAATAACTTCAGATCGAGCCGAATTTCTTGGCAAACTTCGAGTAGGAGCGGCCAATGGGCCACAGCACGGCCCGGGATGTGGCTGGCCTAGATAAATAGCATGCCGCGGAAGGCACGGCTCGTTTACCAAGAATGCAATGCTCGGGCACGGCCCCTGCCGTACCCCTGGGGCCGGCATGACTGCTACAGTCCCAGGCTCCGCCATGCCTAGCCAAGCCCAGAAGCTTTCTCTTTACAAAATGGCGACTCTCCGGTAGCTACTTTTCGTAATTACCCTAAAATATGTTGTCATAAACCGAAATTCACGACATTGCAATTCCAAAAACCTTTGCGAACAATTAAGATGGTCATAAACCGAAATTTACGACATTGCAATTCCAAAAACCTTTGCGAACAATTAAGATGGAATTTACTATCTTCCCTTTTCTTTTTAAACCGGGATTGAGTTCGATTCGAACATCTTGTCCCGGCTCATTAAACGTCGGCCCTTTCAGGGGCAATTTCCTTCTAGTTACGTCAGCCTTTCACTTAATATTAATTATTTTATTCGGATATTTTAATCATTTGCATCTACAAAAAATGCCAAACGTCAACGCCGGAAGAAATTCAAAAGCGAGTGAAAAAAAAACAAAATCAGGGAAAGGAAGAGAGGGGGCGAGAGGGGAGGAACCATCAGCAACCAAATTGTATCCCCAGCAACAGCAGTAGTTGTACGGTCCGCATCATGGTTCGGCCTTTCTAAATCGAAAGAAACCGCATCACTTGGTTCCTCCTTCCTCCATCGGAAAATTTCAATCCAAACCCCCCCTCCCGAACAATCTGTTACGGTTCCAAATCGAAAGGGATAGGGATTTGAGGTGGTCAAAAGCAAGAAAAACAAATAACGAAGAGCTAAAAAGATGGTGTCTTAGGGGAGGGGGCGTCTGGGGGGATTCGGGGAATGGGAGAGGCTCAGATGCAAAAATGGGTGTGAGAAACTTATCAGCACGGATTGAAATCAGAGTGGTGCATGACTTTCTCAAGTTGATCATCACTGCCTCTCCCCCGTTTCACCCCCTTAATCCCCCCCACAAACAACAAAGCAAAAGACGAGACGAGAAGGAAACAAACCCAAAGTCACCGAAGCCACCAAAGCATGCTCCGTCGAGAAAGAGGAAGAGGAAGACGTGTGTTGGAGAGAATGCCTTAAGCCTTTATATAAAGGTAGGGAAGGACCTCCATAAACCCTAGGAAGCACCCCCAAATTACAAATATACCCCCCCGTTCCTCCTGAGTCTCGAGTGACTAACGGACCGGGCCCAATTCAAACCGGACTAGACGAAGACCACATCCGTCATCTCCAAACCGGGCATAATGTAAAAGATGTATAAATCATTGGTGGGTCGAGTTAGTCAAATGGGGGACTGGGGACTCGTGTGATTTAAAACCTCTTTTCTTCTTCACAATAGAGGTTCGGCTTGTACCAGCCAAGTTAGGAATAACTCCAATTTCACTCCCAAATCATAGTCGCTGCCGCATCAGATTGATCTAGAGTTATGGCCCGATCAGAATATTTTAACTGCAGGTATGAAACTGGTACAGTAATGTGCTGCGAATGCACCCTCGCCATTTACTTCGCCATCAGACGTTAGATGTAACTAGCAGTGATAAATAAATCGGACTGTATGAACTACGGACTGTTCTTCAGCATAACATAGTAAAGAGGAAAACAGTCTGCTCTCATTTTCTGTTTAGATTTGCAGGCAGAGAAGTTCACTTGGTTTGATTTCACATGAGTTTGGCCAAACAATATGGATTTTCCCCACAATCTAACGTTTTCTCTCACCGACCCGCCACCATCAATCTCACCGCACTGGGTGGTCTGCCAGTGGGGACGGGGTCGACTTTTGGTTGGTCACCGGGAGTACAGCCGGCAGTAGAAAAGAGAGAGGAGTGCAAAATCCACTCTTTCAGGACTGAATTACCGTTGGTGGTCGGTGGACTTCTATACAGTCGTCTCAGCAATACATGGTTCACAGTGCCGAACACTCCCTCCTGAATTAAACACAAAACGGTCGGTCCTACTTCATCATTATAACCAAAAATGAGTCATCTATTTTATTATGTACATATTCTTTACAATGATCTCACTTCCTTCAATCGAATTCATTAATCAACATTCAACATCAGCACCCGGTGAAAGGGGAATCCTGTGAGAGAACTCCAGCGCTGGGATGCAATTTGTTTGCCTGAGATTTTGCACCACAACGGCAGTGTCTTCCAGTCTCCTATATACAGTTTTCCACCGTTGAAAGAATAGGCCATCATCTGGTTTCATGACCTTGCAAACAAGAAAGTCACACATTAATCCTAGACTTACCCAGTCACTTCAGCAGCTTAAATCGTGTGAATATCCACACCGCCTCTCATGCGCAAGTGCGACTGCATATGTTATCTGCCTTTACTCTGAGATAATACAGGTTTGGACTGGCCATGCTGTTTCTTGCCCTTGGGTAGTCCACTATCACTAGTGCTCCCTTCAATGAGATTCTCATGGACTTCAGAGAACTCTCCAGACCAGGAATTGAGGGGGATCAAATAACTATCATCCTTAGAGCTCTTCCTCATCTCTTCAAATCGTTTAACATTTTCCGATATTTGATGGAAGGTTTTATTTATCCTTGCAAAACCCCTTTCAACTGGTTCCACCACATGAGAAACCGTGTACTTCATGTCATCAACAATCTGAAAGCACAAAAAGAGAGTCACCACCAGTTTCATTGGATGAATTAAAGCCAGTTAAACTCGTATTGTGGAAAAAGGGTCTCTCTTACTATTTCACCGCTTCCAACAACCACATCACGAACACTCTGGGGAAAATTCATGCGTTTTTCTCTCTCATCATGCCGTGCAATGCGTATTCTAGTTGTCCTTTCACAGTCTTGAACCTCCTCGGGATCAGGAGGTGATCCAAGAGATGCATAGTCGGTCATCACAGCCACATTACGGACACACCTCTCTCCACGCTTGTATGGTACAGCTGGGAAGACATAGAGATGCACTATAGCAGCGATGCCCATCTGCTCCAGAGTTTGGATTGAAGTTAATTAAAAAAAAAAAGAGGACTGATACGCATGATTTCCTGTCATAACCCATTTACTCGAGAGGTTGGATTGAAGGTTATTAGCAAAAAGAAAAAAACCCAGCTATGCAAGATTTTCTAATCATACCCACCTCTATGCAGATGATGTAGTCTTGTATGCGTGTTTTCAGCTCCTGAGCCAAAGACCCTCTCAAGACTCCAACTGAGAAAAGAAATGCAACAGCAATGCCTTGCCACCACGTCAGGAAAACAATTGACTTGAAAACCAGGAACTTTGCCAATGGTTTGATTGGCTTGAGTTTTTCTTTAGTTACAGTATAAAACTGTACCAAGCAATACAGGGCCCATGTCTGACTAAAATTCAGAACCACTGCCAAGTAAGGATAGCTGGAAGAGTAAAAGAAATCCAGTCAATGCACTACAATTCATCAGGAAAAATATCAAGGATAATTACTTAAATGTAATGCAATAATGGCACAATGTATACCTAAAACCTTAATAATCGCCCATGGTAGAAGGAAAAATTTTCCAGTTAAATTGCGTTTATTCAAGGATATGTAAGATCAAAGCAGACTTGAATGTAAAGAAACACTTACTTACCCATAATTCCATTCAAACTTCCCTTCTCCATATACCCCACAAGCCTCAAGAAGCATAGCTAGCAAAGCACAGATCAACTTCACAATCATCTGCAGAGTGCAAAGTTTCTCTGTATTAATAATCCATAAGAAGTAAACAGCCCAAGTTATTTGCAATAAAAACATGAATACGAACATATTGCACAATGCCAATTTTCACAGCATGGTAGAAGTCAGGACCAAGATACCACTCCCTCATAAAGCAATTTAGTGGGAAAGGATGCTCTACAACTCCATAAGCATAAGCTTCTTCCAGAAGAGGTGTACCAGCATCAATTACACTCCGACTTTCCATATACTTGACAGTACTTTCTTCACCACCTAATTAGAAGAACATAACTGGTCAAAATACAAAACAAAAAACGCATATTAAATTAATGAACAGCAGGAGCACAAACTAGGAGGAGGACAACCCCAGGGAATACAAGGAGTGACTCCTGCTTGTATGGATAAAGTGCTTCTTAACGGAACTAACAAATTAGCATTGTTACCCACATTGGGAAAGAAAATATGCTAAAGTTCTACATTCTCACCTAAGCAAGCAATAAGATATCTCTCAAAGCAATATAGGGCAAATGCTTCATAACAGTCCCGAATCACTTCACAGTTGAACGCAGCACTTGAATCCACCAGTGATAAAAACTACACAAGAAGCAACATGAAGCTCAAGTTAATACCACAGCCACAGGTAGAAACACAATTTGACAAGTGACCTCAGAAGTTTATTCCAAGAGAAATCAATTAAAGTGAGTGAGGAAGATGTAGAAGGATTACATCTTCACAACCCACAAAGAACGAGAAACAACAATACTGCAACAAATGCAATGAAAAAGGTAAGTAATTTAAGATACCGATTCCACTGCATAGACAGGAACCATCAGTACGAGTCCGATAAGGAATTTCTGCTCCTGTGATGAAATAACAGTGTCACTATTTCAACATCCAAAGAATAACCAAACCGTAGAATATATCACCCTAAACAAATTAGAACAACCAAAAAAGGAAAAAAAAAAAGGTCACAGGAGGTCCACATTTTGTATATCATATATGAAAGAGAACACCATTAGAGAACATCAAACATCCAATGTGAAAGGATCGTAGGATGTACCTCTGGCTGGTTATAAGCACCGAGGTGCTCAAAGATGAGATATGTGGACAGCACGAGAGCCACGAGCACAAATATGCTTGCGCTGAAGGATGTCCAGCTAAGTTCAATGGACGTTTCGGCTCCAATATTCAATAACCATCCACTACCCAATCGGCTCGTGGATTCAGCTAAAGGGAGGAGAAGCACTAAACAATAGAAAAGCTCCCTCCGCCCCATCATCGAGCCGCACAGACAAAACCCAATGCACCACTAGATTGGCAAAATCAAAGTCAAAACTCTGCACCATCAGAGCACCGAAACTAAGAAAACCCCTAAATTGCCTTTAGCGAGACGATTCCTCCGATAGCTCGGCTGTCATTCATGGATTCAGGAATCACTCGCTCTTACACTCGCGCACCTCTTGCAACCCAATTCCTACACTTTTCCACCAACGGAACACAAATTTGAGGAATCAAAGCTTCCAACGAGAAAAAGAATCGAACACCACAAATCCTGCAAGAGGGGCAAAAAAAAAAAAAAAACGCCTCAAGCCACGATCAAGTGCCGCCGGCAGCTACAGGGCCACGTCCGGCGAGACCCTGAACCGCGATCGGAACGCAACAACACCGCGCCAAACCACAAACCTAACAAAAGAAACCAAACAAAAGCGGAAATCGAAACCCTAGGAGCCGCGAATCAAACGCAGCGATCACATTCAAGGCATCGGCAAACCTCCGATCGGTCAAGGAATTCCAAAAATCTTTCGAAGCGATTCGACGGAGAACGGGGAAGACGGAGAATCGGATTCGAAATCGGAACCTGATTTTGCAGTGGCGAGAGGATCGATCCGAAGCTCTAATTCCAGTGGAAGATCACGCAAACGAAGACAACGTATAAAAAAAAAAATATGATATTAAAGGGGAAGAAGGATTAAAAAAAAAGAGGATGAAAAAGTAAACTGATTTTGCTTCGGCGGTCGGGAAAGAAAACACAGTCGTCGGGGACTCTTATATTTTATTTCCTTATATATTAATCCCTATCTCAGTACGCAATACAAAATCAAAAATAAAATCCGAGGAATTGAATTGCAGATGCGTAGCTCGTACAGTGACAGCGCCACGGAAAGAGATTGGGGATCACAGGCGAGCGATCACCGTCAATTTTACGGAAACCAATGAGAAATCACATGGACGGTCGATGACGGCCGTGCGTGCCGTATGTTTCCTTTTGGCCGTAATAAATATTGCATACGCAAGCATGTTTGATGATTACGTGGACTCCACGTCCGACGTTTCGGATCAGCCGGACTAGAATTGAGGAGTTACGTATGTACATGTAACTTGTAATCCTAACATTTATTTGAAACCATCACGGATAAGTTTGGGGTCCATCCATCCCTCCTTTTGATTGGGTCCAACTCAACTTTGATCGTGGTCTCTAAAAAAAATTTGGGTTCAAATTTTATCAATGGATTTCTTTCGTAATGAATTGGATGATTCACTTGTTAAGTTTGTATAAATTGTGAAAGTGTGCTCTTTGCTCAAATCAAGACTTTGAGATTTTTTTTTTTGTTGGGTCTCAAAATCACACACTTTTAGGAAAAGAAATTCATGTGTTCGGTTGGTAAATTGATGTCCTTCAATCTTTGCGAGTTTTGATCCCAAAAAAAAGAAGAAAATCTTTGCAAGCAAATGTTGCTATTGACTTGCTTCGTCAATAGAAGGTCAAACTAGATCAAGTTGTATAAGTAGAGTAGTAATGTAACACTCGTGCTTGACCCCTTTTTTACCATAAAAAGAAAATTATCGATGTTATACTATTTTTATGTAAACTCAAAGGCATTCTTAAACTTAAATATTTGAAAGGTTTCGCATACTTTCTCATTAAAAAGAAGCCTTATCATCTTGAGACATTAATGAATGCGGAAAAAAAAGAGACTATTACATTAAAATTAAAAATTATGAAGCTAAACCAAAATCAAAATCATTCTAATCAAATCATACATCGGTTGCAATCAATCAAAATTGATATTCTATTGAATGAATCAAAATTTGATGTGTAATGACTAATAAAAACTGTTTTCTTTGTTCATTGAAACAATTAAAATTCAATCGCCGATGCCTATGCCTAAAAAAAGATTAATCTTTCGAATCTCAAAAGTGACAAAATTTAACCGGATCGGTCTACGTTGGCTTCTGCTAAAAAGATTCAAGCAGCAATAGACTTCCCTCTCTGTACTTCCCGTGCCCACCAAAGCATCGTCTTCCCGAAAAGCTTCTCCTCCGCTTGTTCCGAAGCTTCCGGCGCTTCCTCTCCGGCTTCCATCGGAGGACACAATGTGCCACTGCCGGTGTCCCCCCGAGCCTTGACGGCGGTGGTGTTGGTGTCTTTACGGCCCAACGGACGGGTGGTGCTCCGCGAAGGCCTTCTTCCAGACCTTGCGAGCATCCGCCCGGCTAGCCACCCACTCGTCGTGCTTCTGCTGCAAACGCCTCAGCACGAGCGGCAGCACCCGCGCTGGGTTCTCCGTCACTTGCTCCACCACCTCAGCCCCTAGGTCGCCATACATCCTCTCGACGCACCTCAGCTCTCCGGCCGTCAGGCGACAGCCCTCGATGCACCCGGCTGCCATATGGATCCCAATGCGGGACATCGCTGACCGAGCGACGCCGATCATCACGTCCAGGTCGCCCATGTGGTCCTCGCAGTGGAAAAGCGCGCGCTTATGCGCGTTCTCGACCGGTGCTCGGAAGGAACGCCTCGGCTCCTCTCGTCTTATTTCAGGCTTCTCGCCAGCGTTCAGCACCGCGAGCTCGTTCCCCAACCCGCTAAACGCCTCGTGACCGGTAGAGCCGCCGGTGCGGTCGATTGGAGCAGAACCTTCCGACTGAAGCTCCACGAACTCGGCAATCAAGTCCTGATTATCCGCAAAGAGATCGCGCAGCTTCTCAAAAACCCACTCCTCGCCCTTCTCCTCGCACAGGCTGCAGGTCTCGCAGAACGCCGCGAACACATCTTGGCGGCGTGGGAACCGGATCTTCACTTTGTTGCCAAAATCCACGAGCCGACGGAGCCGACGCACTCGGGCCTGCGACGGGATCCGAGCCTCGAGGGCGGCGCGCTTTCTCGGGGGAATCATCTGCGCAAGACTGCTCACTGAATTGCTTCTCGAGGGTTTTCAGGCGAGTAGACGTAAGCACAACTCAGGAAACCTAATTCTAGTAGAACTTCGATTCAGACCAGGTTTTGTGTCTTCGTGGCGGGACGAGGGTATTCTTATAACTGCTACGACTTTCCTGTTATAACTCTGTCCAAATAAAAGTAAATCCACTTCGTATCTCCGCTTAACTTTTCTCCAGAATTCAAATAAAAGAAGATTTTTTAAATAATTTCAAATTTTTGTTAAAATAATTTTAAAGGGTTTCGCTTATTGGAATATTAAATAAAAGTTATAATGTAAAATGCATAAGAATAATCTTAGTTGGGAGTTACGAAATTCTCAACTTATAAAAAAAAAAATTATATAATAGCTTGTGTTATTTTCGTATGCCTCCTTAAAGACATTACCAACACTTAATTATTAGTGAGTAGTGGCAAAATAGATTCGGTTTCCATGATAACTAAGTAGGCTCAGCGAGCAATTATTGCGCACATGTGCAAGTTGAACGTGTGTATCTCCTCTGTTGGATATGCAATATAAGAAAATCATAAGTGCATACGGTTGTGAAACAAACAAGATCAATGATTACAAGTCCAAGTTCATCAAAGATTACCGAAAAATTTCTCCCGCAAGGCTCGGCAGCAGAGGAGCAAGCTTTCCTCTAATGATATTAACAAGCTGCCCCAGATAAATAGCAAACTCTACGGATGAGAATCGAGCATAAAATAGAAAAATCAGTAATTGCTAAGAAGAGGATCCGATCTTCGCACCATGGTGGCGCCAGAACAGGCAATTCTCCGAGCTTCTTCTGGTTCTTTTGAAAACCTACATTATGGAGCTGATTCTCATAAGAAAAGGATGGCTTGTAGCATGATTGAATAAGCTGATACATGATTAAAATTTCCAGGTTCTACATAAGCTCTTCCCCGGACATAAAATCCTAGGCTAGAGAAGGATCCCCAAGGGATGGAGTTGACAAAAAGTTATATGAAAATCCCCACTGAAGCTGCCAACAGCCACGACAAAGAAGAAAACTTTATTCAACCAAAAGTGCTTAGACCTAAGCTGCTAATGATGCATTTTGATAACATTTCTACTCCTTAAATAATTTCTTTTAAGAAATAATTATTTTCTATTTCTACTTCTTGAAACAATTTCTGAGTAAAATAAGGCATTTGATAACTACAAAAATTTCTTATTCTCGAAATAAAAAAGGAATAAAAATGCGTTTGGTACCAACAAAAAAAAATTATTTCTTTTTTCCCTGATAGTGGCGGTGACCGACAGGCGATGGCAACAACCGGTGAGCTACGGCGGCAGAGAGAGGCCGGTAGATGAGGGCGGCCAACGACCGACGACCGACAGCCGCCAAGTGGTGGGTATGAAACAAATTCCCTACCAAATGACCCCGTACAAAACAAATTCCCGCATTGCTAGCATTTTGAAGAGCAACAAACCACGATTCCTCATTAAGTTGTCTTGTCGACAATGAAAATCATTAAAGTAGACTCTAGCAATCCTACATGGAACGACCAATGCCAACATAAATAATTTTTACAATTTTTTAAAATTTTATGAAATTTTAAATATTTTTATATTTTTTAGATTCTTTTTCTTTTCATTTCCTTGAGGCCGACTACTAAGCAAGGGTTGCAGCCCTCACTAGCCACAAGTGAGATGGCCTTCACCAATGACTGCCAAGGGCTTGCAAGCCTTGACTTGGGGCTGGCTGCAAGAGTCATTAGTCAGCCATAATAAAAGAAAAAGAGAGAAAATAAAAAATTATATATAAAAGTAATTCAGGAGTTTTTTAAAAAATTATGAAAAATCTCCATTTAAGCACTGGCCATACCACATACAATAGGTTAAGACTAAATTAGTGTTCATGTCAGCGATTTCAAGTCAAAATTGATCGGAATAACTATATTGACAAACTATCAAAAAGTTAAGACTAAATTGACTCAGTTGAAAGTTTTAAAACTAAATTGACATTCTTACAATTAGTTTATGACTGAATTAACCAAATTAGTCCCAGAGAATCACAACTTTGCTACTTGTTCATACAGCTTCATGTTAAGTGTGGTGTCCCCTCTTCTATGGCACATACCGAAGAGGAAAGGTCAAATCTCACTAGTCACCATCATTTTCCCAAGAACACAAAAATTGTATCCTCATTGTGGTTTTACAATAAAGACGTAGTAGGGCAGGGCCATGCGATTATAATTTCTTATCTCTACCCTGAAGCAAAGTCTATATTGTCGCCACAGGCAAATGTCCGACTTAATCAACGTAGAACTCATTAGATGTTCTCTTGCAAGGGTTGACATCAAACGAGCAAGCTTTCCTCTAATAATATTAACCGGATACTCTAGATAGATAGCAGATTCTACAAATGAAAATCGAGCATGAAACCGCAAAATCAATAATTGCCAAGAAGAGGATATGATCTTCGCACCATGATGGCACTGGAACGAGCAATTCTCTGAGTTTTTTCTAGGTCTTTTGAATACCTACACACTACGGAGAAGATTCCCATAAGAAAAAAGATGGTTATTCTATAGCATGGCTGAATAAGATGATACATGATAAAAATTATTCATGTTCACATAAGCTCTTCCTTGAACATAAAATACCAGGCTAGAGAAGGATCCCCTTGGTATGGACTCGACAAAAAGATAATGTGAAAATCCCCACTCAAGCTGCCAACAGCCACAAATTTATCTTACACAGGATGAATTTTAAGAAGTGATCAATCTCGAGAATAAGGACCAACAAATGGCCACAACAATCCAAGCAGAGGCCTTCGCTCCAAACCCACATGAAGTGAGTGATTTCGAGGAACGACAGAAACCTTGACGTCAGAACTGAGGTGCGATGGGGCACTATTACATAGAGAAGCACAAATTGCCATGCTTGAAGTGGTTCCCAATAAATGGATAATCCACATATCTCATGAAGCTGCACGCATTATCATCTTGAGTTGAGTACTACAGAACCGCCAGGTCCAAAACGAACTCCGGCATAGTCAGCATTTTGAGGAGCAACAGACCGTGATTCTTCGTAAGTTGTCCTGCCGACATTCTACTACATATGGACCTTTAATAATATTAACAAGCTGCTCTAGATATTAACAACCAGCAATCGAGTCTGGATTTCAAGGAATTATACGAACCCTTATGTTAAATTATGCATTGACTTTAAGCAGTTTACACAATCCAAATTCATGCACTAAAAGGCAAAAGAATGGACACGCTTAGTTCATTATATTGATCACACTTGTTGAGACAAAAAGAAATTGTAAACTTGAATTTTCTGATTATTAATTAATTATTTAGTGCTAGCTCTTCCTATGGATTCGGATATTGACACTTGAACACCAAACCATGTAAATCTTTGTCATCCCTTATTGTTTCTTGTTTATTTTCTCTAGTAATTTTTGCATTGACATAAATTGCACGATCCTGAGTAGCTTCCATATTAATATATTGCGGCACCCTAAGATCAAAACACAGATGCAATGAAGCATCATTACATGGAGAAGCACCAACGCTCCTGCATTCTGTGATGCTCACCATGGTTCGAAACAGAAGAGGTTGGTGCTGTGTATATACATTCTCCACCCTTGCAAAAAAACGATGCCATAAGTTTTGACAATATATCTATCTCACAATAACCCCACTTTACTTAACAAACCTTCAATCTACGTGACATATTGCGGGCAATATTTAATAAATCTCAATTCCCATAAAAATCTCTAGTGTGTTTATTTACATTGGCTGTTTTCAGTAAGAATTGAATTAATTGGAATCCATGATATATCACAATTATTTCTTGATTTAATCTTTAGAAAGATTCACATGTATGAGACTACAAAATGCCATATTACGACAAATATGAAGTAATGAAGATAGACATATGAAATTAAAGTTTTCCACAGAAAGCATAAAAGAAAAGGCCAATTAATTTCAATGTGAAGTTTTATGAGTTTCCTCAGCCAATACACTGCACAAGAAAGGGAAAAACCCTTGCTCGTTGAATTTTCCTTCTTCATTTTATCAAATGACACAGCAAATTGGTATATGATAATAGTGCAACTGCACTAAACATCCGCAACCCAATGGGTGGCCATTGAAAGGGCACCGATGGGAAGAGAAAATAAAGGAAAATATTACGATCATTCTTCCAAAGGAGGAGGCTATTAGTAGCAGTATCAGATGCCATTTTTGGGTGTAAGTATTGTCTAGAGTGTGCTAATAGGAATAGCTTGTTGAACAGTTGCATCAACTAAATAGGGCACTCCTTTTCATAGTGTAGTGCATACAACATTACCAAGCCTAGACGGTAAATGTTAGATGCAATTTCATTCTTCACAAGATTCATTACTGCCTAAATGAAACATTTGTTGGAAAATAATCCAGAGAAAGCAAACTATTTGTTGTAATAAGTGTAGAAATTCTCTACATAAATAACTAATTAATCAAAAACAACCAGATCCATATATGAATGTAAAACACCAAAATCAATACACACAGCGGAATTAAACACATACCTATTTGAGCCATGGCCTCACTTGATCGAAAAACGAATCAACCCGATATGATCGGTGATACGTCGGTATGCCGTTCTTCCTCTCTATGACCTATTTCGGTTTAGCAGCCTTTAATGGGATTCGGCGATCGATAGGTATAACCTACCCTTTTATAGGCTAGAGAGGGGACCTCCAAGAAACCCTAATCAACAAGCGTGTCAAGCGGGCCCCTCCCATTACGGGCTTCGATTAAACACATTGCCTACACTTTCTTTGCTCAACTAGGCCCGTAATTAATAGATGCCAAAACCCAATTCAATAAGATCACTTTAGGGTTTAAAATATATTGGAATATCCATTAACCCGATTATTTAAAATAGAAAATCAATTAATTAATGTAAGCCCATTATAGGAAATTTCCAACATTCTCCCACTTGGGCTACATTAATTAATTTATTTTATTTTTGAAAATAATTTTATTTTGAAAAACGACACTCTCGGGTTAATAACTGAAAATTTGTTTTATGTGGCCACAATTTTGAAAAATAATATTCCAATAACGGCATCTCAAAATCAATCCAATCATATATAACTTCATTATAGGACTATGGCGATCAACGTGTTAAGAAAATATCATAACACATGACCTTCCATAATCACATATAATAAGCATTATATTTTCATGGATCATGGGCCTAGTAGTGTAGTAAGAAATAGTGCCAACATGTGATCAAAATATACACTATTTCTTATCGGTCCTCAATGCAATTTCTCAACGACATGAAACTGCATTAGCGCAATTTCTAAACAACATGAAATTGCCTCGGTCGATTTCTAAACAACATGAAATTGCACAACTATGTCACAATCTAACATGAGATCTTTCAATGCAATTTCTCAACGACATGAAACTGCATTAACGCAATTTCTAAACAACATGAAATTGCACAATTATGTCACAATTCAACATGAGATCTCATAATTAGTGACATCCAGTCGTCTTTAAACTAAAATTTGTTTAAATATACTGTTTCATATTTCCATTTCTCAGTCGACAGGAGAAAGGATAACAATAAAATCAATAATGATGATCATAAAAAAAAATAAATGCCATAATAAACATTATAAAATCATTATTAGTTTGTATATAACTATAATATCCAGAAATACAAACTATATAACTCCCACTAACAAAAGAGATCAAAAGACTCTAAAACACCCATATTCCTTACATGATCTTTAAATAAAATGGGTCGTAAATCTTTTGTTAGAGAATCGGCTAATATGGACTTAGTTCTAATATTTTCAATCACAATATCTCCCTTTTTGACTAAGTCCTTAATAATATAATATTATATCCGGTTAACATCTCACAGTGGCAATGTTGTTGCTCACAACAAAAGTAATCTGTTTGACACACATAATGTAATATGATCAATTATGGGCAACAACTAATTCCACAAAATAATTAGTATATTATAAACTCCCCTTTGGGCAGAGCGTATAATACACTATTATTTTCCACAGCATGAAGATTGTAAAACAACAAGGAGAATTACATATAATTGTCAATGATCCATCTCCTTTGGGCAGACAAATCATTTAAATTATACATCTCCATGATATCAATATATAGAGATAGATAAGGAGAATTACATATAATCTTCAAAGATTCATCTCCTTTGGGCAGACAAATCCTTTAAATTATACATCTCCATTACCTCAACATAAATGGGAATTACATATAACTCTAACAATTTATCCCCTTTAGGCAGATAAACCTTTTGAGTCACACATCCCCATCATTCATCTCTAATATATCAATATAGAGGGGAATTACATATAACTTTAAAAAATTTATCCCCTTTGGGCAGATAAATCTTTTTTTGAGTCATACGTCCCCATCTTTTAATTTTGGAATTTATCTTCATGCAATTTTCAAATTAATATACACAATAACCCCCTTTGGGCAGGTGATTGTATATACTAATTTTTATCAATAAGGAACTTTAATAATTTACAAACTTTAACAATTTGTAAATAATGTTCCATTTAATCAATGCCCAAAATTTCATCAAACAATATGAAGCACTTTACGATATGTGCTTCCCAAGATCATATTACATTTATCAAACAACAATCTTTGCCACAATTTTATGTGCCTATTTTTACAATTAAGCATCTAAGATTATCTAGTTAAACTCAAGAAGAAAGTATAGATAATCTATGCTAGTTTAGGGAAAGTGAATATCAATATTCTATCCCTCATATATTATAACAAATTTCTATAAATTAAAAAATTGAAAAATAGGCACAATATTTTTTTTTTAATGGAAATTAGGCATATTAAAAAAATTGCAAATAGGCTCTAACACTCTAGGACTCGCACGGCCTAAGCCTTCACGTGGGCCTGCCCCATAAGAGCTAAGCTCCTGCCCATACATACACCATTCTAAGTACAATCTATGCAAACATGTACCAAAAAGAAGAAGAAGAAACAAGCACAAAATCCTCATCCGAATATAATTACCTCAATCAAAAACCTGAGGATTTCATCGCATATATGCTTGATACACCAAAAACATTCCATCATTGATGTTAATAAATAAATAAAAATTAACTAGACAATAACCACAAAGAGAGAGAAACAGACTTCCCCCCTCCTCAAACATGCAAAGACTAATTGATTTACCCACGAGCACATCTGCTCACTTAAAACACAAGGTGCCGAGGGATAATGACATCACAAATTTAACAACAAAGAGAAAAATTCCATAACCTTGAACTTTCAAATTAAGCTTTCAAGGATGGGTCCACAAATGAAACTCCGGTTTATGATAAACAAGTAGGAGCACCTAATTTCACTCTCTATTTTTCAATCCATGCACATTAGCATGTCCATTATCTTAGCAGGTGTCAAGAACTTGATAGCTGGAGTAAATTTATGATAACCATTAAACATACAAAATCAAGTTCTAGAAGATTACTAGACCCCAACACAAGTGATCCACATATTCGAATTGAGTCACTTCTCACCTATAATTTAATCTTGATAACACTCTTTTTGGGCATGGAGATACTTCCTCTATAAAGCATAGGTTCCCAAAACAAATCTCACAATTTCCTATACTAAGACACTCCCCAAATCAACAAATTGGCAAATACGTGTGCCTTCAACCACCACAACATTGCTACTTGATCAAGGCTCTTGTGTAAGCAAGAATCTTCAAATAAAGACCAAAGATTTATGAAAGAAAGCAAACTATCCAGTGAAAATAATAATAATAAGGAAAACACGGTGCCGACATATAATTCGATTCAGTCACAGTCCCACTTTCTCCAAAAACACAAGTGCCTTAAGCGAAAAAAAAAAAAAACATTCGCCAACCGACTGCACCCTCTCTAGATCTATGATTGCAAACATACTAGGGTTTCAAGCGACAAAACAACCGTCATGAAATAATCAAAAAACGAAGATCGCGAAACGGAGATGAAAAAAAAAATTGCAAAAAGTTCGACGTACAAATCGCCAAACAAACACCCCGTCAAACATGGGTCCAAAAAAAAAAAAAAAAAAAAAAAAAAACTCTGCAAAGCTTATTACAAACACAAAACACAACTGACATCACAAATGATTTTGTTCTTCACAAGGTATCTAGCTATTTAGAGGGCATAGGGAGTTCAAAGCGCTCTACATGCGCAAGCACATGAACCCATAAACAAGCACGCATGAATAACCCAACATCAAAACGAAACGAAATCACATCAGTCAATCCACCTCAAAGCAATTCAAGAACTAGCAAAACGCCCATGCACAAACACGTTTTAGTGGAGCAGGAAAAATAGGAACTTTCTCTTCACACTAACTTAATCCAAGGATCTTCACTGATGTGATACCCAACACACACGCACAAAACCCTTGATCTCATTGTGCAGAAACTCCAACCATGCTATATGTTAGTCAACATCGCATAAATCACTCATGTATTACAATACCCATATAACAATTTCTAACATTCATCATTCAATTGAAGGAAATTTGAAACTTTAGAACCTTTTCAAAATTATGAATTCAAGAATTTCAAATTCAAAATTCTCACTCAATACTCAATGAAATTATACAAATTATATATGGTTGGAACAATCTCAACGTGTAGAATAAAAGCCCTAAAATTTCAAAATCGATTAATCTATGCAGAAAGTTTTCATCCATTAATTATGCTCCAAAAAATCCAAAAATATTATATGTCGAAATTAAGACCTATATGAACATTTTTCATGAAGAAGTCGACCTCTAGATCTCAACACAGAAATTGGAAAAAAAATTGACAAAAGCAATAGGCGGACAACATGCATAGCAGAACTGAACATAAGATTTTATAGATTACTAAATTGACTTTGGACGATGATTTTGGATAGCAATTGACACCAGATCGGGGTGTTCTATGGCTTGTTGGAAAGCTCTTCAAGTTGACTTCGAATATCGTGAAGATGTCAAACACTAAAAAGCTTGTTTACTAGCTCGTTTCCAGACATATGCATAGAGAAGTTTATCATAGATCCGAAATTGCAAAATAATAATCACTCAAGAAATCAAACATATCATCATCACCAAAACTTATCTCTTCCATTCTAATACATTATTTTTACCTATTTAATAAGTACTTTGATTTGATTTGACTCCAAAAAAAAAAAAACTTTGATTGATTGAAGTCGCATAAGAAATTGTGAATCACAAATTGATAGAAGCTCAAAACCAAAAGGAACAAACACAGTAAACAATATATCGGATTTGTTAAAAATAAAATAAAATTGGGTTTTACAATCATATATGACCTGCTCTGATACCACATGTAGAAATTCTCTACATAAATAACTAATTAATCAAAAACAACCAGATCCATATATGAATGTAAAACACCAAAATCAATACACACAGCGGAATTAAACACATACCTATTTGAGCCATGGCCTCACTTTGGAAAAACGAATCAACCCGATATGATCAGTGATCTGTCGGTATGCCAGTTCTTCCTCTCTATGACCTATTTCGGTTTAGCAGCTTTAATGGGATTCAGCGACTGATAGGTATAACCTACCCTTTTATAGGCTAGAGAGGGGACCTAGCAAACCCTAATCAACAGCGTGTCAACTGGGCCCGTAAATGGGATTCAGCGACTGATAGGTATAACCTACCCTTTTATAGGCTAGAGAGGGGACCTAGCAAACCCTAATCAACAGCGTGTCAATTGGGCCCCTCCCATTACGGGCTTCAGTTAAACACAATTGCCTACACTTTGCTGCTCAACTAGGCCCGTAATTAATAGATGCCAAAACCCAATTCAATAAGATCACTTTAGGGTTTAAAATATATTGGAATATCCATTAACCCGATTATTTAAAATAGAAAATCAATTAATTAATGTAAGCCCATTATAGGAAATTTCCAACAATAAGAACAACACGTCAATGTAAAGAAGACGATGACAATATTATAATATCTTCTTTTTTGTAAACTTACAAATCTTGGAGAAGATGAAAACAATATATCACTGGAAAAATAACATAAAATTAGAGGTGAGGTACGGATATCCGAATCTCCTTAAAGTGGTTAGTTCCTGTCAATAGTGCTCCGTGAATTCACGAACTATGCCTCCCAAAATACAAAACCTCGAACCTATTTGAATTAGCATTATGCAAACAGAACTCATTGAATAGATAAGAGCGTAAAGCTTCGTCATGAGGTTTTTAGAAAGAAAAATTCGAGAAAACAATTCCAAAAGAGATTCTTCTAATTTTTCTGTGTGTGTTTGTTCAATTGAACGGTTCAATTAAATAGACGCATGTATCCAAGAGATTCATGAATCAAGAGAAATGTGAATCCAATAGATTCATAAATCAAGAGATACGTAAATTCAAGAAATTTATAAATTCAATATGTATCCAAGAAATTCATGAATCAAGAGATACGTGAATCAAAGATATTCATGAATTCAATAAATATATGGATAGATACATGAACAGAAAAGACGTATCTTAATTTATTGGCTTTTGTTGATCCATCAACCATATTTATAACAATATTTACAAACAGTTATTAGAACCAAATCCCAATATTTTGAATTGACTAAGGAGAAAAAAAATATTGCACTCGCCAGTCAAAAAATAATAAACACATAGTGGTATTATTATGAAGTACTAGAAAAGGATAGAAACATTCCACATCCATGCAAAGAATATTAACGTAAAAGCAAACGCTCATAGAGGTCAAAACTAGGAGAACTCCACCCCCACCAACATGTGAATGAGCTGAGTTTTCTAAAAGCATGTTTAGATGTTGCAGCTGTGGAGAAGCTGTGACTTGAGGTGTTCAACAAGCACCTTGCAGATTCTGCAGCACCCGCTTGACAGGAAGGCATGACCAGAGGCATTGCCTATCAAGCCATGTTTGCCAGTAGAACTCCTGAAACGACAGCCTCTGAAACAAGCGCAACTCTTGTCCATGAAAAATTCCAATCGTGTTAATCTTTACAACTAATGTCCAGACATGAAGCTAAGTTAATTTTCCTAAATTGTAAGCATTAGTAAAACGAGCATATATCATTTATATCAAGCATAAAGAATCATGTGGCGACATATATTTAAAACTCTCTTTCTGAGCAACCAAACACTCACAGAGTTACGCACACCAAGCTTATAACACATAGTAGATGAAACAGCAAAGTCGTATAAAATAAATGCTGACAATACGTCAATATTGGACAAGTTGTAAAGAAAGTGACCGCATCGTGTAAGAGACTGGGTTCACAAGCAGGGCGATCACCAATGATTTTACATAAATCAATTTTGCCTAAAACATTATAAAATTTCAACAGACAACATCATTGTTAGAGTATACAAATATTAAACCACTCTTATATTTAACAACTAAAGTTTTTGGAAGTAGTAGGCTCACGAAATCTTCTGGTCACAAGTCTTGTCGGTTTACATTGGCTTCTACCAAAAGGATTTGAGTGGACATTCATGCCAATATTTTCTCGCACTTCCACTTTGGCTTCCACCAGAGGACACGACGTGCCATCAGCGTCCCCCAGAGCCTCAACGGCGATGGTGCTGGTGTCTCCACGGCCCAACTATGGCTGGTGGTGCTCGGCAATGACCTTCTTCCAGACTTTGCGATTATACAATCGGCAAGCCATCCTCTCGTCCTGCTTCTGCTGCAACCGACTGAGTACAAGCGGCAGCGTGCGCACTGGGTCCTCTCTCAAGAGATCCACCACGTCGGCCCCTTTGTGGTCGTAGATCCTCCTGATGCACCTCAGCTCTCCGGCCGTCAGGCGACAGGCATCTTGGCACCCCGCAGCCAGATGGCTCCCGATGCGGGACATTGCCGATCGAGCAAGGCCGATCATCACGTCCAGGTCGCACATGGCGTCCTCACAGTTGAACAGCACGCGCTGGTGAGCGTTCTTGACCGGCGCTGGGACGGAATTCCTCGGCTCTTCTCCTTTTATGTCGGGCTCCTTGCCAGTGTTCACAACCGCGAGTTCGCTCCCCAACCTGCTAAATGCCTCGTGACTGGTGGAGCCACTGGCGCCGTCCATCGGAGTGGAACCTTCGGACTGAAGTTCGGCGAACTCCGCAATCAAATCTTCACGATCCACAAAGAGATCGCGCAGCTTCCCAAAAACCCACTCCTCACCGTTCTCCTCGCAAAGGCTGCAGGTTTCGCAGAACGCTACGAAAACATCTGGACAGCCCTGGAATCGGATCTTCACTTTGTTGCCGAAACCCACGAGCCGACGAAGACGACGCTCTCTGGCCAGGGTGGGCGCCTTGAGGGGGGTGCGCTTTCTTCGAGGGATCGACACGGGACTGCTCATTTCCTTGAACGTCTCAAGGGTTTCTATCAGAAGGGGAGGTGAATGTGAGGATTGATGGAAATCAGGCGAGCGTAGTATTTCTTGTGTTGGCGGGAACTGAAAGATGGGTAATTCTCTATATAACGTAATATATAAGGCATCTTCCGTGATCGAACTCGGTGGTCCTCTTCAATTTTAACTGCCAAAGCTTTCCTAATTTAACTCTCTGTTCACCCTGGAAGGGATAAAAATCCACTTCATATCTATCTCCGCTTATGGATTTTCCTCCAAAATCCGAATAAAAGAAGATCTTCTTCTTTTTTTATCCATTTCAAAAATTAGGCCAAAATAATATATAGCTCTCTGCATGTCAATTTCTGCTTAATTTAAAAGGCTTCGCTTATTGAAAAATTAATTAAAAGTTGAAATGTGTAATGCGTAAGATTAATCTTAATTAGGAGCTTGTTATGTTAAATTCTCAATAAAAAAACAAAATATCATAAAACAATATGTGCTATTTTTGTATGCCTCAAGAAATATGTTGTGAGACAAGATGAATAATTACAAATCCAAGTTCATCGGGTAAATATTAAAAAATGCCTAAACATATTTTATAAATACCAATCCAATTCTAGACTTTTTACCTTGGTCATTTCAATCATATATATTTTTAATGATTTGTGAATGTATTGGTCAAAAATCATTGACATGGACACCAGCAATCCTACGTGACACAATTAATGCTAACATAGATAATTTTTAAATTTTTTTTTTTTAAAATTTGCTGAAATTTTAAATATTTGTACTTTTGTATTTTTATTTTTATTTTCTTTTGATTTCCTTGAGGTTGACCACAAGGTAAGGGTTGCGGCCCTCGTCGGCCATAGGTGAGATGGCCCTCACCAATGATTGCCAAGGGCTTGCAGGTGCTTGATCCAAGGCCAACAAGAGTCATTAATCGGCCATAATAAATAAATAAATAAAAAGAGAGGAAATAAAAACTTATATCTAAAAGAAATTCAGAAATTTTTTTAAAAATTATGAAAAATTTCATGTAACTAATGGTCGTGCAACATACAACAAGTAATGTTCACGTCAGCGATTTCAATGGAAAATTAGCTGGAATAACTATGTTAACAAATTATCAAAAGGTTAAGATTAAATTGTGCTAGTTAAAAGGTTTAAAACTAATATGATATCCCTACAGTTAATTTATTACCAAATTAACTAAACCAATCTAAGATAATCACAGCTTTGCCATATGTCCATATAGCTGCATGTTAAGTGCGGTATTCCCTCTTCTATGGCAAATATCGAAGAGGAAAGGTCAAATCCCACTAGTCGCCATCATTGTCCCCAAGAACACAAAATTGTATCCTCATTGTGGTTTTACAGAAAAGACGTTGTGAGGCAAGGCCATGCGATTATAATTTCTTATCTCTATCCCGGAGCAAAATCTATGTTGCCGCAGCAGACAAATGTCCGAGGTAATCGATGTAGAACTTGTTACGTTCTCTTGCAAGGCTTGACATCAAACGAGCAAGTTTTCCTCTAATAATATTAATAAGATGCTCTAGATAGATAGCAGATTCTACGAATGAGAATCGAGCATGAAATGGCAGAATCAATAATTGCCAAGAAGATAATCTAATCTTCACACTATAGTGGCACCGAAATGAGCAATTCTTTGAGCTTCTTCTAGGTCTTTCAAATACCTACACTATAGAGTAGATTCCCATAAGAAAAAGGATGGTCATTCTGTAGTATGGATGAATAAGATGATATATGATAAAAATTTGTCACGTTCCACATAAGCTCTTCCCTGAACATAAAATCCCAAGCTAGAGAAGGATCCCTATGGTATGGACTTGACAAAAAGATAATGTGAAAATCCCCACTCAAGCTGCCAACAGCCACAATTTTATCTTACACAGGATGAATTTTGAGAAGTGATCAATCTCGAGAGTAAGGACCAGCAAATGGCCACAACAATCCAAGCAAAGGCCTTCGCTCCAAACACACATGAAGTGAGTGATTTCGAGGAACTGAGGTGCAATGGAGCACCATTACATAGAGAAGCACAAACTGCCATGCTTGAAGTGGTTTCCAATAAATGGATAAATCCACATCTCATAGAGCTGCATTACCATCTTGAGTTGAGTACTACAGAACCGCCACGTATAAAACGAACTCCAGCATTGCCAGCATTTTGAGGAGCAACAGATCGTGATTCCTCGTGAGTTGTCTTGCCGACATTTTAGTACTTATTGATCTCTAATAATAAACAACCAGCAATCGAGTCTTAATTTCAAGGAATGATACAAACCCCTATGTTAAATTATATCTTGAGTTTGAGCAATTTATGCAATTCAAATTCATGCACTAAAAGACAAAAGAATGGGCACACTTAGTTCATTATATTCATCGCACTTGTTGGGACAAAAAGGAATTGTAAACTAGGATTTTCTGATCATTAATGAATTATTTGTTACTAGCTCTTCTCAGGTATCAAAACTCGAATACCAAATCATGTAAATCTTTGTTGTCCATTTTCTCTAGTAATTTTCTACATCGACATAAATTGCACGATTCTAGATAGCTTCAACATTAATATATTGCGGCACCTTGAGATCAAAACAGAGGTGCAACGAAGCATCATTACATAGAGAAGCACCAACGCTCCTGCATTCTGTGATGCTCACCATGGTTCAGAAACAGAAGAGGTTGGTGCTGCGTATATACATTCTCCACCCTTGCAACAAAACAACGCCATTAGTTTTGACAACATATCTATCTCATGATAACTCCACTTTACTTAACAAACCTTTGATCCACGTGACATGTTGCGAGCAATATTTAGTAAATCTCGATTCCCATAAAGATCTCTCATCCGTTTATCCACACCGGCTGTTTTTCAATAAAAATTGAACTAGATGGAATCCATGATATATCAAAGTTATTTCTTGATTTAATTATTAGAAAGATTCGCATGTATGAGAGTACAAAATGCCATATTTACGACAAATATGAAGGAATGAAGATAGACATATGAAATTAAAGTTTTCCACAGAAAGCATAAAAGAAATGGTCAATTAAGTTCAATGTGAGGTTTTATGAGTTCCCTCAGCCAATACACTGCACAAGAAAGGGAAAAATCCTCGCTCGTTGTATTTTCCTTTTTCATTTCATCAAGTGACACGGCAAATTGGTATATGATAATAGTGCAACTGCGCTAAACGTCCGCAACCCAATAGGTGGCCATTGAAAGAGCACCGTGGGGAAGGGAAAATAAAGAAAAATATTACAATCATTCTTCCAAAGGAGGAGGATATTAGTATCAGTATCAGATGCCTTTTTTGGGTGTAAGTATTGTCTAGAGTGTGCTAACAAGAATAACTTGTTGAGCAGTTGCATCAACTGTACAGGGCACCCATTTTCATAACAAAGTGCATACAACATTATCACGCATTGACTGTAAATGTTAGATGCATTTTTATTCTTCTTAAGATTCATTACTACCTAAATGAAACATTTACAAGTAGTTATTAGAACCAAATCCCAATATTTTGAATTGCCTAAGCAGAAAAAGAAAATATGCACTCACCAATTAGAAAATAACAAACACACATTACTATGTTTATGAAGTACTAGAAAACAATAAAAACGGTAAAGTTGTATAAAATAAATGCTAGAGTACCTCAAAATTGGATGACTTGTAAAGAAAGTGATAATGTCATATAAGAGACTGGGTTCACAAGTAGGGCAATCACCATTGATTTTACATAAATCAATTTTGCCTAAAACATTACAAAATTTCAACACATGATATCATAGTTAGAATATACAAATATCAAATCACTTTTTCGTCTAACAATTTAAGTTTTTGGAGGTAGTAGGCTCATGAAATCTTCCATCCACGGGTTGCATCGGTTTACATTCGCTTCTACTGAAAAGATTCGAGTGGATATTTACACGGATATTTTCTTGCGCTTGCGCTTTGGCTTCCACCGGAGGACAAGATGCGCTGCCAGCATCCCCCGGAGCCTCGACGGCAACAGTGCTGGTGTCTCCACGGCCCAACGATGGCTGGCGGTGCTCGGCAAAGACCCTCTTCCAGTCCTTGCGAGCAGCCAATCGGTAAGCCATCCACTCGTCCTGCTTCTGCTGCAACCGACTGAGCACAAGCGGCAGCGTGCGCGCTGGGTCCTCCCTCAAGAGATCCACCACCTCGGCCCCCCGGTCGTCGTAGATCCTCCTGATGCACCTCAGCTCTCCGGCCGTCAGGCGACAGACATCACGGCGCCCGGCCGCCAGATGGCTCCCAATGCGGGACATCGCCGATCGAGTAAGGCCGATCATCATGTCCAGGTCGCACATGGTGTCCTCACAATCGAACAGCACGCGCTGGTGAGCGCTCTTGACCGGTGCTGGGAAGGAACTCCTCGGCTCTTCTCCTTTTATGTCAGGCTCCTCACCGATGGTCGGAACCGTGGCTTCGTTCCCCAACCCGCTAGATGCCTCGTTACCGGCGTAGCCACCGGCGCCATCGATCGGAGTGGAACCTTCCGACTGAAGTTCTGCGAACTCCGCAATCAAATCTTCATGATCCACAAAGAGATCGCGCAGCTTCCCGAAAACCCACTCCTCACCGTTCTCCTCGCACAGGCTGCAGGTTTCGCAGAACGCTACGAACACATCTGGACAGCCCTGGAATCGGATCTTCACTTTGTTGCCGAAACCCACGAGCCGACGGAGACGACGCTCTCTGGCCAGGGTCGGCGCCTTCAGAGGGGTGCGCTTTCTTCGAGGGATCGGAACGGGACTGCTCATTTCCTAGGGCTTCTCGAGGGTTTCTTAGAAGGGAAGGTGAAGGCGAGGATCGATGGAAATCAGGCGAGCGTAGAGACGTAATGAACTGAGGACGAAACCTTATTTCTTGTGTTCCTTGCGTTTCTTGTGGAGGGAATTGGAAGAAGGGCATTCTTTATATAGGGCATCTCCCGAACTCGGCCATGCGGTTTAAGTCAACTGCCATGAGTTTCCTATTTTAGCTCTCTGTCCAGCCTGGAAGGGATAAAAATCCACATAAGATCTCCGCTGGCGTTTTTGGATTTTCAAAATAAAAGAAGATTTCTTCTTCTTTTTTATCTATTTTAAAAATTAGGCTAGAATAATCTATAGCTCTGCATGTCGATTTCTGCGTATACTAAAAGGTTTCACTTATTGAAAAAAATTAAATAAAAGTTACAATGTGTAATGCGGGAGAATAATCTTAATTGAGAGCTTCTTATCTCATAGACTCATAATTCTCATAAACAAAAACAAAAGAAATTGATATTCCAAGAAATTGATATTTTGGAAGTCTTAAAATTTGTCACGAAAGTATAATTGAATTTTAAAACTTTCAAAATGTGCTTGCCAAGAAAATATATATGAATCCTAAGACTTTCAAAAAAACACAAAATACTAAAACTTGTCAAATTAATCCAATTAATTCCTTCCATTAATTTCACTTTTTGATAACTTTAAAACTCCATTGCATTTTAGGGACTAATTTTAAGAATTAGTTGCATTTTTTGAAACTTTTAGAATTCAATTGCACCATCGTGACAAGTTTTACAATATTAAATGCACTTGTTGCAGAAATAAAAAAATCAAAAAATAATTTGTGTAATTTTCACGTGGCTCTCGAGACTTACCAACTTTTAACATTAGCGACATTTCTCATTGCATGGTCTAAGAGCGACTTTTGTTTTAACTATCGACAAAATAGATTTGGCTTCAACAATAACCCAAGGACGCTTGATGGCCGGCCGGTAGGCATGGGGCGAAATTGATGCTGTGCATTGCCACGGTTTGCCATCCTCTGTCGGAATTTGCAGTATAAGGAAACTAAAGCAGCATACATTCGGCGGGCAACATGCAGAATCCACTGCATAGATAATCGAAAGCAAGTGCTTCTGGTTGTGAGACAAACACGATGAACCCCTGACACAAAGAGGGCATCACGGTTGTTTCCGATCATATGATACAAGTCTTTCACAGCAAAAACCATTATACAAAACCCAAAAGGCCAATTGGTAAAACCCAGGTTCATCAAATATTATAGACAATGCCCTATAAAATCAATCTCGGATTCCTCTTTAACTAAACCAGTCTAAGATAATCACAGCTTTGCTACTAGTCCATACAGCTTCACGTTGAGCGCGGTGTCCACACTTCTATGTCAAATATCAAAGAGGAAAAGTCTGATCTTGCTAGTCGCCATCATCTTCCCCAAGAACACAAAATTTGTATCATCATTGTGGTTTTACCAAAAAGCCATAGGGCTATGCGAATATGATCTCTTTTCTCTATCCCGGAGCAAAATCTATATGACCGGAGCAGGAAAATATCCGAGTTAATTGTGAAGAGCTAGGCAGATGTTCTCTGGCATGGCTTGACTCCAAAGGGCAAGCTTTCTTCTACTGATATTAACAAGCTGCTCCAGGTAGTAGACTCCGTGGATGAAATTGTGACATAAACAGCATAATTGGTAATTGTCGAAAAGAGGATCTGATCTTCACACCATGTTGGTGCTTGAACGAGCAATTCTCTGAGCTTCTTCCAGGTCTTTCAAAAACCTATATTGCAAAGCAGATTCCTTTAATGACAAGGTTACCCATGAAAAATGGGATAGTGATATTGTAGCGTGGCTAAATAAGATGCTTTATTACGAAAATTGTCAAGTTCCATGTAAGCCCTTCCCCAATTATAAAAATCCCAGGCTATAAAAGAAAGCTATAGAAAACACCCCTAGGGATGGCCTTGAGAGAAAGATAATGTGAAAATCCCCACTCAAGATGCCAAAAGCCACAAGAAAGATGAGGCCCAGCATCAAGCAAAAGCTAACTGCTACGCTGCTTTGAGCTCATGGACAGCTGACGTACAACAGTGTAGTGACCTCTGCATCAATGAACTCCTTCTTAGATATGCCTTACCATATGACTATCAGGAGTTGCACATTACCTTCTTGAGTTGAGTATTACAGAACCACCAAGTATAAAACGAACTCCCACGTTGCTAGAATTTTGAAGAGCAACAGACCGTGATTCCTCATAAGTTGTCCCACCAACAATGAAAATAACTACCTCTTGTGGCCTGCAAACAAAAATCCAGACTGACTAAAAGCTGCACGGCACATCATGTAGGATCTCAAAGTCAAATGCAACCCTCTCGACAATATTTATCTTACACATTCAAAGGAACACTCTTTCTGAATCAACCCCCTCCCCCTCCCAGAAAACAAAAACTTCACACACATACGGAGGATTAATTTCTCCACAAACACCAATTTGAACCACATTTTAGCTTCACCAGTTCCGGTACTCATCCATACTGCTTCACAAGAGATGGCATTCATGACCTAAGACACTAGGTGACAATTTAAAACATATCCTACAATCTATGCCAAAGGCAAGGATGCATCATGTAAGTTATATATTCACATTTTAGTAACTCCTGTCAAATTCAGTATCTAATCTCATGTCGAGAAAGCACATTTATGCTAAAATTTGCAATTGTAAAACCATCATAACTCTTACTTCATGACAACAAGTGGGACAAATTCTAAAAAGTGATCAAACTTGAGTTAAGAACCAGAAAATGTCCACAACAATCCAAGCAGGAGCCTTCACTCAACACAAACCAAGGGAGTGATTTCGAGGAATGACAAACTCTGAGATCAAAACAGAGTTGCAATGCATCATCACTACAGAGAGAAGCACAAACGCACCTAGCCTGCTGGAAATGGTTTCCAACAAATGGATAATCCATGTCTCGCAGTCGGCCCTTTATGATGCTCTCCATGGTTTGGAGCAAAAGAGGTTGATGTTGCGTATATACATTCTCCACCCCCTGAAACAGAAAGACGCTATCAGTTTTGACAGCATATCTATGTCACAAGAACCCCACTCTACTTAACAGACCTTCAATCCACGTGCCATGTTGCGAGCAATATTTAGAAAATCTCGATTCCCATAAAGATCTCCAGTTCGTTTATCCACACCAGCTTGCTTCAGTAAGAATTGAACTAGCTGGAATTCATGATATAGGCACAGTTATTTCCTGATTTAATCACTAGAAAGATTCACACATATAAGACTACAAAATGCCAAATGTACCACAATATTAACTAACAAATATAGATATCTGAAATTAATGCTTTCGACAGAAAGAGTGATAGAAAAAGCCAATCATATCGAATGTGTAGGTTTATGTGTTCCCTCAGCCAATCTATCGCACAAGAAAAGAATCCTTGATCATCATGTCTTCTTTTTCCGTTTTTCTTTTTTCTCAATAAGTTGTCATCACATGACACAGCACATTAGTATCTGATAACAGAGCAACTGCACTAAACATCCGCATCACAATAGATGGCCATCAAAAGAGCATCGATTTCCCTTTTGGGTCTTCACACCATGAGGAATAGAAAATAAGGGGAAATAGTATAATCATTCTTCAAAAGGAGGATAATGCTATGCTAACAAAAATAGTCTCTCTCTTACCCCGGGCTTGTACTTGGCAGATCGAGCGGCCAGCTTGTTGAAAAGTTGCATTAACTGGACAGGGCTCTCCTTTTCATATCGAAGTGCATACAACATCACTAAGCGCAGACGGTCAATATCGGGCACATTTTCATTGTTCAGAAGATTTGTCACTGCCTAAATGAAATATTTAAAAGTGGTTATTAGAACCAAATGCCAACATTCTGAATTGACTAAGCAGAAACAAAAATTACACTTGCCAGTCAGAGAACTACAAATAACTATAAAAAGATAGAAACATTTACAAAGAATATTAAAGAAGATGCAGAAGCTTAAAGAGGTCAGTCAAAACCAGGAGAATTTCACTCCATGAACATTTCGATGAGTTGAGCTTTCTGAACCAGCAGGTTGTTAAGTGGAGCTCTTTTCAAAAAGCAGGTTAAGATGCTGCAGCTGTGGAGGAGCTGATACTTGAAGTGTTCAACAACCACCTCGCAGAAGCTGCAGCACCCCTTTAATCAGTGGGCAAGACCAAGGCATTGCCTATCAAGCCAATTACATTTCCAAGATTTATATTCATGCCAGCAAATCTTCTAAAATAACAGCCTCTGCAACAAACGCAACTCTAGTCCATAAACAATCCAATCTTGTTAACTTCTATGACAAAGGTCCAGACATGAAGCTAAGCTAATTTCTCTAAAATTGTAAGCATTATTAAATGAGCAAAGGTCATGTATATCATATACAAAGAATCATGTGGCAACATATTTAGAGCCATCTTTCCCAGTTTTGATCTTAATTATATGATTGCAGACTCTTGAGTCCTCAAAGCAACCAAACACCCACGGAGTAACACATCAAATTATACACAGCAGATGACCTCATGTCGTATAGAATAAATGCTGAGAGTACCTCAAAAGCTGCCACCTGGCCTCCATTACAAGCCAATTTCTCTAAATTGTAAGCATTATTAAATGAGCAAAGGTCATTTATATCAAATATGAATAATCAAGTGGCAACATATTTAAAACTATGTTTCCCAGTTTTGATCTTAATTATATGATTGCAGACTCTTGAGTCCTCTAAGCAACCAAACACCCACAGAGTAACACATCAAATTGTACACAGCAGATGACCTCATGTTGTATAGAATAAATGCTGACAGTACCTCAAAAGCTGCCACCTGGCCTCCATTACAAGCCAATTCCTGCTCTGTCTCCGAAACTACCATCAGCTTTCGCTCTTCAACTATCTTGCTCATCTCTGTAACCAATGTCACATGCTTTGAAACATTCCCATGCATTTTCCTATACTCAGGGTAGTTATCAACAAATTTGGCCATATCCTCTGCAGAACACCAGACCATTGGATAAATACTGTACATATTATGCTTCCCAAGAGTGGTGATACTAAGAGATCACAATAATGCAAAATCAAATTGTGCAAAGCTTTCATGCTGCTCTATACAAACCTATCGTCTGGATGTTTTGGTTACTTTTGGCAAGTTGCTGAAATTCGTCGACCATCCGTTTGATGTTCATTCCAATGTCACCAAAATTCTCATACATGTTAGCTTTGAAAAAAGCATCTTGTTCAGATGAAAGTACCACCTCCTGTGAAGTGAACACGACAGAAAAACAATTATAAAATCAGACAAATGCATAATTCATTAAGGAAATCAAGAAAGAGAAAGGAAGAAAGAAAACAACCTGCTGATCTTTAGGCAGCTTCTCTATGCTTTTTAAGTCAACTTTGTTATCTTCAATGCCAATCAGCTCGTGAACCATCGCCTAGAAAAATTTCATGAAACCAATTAGTTGCTCTTCAAACTCCAAAGTAGATGATCAGGCATATTTATGCAAGAATAAGGTACTTGTTTAGTAACACTGATAGTAATTGTATACCTGATAAGTCCATTGATTCAGCAATGGAGTCACAGGATCATCCCTCCTATCAATTATCAGCAGCAATGGAGCAACTTCTGTTCGTCTGAAATCAAAAAGCCCACTTTCCTGTTGATACATCAACTTCTGCCAACATTTACCATTAAAGCCAAAACAATGAAAATCAGATCCTCCATTCTCTAAATTCAACCTCAGCAATCCGCCAAGCGAAAAAAAAAAAATAATAATAATAATAATAATAAACACGTAACCCACTAAGGAAGGAAAAAAGTCAAAAAGTACGCACAATTTTGAAGGGCAATTTACTAGTTGCTTCATCAAACAAATTTTTGAAGGGATATCTATTGCCTTGATTTTAATCCTAACAAACCATCTATCTTAACAGGCAAGTGGTTTGAGTGTTTGCAAGATAGACATATTGAAAAAATCAAGTAAACCATACAATTACTGCATGCAAATTAGGAAGATGCAATTTGAACTGTTAGACAAAAAGGGAAGAAATTTACTATGAACGAGACCGGTGCATGGAAGCGTATAAGATGGACAGAAAAGCAAAAGGCAAACTTCAATATTTAGTGGAGTTGCCAAATTTACTTCCAGAAGAAACAGCCCAATAACTCTACTGAACACAGGAGAAAATATCGACTCAGCAGAAGCTAAGTACAATGACAGAGAAAAGCTTGGCCCATGGGAAGACATCTACAGGTCTGGAGGACAAAAAAAGGTACAACTCTATGCATCCCAAGGTCCACATCTTACAAAAGCACATTGTTTCCTAATTCCAAATCATTACAGTAGTCTACTATATTTGAGTAGAACTTCACGGCCCAAACTAAGAAAAACATCAAAATGTAAGCCTAGAACCATACTATTTTTCCAAGATTTTCTTGAGTTCAAATCCTGCTTACCGATGCTTCTTGTGCTATCCTTTTTGCAATGTCAGAGGTCCTTTGGTATCGGATCACAGGTCTCCGCTTCATGGCCAAGAATACTGCAGTAACACCATCAACGACTCGGTCACAGAATTGCTGCAATCTTGGGGGGTCGACAACTGCTGGGAGCATATACATGTGATTTGTCGGAATATTCAATGTGAAATGGAAAGGGTCTATAGCAACAAAATCTGCATAAAACTCCTGCAATATCAAATCGGTGGTTGGATCTAACAACAGAAAAGATGATGGCACTAATACTACATGGCCAAGACCAACTGAAGTTTGAGATAATATCAACAACAAATTAATAAGAAAAGTGAAAGAATATGGGTCTTCATGTGCATAATTTGTCATAGAAGTGAATTGTAAAACTAGTCAAATGGTATTTGCAATGCACATCAGGAAAAAAAAAAGGCGAGTACCTGAACTTGCTGAACAATCTCTAGCTCATCAGAATCGGCCAAAACATGTATCTGCGTATCTTTCAGTATGTTCGAGAAAACTACAAAATTTCGGCATCAATAATCATCATCAGTCATCCCCATCCACCATCATCTCAAGCCAACGCATCCAATTTCACCTCCAACGCAGGGATTATAGAAACTCACAGAGGTGATACTCTCCGAATCTAGGGCATGCGAGCTGGCGCCGCAGATGCTGAACATTCTCCGACGTCGGGCGGAGGAAGCAAACCGCCTTGAGATGCGACATCGATTCTCTAGACTTGGAAACGGAATCCACCATCTCCACCAAGAACACCTCCTTCTTCAGAAGCTCGGACTGCGAATACACCACGCTGACGACGCTGACCTGCGAATCACAGTAACCGCCGCAAACACAAAAAAGCGAATTCCAATCAACATCGCATCCCTCGCCCAATCGCTGGATCGAGCAATTCCGCAAGCAGCAAACGGCAAACGATCCGAGAGACAATACGCGCGAACCGAAGGCCGGGGTGAAATCGCGAGATTTCGCCGCGCGGGGGAGCGATCGAGAGAGTCAAAGAAGAGAGGCCTTACGGTTTGAGAATCGAGGACGAGGACCTTCATGCCGGATATATCCTGCAGCATCCTGTTGACGTAATCTCGCACGGCCGAGACCAGCACCATTTTGGCCGATCGCCGGATTCTTCGCCGGAGCTCCTCCTCCTCCTCCTCACTCACTCAAAATCTTCCGGTTGTCAGTCCAGAGCGTCAGATCTGAATAGAGGTCACAGCAAAATCAGGTGATCGCCGTTTAAGACCAACATACGAACGCCCAAAACTTCCCTGCGTTTTTGTTCCAACTGCTTTTTGGTTTTTTCTTCCTTCCTTCTCCGAAGACGAGTTTTCGGGTCGGTCATGAGCGACGGCCCGTTTATGTCCGGGCCTGCCTAGGCCCGAAGAGTACAATTGCTACAGGCTCATCGTTTGGGCTTTAAGCCCATAAAATTCGGCCCACGACCTTGCCATTGAAGCCCAAGTGCAACCCCCAGTGAGTTTTCGCATCAAGCCGGTCCAGCACTCGTCGTCATCTTTCCTTCTTCTTCAGTCTGTCTCGTATCTTTTTTTTCCTATTCTCTTTTTTTTTTTTAATCAGTAACTAGAAATGTACCTGCGCCTTGCGTGAAAGCGCTATGGGAAAAAAAAATTCTTTTGGTTTACTGAATCATAATGATTTGATGAAAATCACATGATGAGACTGCGCTAGAAAGTTGGGGGGTAATAAAGCTAAGGAAAGCATCTCCCGGATACATCCAAGATCTCGTGATTATGGAAGAAAAGAAGAGCAAACACGATCAACTTGAAACGAAGGCACACTACTTAGTGGGATAATTATAAAAAAAAAAACGTTATAAATTTACCATGCAAATGTTAATTCAGTTATAAATATTTCAATATATCCAATTTACTTATAAATCTTTTTGATGATTTATTAATATAGTTATTCCGACCAATTCTATTCAAATACATTGATGATTTCACTATTTTTTAATTCTTTATGAACTTTTCTTTTCTTTTCTTTTCTTTTCCCTATTTCCCTTAGCCAATCGCCAGTCGCTAGCAAAAGTCACTCTCTTGGTCAGCCATCACTAAGTTCTCAGCGACCTCACCAATCAAAAATCCAATGAGGAAAAGAAAAAGGAAAGGAAAGGAAAAGCATGCATTTTTTCTATAAAAATTGTAAAGATTGTTTGTATTAGTGTCGATCATGCCTATTTGTACCATGTAAAGCAGCCTACGCCCACATTGGTTATCTTTCACCAAAACTGGTCATAATGACTATGCTATGAAATCGCCTAAAAGTTTATTAAATGGGAGTTTAACTCTCCCAATTTTATATCTAAGAGCTTCTCTATCTGATCTGATTCTAGATTTAGAAATTTTGATGAATAAGTGCTTCACCTCTAATTTCAATGGTGTTTGTAGCTCTAATGTGATCTTTCAATGTGCTTTTGTTAAAAGCATTGGTAGCTTGTCATTGCTAATGACTCCCTCACGCATGTGACAAGTATGACTTGTTCCATATATTTTATATTTATATTGTCTCCATATGATGATGATATTGGGAATGTGAAACTTAGGTGCACATTGTTGAAAGACAAAACCATAACTATAGTTAGAAATTCCATGCTCATTACCGATAATGATGTGTAATTTGGTAATCAATCGTTGATCATTTCTCTTGGTTGTAGTCACAAATTTGTTCATGAAAGACAAGCGCAAGATGATCCATGCTTTAATGATGTAACTTGATTTCGGGTTTTTTGTTTGTTTTGGAGCTTTACAAATTTGCTTTGTTAGAGTAATTTTTGAGATTCCTATTGATCCAATGTGTATTGTTTTGGTAATGAATTGAAATATCTTTTGACAAAAATAATAATTAAATTGATAAGTTTAGTACTGAATTAATATAATAGGTTTATTTTATATATATATAAATTTCCCACTTCTTAACGAAACAATAAAGAGACTTGACCTTGGACACGTTAATTAGTTAGTATTGCATGCAATCATAGAGAACTTAATTTAAGGCAAAGAGCACATCGGTAAATCCATATCAAATTCATGATTGGTAAGGATTTTCAAACCTCTGGAGTTAGGATTTACTTGCACGTGTAAAAATCTGGGCAACATAAATAAATGTTTAGAGTCGGTAAATTATGGTGATTGATGTCATCTTCTCGTCGGCCGAAAGAAAATGTCATCTTCTGTCAAAATCATAATAACGAGATTTTGTAGTTATCTTGTTACCGTATGTGCATATATATTGGTCATTCTTATTGATTGAAAAATCATTTGCTAAATTCTTATGGTAAATCTTCTTGTTGTTCGTATAATATTTTCCTTATGCTGCGGTAAGCATTGTGGGCCTTGTGGGCCCTAAATGCACGAGCTTGATTTTCCTTTTCACTATTATGAAATACTGTTAATTGTTTAATGACAATTATAAGCAAGAAATTAAAGATTTTTCACTTGCTTACTAATCAAAATGACACAGATTCTTTTCTTTTTTTCAATTATTTTTGAGAATTTGATGGGTCAAATCCCGCCAAATTATGATTCTTATGCCCACCACTACCTACTACGATCCCTTTGTATGTGGTATAGCCCATAATGTCTGCTCCATCGGCATACTGGACATCATGAAGTCTCTACGCATGAGGCAGCAAATGTTCGAGGTGCAAATTAGACCGACTTAGATTGCATTTGAGTCAGGATAATTTATAGACCCATCTCCACATAATGCGAATCTAGTGATGTATATCGGTCTCGACGTATGTTACTAAAATACTCTCATTTTTTTATCCAATTTACGAAAACTCATAACCAAACGAAAGTGAGAGTAAGGGGCGAGTGAGCCCAAGATCAAGCGAATGTGAGAAAGATTGAAGAGAGACTTTGGTTCTAAATAAATTATAAACCTATTTATGATTAATTTAGCACTCATATTGTGTTTAAATTCATTTATAATATATTTACTCAATATAATTAACATATTTACAATCCATTTAATACTTATATGAATTAAAAAATGGATTTATGACTCTGATAAATTCGGTACAGATCGATTAGAAATTCACTCGCAATATCATAATGTAAAAGACCATTCGATGTAGTTATGACCGGAGACCGTACCGGGCGGCTAACCGTCGCCGCGTCATTTAGCTACGATAAATTATACACATGGTAGAGCAAAATCGTGGGCGGCGCAGACAAAAGGCTCGGGACTCGAGTATAAATAATTCCATGGCGATTCGCTACTTAACTCTTAACAAAGTGGAAGACATCATGGCATCCCGCCACCGCTCAGCTCTCGCCAGAGGGAGACATTTATCCTCTTCCCCCCTTTTTTTACTCGCCTCGAAAATTGGAAACTTCTTATTATAAAAAAGAAAGAAAGGGTATCAGTCAATACAGTATTAATAACGTCGGTTCATAGGAGTTGTCCCCTGGGTGTCTATGCATTTTTATTTCGAATTTAAAGCATACATTTAAGGTAAACAGATATTATTCCATCAGATGCTGTATTAATTTTTTCGATTTTGATCTGAATGGTTGCATTGAAATTTCGCACAAATGTGCATAATTTAATTGACAAAATTGAAAATTTTAAAATTAAATCGACACTCATATGATAAATTTATGAATTGTAATTCTCCTTTTGGATTGCAAGGATTATACATGATATCTGAAATGATTATATAATAGAAAAACACATATGGAATAAAACTCAAGATTTCATATATACCGTTGCGTTGATCCCTACAGAGACTTGATAGAGGCAGCCTTAACTTGTCATCAATCATGTAATTTACTAAGACATAGCAAAAGGTAAAATCTACATATAGAAATGGAGTTTGACAAACGAAAAAAAGAAAGATGTACGGATTGAATTTTAGTGACCGACAACATTATGTTGATGTAGATCTCAATTGTACTTAAAAGTTTTCATCTTGTGTGGTCTTATGTTTTGATAGGCACCTAAACTGTTAGCATTTTTACTATGTCGAATTTTGAATTACATATACTCAAAAATCTCAAACATCAATTGTTTGTAGATGCATTGACTCACGATGGGATGGACATTGACGTTAAAGGGGGAAAACACTGGTTTTTCCATTTTTCATGAATTTTGAGTGTTTGATGCCAATTGACAAACGACTAATCCCCCACTAAGTGTAAGAATCTGCCTATGATGACCCAATCATCCGGAGTCACGTAGATTCGTGATTCTTGAGAGTAATTCAGAAAAAGAAAAAGAAAAAGAGTAACGCAACTCGAAGGCTCAAGTGCCGACTCACCATAAATTTAAGCCTATGCAAAATTTGAATAAAGTGAAAAGTGCCATTTGCCCTACTCTTTATTTCTCAAAAATTACCTCTCAAGAAATAAAATGCCTTCAATATGCAACCACCCGCTTCTTTTTCTTTTTTCCCTATGCATCACCTTCGAATGATCCTTTTTCTCATTGTCTTTCTAAATTTCAAATAAATGTTTCCGTATATTTATTGATACAGTACAAAACATGTTGGTTTTCTAGATAAGAATGCATGTGATGTTAAAAAGAGAACCAATATTAACCATTTTAATAGTTTTTTCCATCTAATTAAACTTATTAATCTTTGATTAATTCATTATGATGATGCACATACCGACCAAAGTAGGCGGCAGGTGGTACTCATATTAAATTCTCGGATGTTGGCTGGCGGTGGTTAGCAAGTTCTTATCATGTCATTTGATTGCATGGAATACTTTATTCCCATCATGAAGACCAAATCATTAATTGCTCCAAATAAAAATTTTACTTAAAAAAAGAGAGGCCAGTTTTGTTGGGTTGCCTAACAACACATGCCCTTTGACGATAACAAATGTTGCCTTTGTCTCTACTTAGACTAGGTCCGAATCAAGGAGGACCCAGTGGTTCACCAAGTTCCTAATCTCTTTTTTCTATGGTATCTCCTAGCCTACAAGTCCTGTAAACAAAGCGAACGATCAATGACGTGCTAATTGCTGAATCGTCTGCGTCACATTTATATATTACATATGTACAATTACCACTAGGAGAGAACACATTCATTAACCACAACAATCAAAGTAGAATCATGATTTTGCTAGAGTTAATATCACAAAAAATCTTAGACTAGAAAATTAGTTTTTTGACTTCTAAAACCCTTAAACTAATATATTTATGATAAATTTATTCAAAACTAATTTTTTGACCATAAAAAATTCCAAACTGATATATTTATAATAAATTTATCATTTATTAGTTTTCATTAAATTGAATTAATATAAAATCACAAATTAGTACAATTATGACAAACGGAAGATAAAATCCTAAGCTAATACATTCGGCAACTACCACGAAGGGTAAATTTGTCACATATATATCAATTTGAAATTTTTAGTGGTCAAAAAATTAATTTATGATAAATTTATCGCATGGCAAATTAATTAACACTCCTCGCAACATGTGAGCCAATGATTTTCAAACATGCTAGACGTTGTGAGACCACCATAATGGGATGACAAGCAGAACATTGTAATGGGACAAGCCAATTTTTATTTTGAAAAAACTTTAACTTTTCGTGAACGGATCAACAACTGTAATCATAACGAATTACTTTACCTTTCTCAGGACATATATCTCATACTTGCGAAAAGTTCCCTCGCCAAGATAACACTCTTCTCGTCTGATAACTCTCTTCTCGTCTAACCCTAACAGCTTTGAAACTAAACTTACTATAACGGTCCATCTAGATAAGTAGTTTCTTTTCTCTTTTTAAGCAAAAGTGCATCGACTTTTGTGCACTAAAATGAACTTTTTATAATGATTTTTTGTTTTGTTTTAGCAGTTAGTTCTACTGATTTAATTAAGTTGGCTTGGTAATTTTTAACACAGTACAATAACACAATTCCAACACGACACGAAACGAAGCTAGTGGGATTAGGTAGAGGCTAATTGTGTTCAAATTAATTTCATGTCAACCTGCGAACACATTATTAGTAACCTATCGTGTTTGTTTCAAATCTTAATTTATGAAATTGATTTGTATAACTCGTTTAAATTAATTATTTAATTTTCACATGATACATATAAATGTTCCTTGTAGACACTATTAGCTTGAAATTTCATTCTTTCCATGTTATTCACACTATAAAGAGTTTAAATGATGATATTTCATTGATTATGCACATGATTTTTTCTATTCGATTTCATGTCGGCGAATTGTTGGAATTTATGAATAGACATAATGCAAAATTGAGGATGTTTCATGTCAGTTTCATGTTGGTAGGTTGATTTCAACTTTATAGGCTGATTTAGTGTTACAACAAGTCATGCAATCACACCAAGCCATTAATTCGCTGTCTTAAATCTCATAATGAGAATTGAATTGTGTCAAATCATACGATGGTTATGTTGACATGACATGAACACCCGTCGCATGCCTCACTCGTGTGAAAGTAGGGTTGTAATTCACCAAGTAGCATGAATCCGAACCAAAGGATGCCCGACTTTCATGGCATTGCGATTTACCCTGAACAACCAACCGGCCAACCAACCACCACCAGCAGCTTACTCGAGAGCATGAGTCCGTACATCTCGATGATCGCCGGTTTTACGCGACGACGGGAGGCGAATGGCCGGAGCACGCCCCCCACCGGCCCAATGCAAGGAGGGATAGGGAACAGATCGTACGTTTTGGGGTGGTCGAAGCGCACGAAGCCCTACTAACATTTAACATCTGGACCGACCGGGATTAATTAACTCGGGGGATTACTGGAGAGATCTCAGTTAAACTCTCTCCTCTAGATCCATCTGACTGTTCTTGGGAATCCCCCAACTGGAATGTGCAAGCTCTGTTTCCCATGATTGCTCCACCCCGCGGAAAACATATTTTATTCATGCGCAGTCGATACGCAATAATTGCCGCGTCTCGACGTGTCGGGCAGCATATACATGACGATTTTTAATACGGAAAAAGATGAGATTTTTACCAAAGGAGAGGACAAGCGAGGGAGGGTTAAATAATGGGTTTTTGGAGCGGAGGATGTTAGGAGCGGAAATGGGTAAAGCGCAAGAAGCTGCCTTTGATTTTTGGACATTGGCCTGTGCCTCCTTTGTTTAGAAAAAAAGATGAGATTTTTACCAGAACGAAGACAAGTAAGGATGAGTTAGTTAATGGGTTTTGGAGCGGAGAATGTTAGAAGCGGAAATGGTAAAGCGAAAGAAGCTGCTTTTGATTTTGGACATTGACCTGTGCCTCCTTCGTTTAGAAAAAGATGAGGTTTTTACCAAAACGATGACAAGTGAGGAAGAGTTAAATAATGGGTCTGTGCTAAAAAAAAAAAAAATAATGGGTTTTGGAGCGGAGAATGTTAGAAGCGGAAATGGTAAAGCGCAAGAAGCCGCCTTTGATTTTGGACATTGACCGGTGCCTTACTGCCTCCTTTGTTTAGAGTTTCGGAGGGTTTAGAGAAGTCGGGACGACGTTGTCATAATTCTCCCCAGCCTTAAATTAAAGAAGCCAGGAGACAGCTATTCTCTCGCTCAGCATTACTTTGCTTCTCGGGTGTCGACCCTCTCTCTCTCTCTCTCTCCCCTCGAGTTGCAGGAAGGCAACGGTTTTTGTATGAGCCCTTGCTGTGCTTCTTCTTCTATTTTATTGTCTATGCAACTCTCTCTCTTTTGTCCTTTTGGCTGATTCTTGTTCTCTGGGTATTCAGATGGTGCCTCCACCGAGCCGCCACTGAGCCGTCGGAGGATGAGAGGACCCTCCCCAGGCTCCATCGAGCCCAGGCACCGACTCTCTTCTTCCTCCAAGTCAGCTTCTCTCTCTCTCTCTCTCTCTCGTGTGTGAGTGTGTGCGTCAGCCGATCAGGTGAACGAAGCTCGTTGTGTGCGCCAATAGCGTTGGATTTGTGCTCCATTTTGCTTTGTGCTGGCTCGTGTGGATATAACCATCTAGACCTGTAGAGTTAAAAAAAAAGCTTCTTGCGGAAGAACTCGACCCCTCTGTTTTGCTGAGGATTATCAAGTCTTTGTCGAGATCAAATTGGTGGTTTTGGGAGTTGGATTGGTGTTGGCGCATTTCTTTTGCGTGATGGGCTGTCCTAGCCGCGGAGACTTGGTCTTCTCTTTTTCGTTTGCTGAGATCAATTTGTTTGGTGAGCTGTTCAGTTGTTAGAGCTTTTGCAATCAATTGGGCAACGATGTAGGCCTGCTTGCTGCGCCATGCAGTGGAAGATTCAGAAGACCTTGATCGATTTCGTTTCATGATTGGAAATTGTTGGGAATGCCGAAATCAATGTCTTGTCTGTTTGAAATTCTCTATTGAAGTTGGTATTGGGTTGATAATTGTGAATTCTGCAAATCGGTTCAGAACGCAACCAGCATTGTTGTCCTTACACACCGACATTCATTTTTCTGGCACTTGGCTTTCCCTTTTTGTGGGGGTGGGGAAGCTAAATTGTTTGAATAATGCCATAAGATAATACTATGACAGATTGAGGTAGGTACGATGCTTTTAACGTAATAATGGCTCATCATTGTCTAATTATCATGCTGCCTTATTGTTGTTGTTTATGTAGTTTTATATCCCGTGGTGGTTGGGTAGAGAAAGAACAACAATACACATTGGAATTTATTTGTTTAATTGTTTCAAAATATGAAGTAATGTGTAACTTGTCAAGTTATTCTTTTCTTCATTGCTAAGGGGACAGAAAAATGTGTACCCTCCAGTTTTGCAGCATCAGTTCCTACATACGGAGAACAGACTAATCTTGTGTGCTCATACACTGCCATGGCGTGCTATTTCCATCGAGCCAGATTATGTTCCGTCTCCTGCTTAAGTTTTCTATCACAGTTAGCACTTTATCCTTGTGCTTATGTTAGTGGTGCTAGCTTCAGAAGATAAGGAGTTGGGATGGTCGGAGAAATAATGATCTTGATTTGGAATCTAAAATGTTTTTTCTGTTTTCTCTTTCATCACCTGTTTAGTATGTTCAATATGCTACTGAAATAAAATATTTCAGAGCTCTGCCTTGTTTCTCCTATTGCTTCTCTTGTTAAGTTTCTCTTTGAACAATTTAAAGAATTCAAGAAGTAAGGTTGCGAAAAGGATTCGCATCTTACCCAGAAGCTGTATATACATGATAGTTGGTACTTATACAAGCATTCATTTATCAAGTTATGGAGGAAAGGGTTTGTGCAAGTAGTAAATGGTCGCTGCTTAGTGTCTTGCAGGCATTCTCACTATAATAGGAGAGAATGGCTGTGGTATTATGAGGACTTGGTGCAGAAGTTCTCCTTCTGGAATGATGTTCACCTTTGTTGAAATTTGTTTCTGAATGATTGTCAACTCTTTATGGAGCTTCCAGCTTGTGTTGGTTTATCAACATTGCCCCGTGTTTGCTGTTTATTTATGTGTGTTGTCTTTCACTTACCCTACATTTACATTGTTGTCTCCTTGGTGCAGTGATGAGACATATAAGAGAAGGTTACAAAGGAGTAAATATTTCAAAGATGTTGAGAAAGCTTTCTATTTGCCCATCCAAGCAAGGAATTTGAACTGCAAGATATCAACCTTGAAAGTTGTTCTGCTTATCATTTTACTAGGAACTTTTCTGACACTCTATTGTTCTCCAGCAATTTATAATACAGATCATGCCACTAGTTCTTCATCTCGGTAATTCTTGTGCTCTAATTCTCCATCAGAGTGGAAGTTTTTTCTTTTTCTTATGGCTTTTTTGGGTGCAAACTGTTACTTTCCTCTCTTTTTACCTGTGGGTTGGGCTGGAGGGATTAGAGATATACAGTTTTTCCAAGTTTTGCTTCATTGTTGTACTGTATATAGTTAAATACGTGTTATGCACACACTTCGATATGTTGGTGCTTTACTAATCTAGATTTCCTGCAGGCCAAGTCTCATTGGTAGATGGACAAGAGAGACTGCTGGTGCAGATCCCCGGTATGTATCATTGCTGGACATTAATTGGGGTCAGATCTCAACCGCTATTGAGAAGCTGACTGATAAGAATGAGTATCAAGGTGTTGGTCTGTTGAACTTTAATGGAAATGAAATCAATAATTGGAAGCAACTATTACCTGATCCCGAGCATGTTGTGTTACACCTGGAACATGTGGCTCACAATGTTACCTGGGAGTCACTCTATCCTGAATGGATAGATGAGGAAGAAGAATTTGAGGTCCCCACTTGTCCTTTTTTGCCTCACCTTCAGGTTCCTGGAAAACCACGTCTTGATCTTATTGCCGTCAAGCTTCCATGTAATAAGTCAGGGAGGTGGTCAAGAGACGTGGCTCGTCTTCATTTGCAACTTGCAGCAGCCAGACTTGCTGCTTCTGCTAAGAGTTATCATCCAGTGCGCGTTCTTTTTGTTACTGAATGCTTTCCAATTCCAAATCTCTTCACTTGCAAGGAACTTATCACTCACAATGGGAATATATGGCTGTACGAGCCTAACCTAAATAAACTGAGAGAAAAGGTTCGTCTCCCTGTTGGTTCATGTGAACTAGCAGTGCCTCTTAAGGCTAAAGGTTAGCTTCTTCTTTATCTTGTTATGATCTCCTTATGCACAAAACTTTGTACTTGGTGAACTGCCTTTTCTTCTCCCACATTCTGGCCAGCCGGTTCTTGAACCAGATTCTTTGTGGCATCAAGCCATTTGGCCAATATAGACATTCATAGCATGAGTGCACAGAATCCTGCAAAATGTTACTTGTGAGAAGTGATTTGGGGTTGGAATTTGATATCTGCCGGTGTGGCATCTGAGATGGTTACTGCCAAAGTGAACTAAGAACTTGATGAATCAGTTTCAGAGAATGCAAATAACTTGCATCCCCTTCTCTTTTCCTTTTCCTTTTCCTTTTCTTCACCCTGATTGGAATGTTCATTTTGACAGAGAACTTTTACTCAGAAAGGGCACATCGAGAAGCATATGCTACAATCCTGCACTCTGCTCATATCTATGTTTGCGGGGCCATCACCGCAGCTCAGAGCATTCGCATGGCCGGTTCTACGCGGGACCTTGTGATACTTGTTGATGAAACCATCAGTGACTATCACCGCAAAGGTTTGGAGGAAGCAGGGTGGAAAACCCACACGATCCAGAGAATCAGGAATCCGAAAGCTGAAAAAGACGCATATAACGAGTGGAACTACAGCAAATTTCGGCTTTGGCAGCTGACCGATTATGACAAGATCATTTTCATTGATGCTGACTTGCTTATCCTCAGGAATATTGATTTCCTGTTTGAAATGCCTGAAATATCTGCAACCGGCAATAACGCTACTCTGTTCAACTCTGGTGTGATGGTGGTCGAGCCATCGAATTGTACATTCCAGCTGCTCATGGATCACATTAATGAAATCGAGTCCTACAACGGTGGGGATCAGGGATATCTAAATGAAATATTCACTTGGTGGCATCGGATCCCTAAGCACATGAACTTCTTAAAGCACTTCTGGGAAGGCGACGAGGTGGAGAAGAAGGAGATGAAAACACGTCTGTTTGGTGCCGATCCTCCAATCCTTTATGTCCTCCACTATCTCGGCAACAAGCCATGGATATGCTTCCGGGACTATGACTGCAACTGGAATGTAGACATCCTGCGGGAGTTTGCGAGTGATGTGGCCCACCAGAGATGGTGGAAGGTCCATGACGCGATGCCGGAGAACTTGCAAAAGTTCTGCTTGCTTCGGTCGAAGCAGAAGGCAGCTCTGGAGTGGGACCGAAGGCAAGCGGAGAAAGGGAACTACACAGACGGTCACTGGAAGATCAAAATAAAGGACGAACGTCTAAAGACATGCTTCGAGAAGTTTTGTTTCTGGGAAAGCATGTTGTGGCATTGGGGCGAAAAGAATTGGACCGATAATGCGACCGTCACTCCCTCACCGCCGGCGATTATTACATCATCCCTCCCTTCTTTATGACCCCAACACCCTTCCGATCTTCGCCTCCATTTTGTGCAAATCATACAGGGACTCGGATCGTCCAAATACTTACTGTTCAGGTCGATTACTACATAAACATTGCAGCCTTAACGGGTGTCGCGTCCTTCAACGTTTGTAATGAATTCAAATAGCATACCCAATAGTGAAAATGCATTCGATTTCTTTGAAGTTCTTCTTTGAAGTTCACCTGGCAGAATCCTTTGAACCAGGTTTTTTAAGTGTTGTGGATAGACCGCAAGAGGGTGAAGGTTACCAAGTAGGCGAAGAAGGGCTCTCTGTCACCCAGGCTTGAACAAGTAACTATCTTGGTCGGCACTTGAAAAGAATTGAGTACGCCACGATCGACTTTGACGATGAGTCTTTAGTTGCTAGCAAGAGAATCTTAGAAAATAATAAGAAAAATGATTTGGCAAAATAGAGGTCACAAGATGGCCCCTTTATATAAATCAACAAGTGGGATGATTAACAATTATTCTAGCAGGGCTTTAACAGAGTAGAGCCGTCGAAATGGATTGCGGACCCACTTTGTAATCTTATAACGCAACTGATTTTCCTCAAATATTCATAGGTCCATTGTGTTTCATTACGCTACATTTTGGCTGTAAGGGGGCTTTAGTTTCACTTGCTTACAATGTCTTAGTACGCTGTGAAATAAGTGACATTGGCAAAGGACAACAAAGTTCAGTTAGATGACAACGAGAAACAAGGACGTGAAGATCACCCAAAATGGGGATTTGTTGTTTGCAATTGGGATAATTATACAAATAATTCTTGAACTTTGGTTTAATGTGCAAAATTATTGCTAAACTTTAAATGTGTTTAATGAAATCTCTAATTTTTTTTTATAGATATTCAATTTAACTTTTGAATTATACGAAAATATTTAATATTATTATCCTTTTATTAATTTATGGCAAGAATAATATTGAATATTTTTATATAATTTAATGATTAAATTGAATATGTATAAAAATTTTAGGGATTACATTGAATAATTAAAAATTTAAAGAAGTCATTGCGTATAAGACTAAAATTTAGGAGCTCATCACCCATTGAGCAAAAATACCATTTCGGTCATTTTCCCTTCCCAATTTGCATTCCATCTCCTGTAAAAACTGAAACGGGCAAAAAGTTCACATTTTTAATTGAATTGCGTGTCGTTACCCAGTTCTGGCGTGGCGAGAGCAAGCCTCCGTCTGGTCCAGGTCCATCGCTAAAAATCGGAGAAAGAAGCTCACTCTCCTCCCCCGTTTCGACTTACACCCAGAAAAGAGATGAACTTGGCGACGCCATGGAAGCTGAGACCGACGCCTCCGCTCGCTCCTGTTTCCTCCGGTCTCGAAGCCACCATCTTCCACCCGCCTTCTCGCCATAACCACGATTGCTCGTCCTCCTTTCGGGCGTGCCCGCCTGCGCCTGCTCCCAACAGGGCGTTCGCGTCGCTCGCCAGGAAGCGAGGGTCGCAGCCCGAGCCGGTCCTCGAGCCGACCATCGTCGAAGAGGTGTCGGGGGAAGTCGACGAAGAGGGCGCCGTCATCTTCGACGGTTTTGATGATGGTGAGTGAGGTGATTACTCTCCAATTTTTCTCATTCTTTCCTCCTATGTTTTGCCTTTCACAGTTTTGCAAATTGGGTATTGTTCATAGTGAATGGTGATCGTTTTAGTTACTCTGCGAGAGAGAACAGAAATATTATCGTGAAATGTTCAGAAACGAACCTCAATAGACGGTAAGGTGTGCTTTTCGTTTAAGCTTGAAGACGTGTTAATTCATATGCAGATGCACTGGAGGATGAGTATGAGGATGGTTCTTTTGAAGATGAATATCTGGAAGATGATGGTGAAGTCTATGTGAGTTGATGTTGTTTTGACAGAGCCCGTGTTCTAATTTTGTTGGACACATATTTGATAGGTTGCTTAATGGACCTATTCTTTTTCTGACACTGTATGAAAGGTTGGGGATGGGGGTGGAGGAGGTGGGATTTCTCTTGCCGGGACTTGGTGGGATAAAGAAGCATTAGCGATAGCAAAAGAGGTCTCTCAGTCTTGCGATCTGAAGATATATGCCTTCAAAACGCTGTTGAATTGCACGATTCAAGTTCGCATTGAAAATATTTCCAAGAGGTAATGACCTAATGATAGCCAATGCAGGCGAGGCTCTATCAAGAGAGAGCGGTGCAGTCGATGTTTGGATTTTAGCATCCACTTTTTGTGGTAGTCCAATTAAGCGATGAATGCCTTGTTCCCTCGGCAAAAATTTCCAGCCTTAATAGCTCTATAGGTATTGATATTTATATCAACCAGCAGAACAGATTACTGCATGTGGTTCGATGGTGATATAAAAATGAAAGACTGGAAAGTGAGTGGAATGCCTTCCCATTGGAGCTCTCTCTCTCTGTCTCTCCCATATTTTGGAGTCCTAGACAATGCTGACTTCATATATTTCTTGTACTGGCTTGATTTTGTTTTTTTATAAGAAAATTAAGTGAGCTGCTGCGGAACAACTACAGCTCTCCTTAGAATTTGCTTGCTTCTTGGTGCCTGTAGGACAGAAGAAACAGTTACATGCAATGAGGAATTAATTATAATTAGCTTCTTAAATTTGTAGGAAGGATTTCTATGTCGTCCTAACCATAGTTATGCTGAACTCAAGCTTTAAAACCTTCCCACAGAGGACAGGACAGATTTGGCGCACTTTCTTTTGTTGTTTCATTTCTATGTGAAAGGTGATTATTGTTTCCATTGTCAACTAATTCAGTTAATCTCTGTAATGTAATCATAACATGTGTTCAGGTCTGGTTCGCCTAGTATAGAAGATATAGAAGTATTTTCTGTGACCTATAGAGCTCGTCTAGATGAAGCCGAGGCTGCCAAATCTGTACCAGAGAATTTATCTTTAGAGGTACTTGTTTCTTTCACTCGTTCCCTGTATCGAGCATTCTTTCTTGCATGCTGAACTTCGTGAGCAGGCGGGTACTTGAGAAACTCAATGAATCTATCATGAGAGGAGATAGAATGATGATATCTGATGCAACAGGAGAAGTTCCAAACTTAGAGAGCTGAGGCTAAGGTATATAGGGCCCAACTAACCATTGCCCTGTAAAAGGGCAAGATTGAAGGATTGGGAGTGGTATTGAACACTTGTTAGTCTATGTTTGTATTGCTCGGTAGTTTCCTATGCACTTTAACCCATTACCATCTTGCCTTTTAAGTGTACTCTGGTTTCTAATTCTGATGAACTGGAGTAGTAAAATTGTTGATTTGTGAACATTCAAGGAGATATGACTAGAAGTGAGTTTATTTGAAGTCCAGTTCACGATATGTAGATTTGAGTAGAAGCAAGTTTTTTTTTGAAGAAAAAGTCCACGATATGTATTCCAAATGTCTTGCCTAAAGTAGCTGTCCTTCCAGGTCTCATCTCCTGGCGTTGAAAGAGTTGTTGGCGTTCCACATGATTTTGATCGGTTCATGGATCGACCCATGTTTGTCAAATATGTCGCAGACACAGACTCGAGTGGCTCATTGTCGGAAGGTGATGGCATCTTCAAACTCGTTTCCGTTGACATGGAGACCAAATGTTGCACTTGGGGTCTAGCCGATGTAAGAGCGAACAGAGAAAAAGCCGGGAAAGGAAGGCCTCTCAGCAAAAAGCAACGGGAATGGCGCTTAACTACATCCTTTGAGTCATTACGCCTTGTTCGACTATATTCTGAGATCTGAAAATTTACTAATGGCATGCCTGCATAGGTCTCTCTACTGTTGAAAACAGAAGTGTGGAACCAAGAACCCTGATAGAGTTTTCTAACGTGGACAACCAATATATATCATTTCATAGGAAACCGGCAGCTATATGCAGATTTATTTACTTACGTGATCGCACATTTCGCCCTGATTTATTGAAAGAGAGCAGCGTGATTACTCTATGAAATAATATTACTCATATCTGACTCAACGGTGAGTTGCAATTGGCTGCCGATGCTTAGGGGACAATAATGGTGCCGTATTAGGTCCGTGGCAGTGAGCATGTATTGGTGGCAATCGTCGACTCCATGGCCGAAGCGTCTCTCAAACGTATCATCAGAGAAGGTGTAGTAATTGAAATCTGGATTTGGCGTTCCAATGGATAAATCTCCCAGAACGTAACGCATGCTGCCATAATAAAACTCTGCGGCCATGGTCGTTTCCGTGTTGCAAATGTGATAGTCCACTGTGACATCCGCGTTGCCTCTCGCAAGATTGCTGTAGCAACAGACCATGCAGAATGCTGCAATTGCAAGCCGTCGTAAAGTAGTCATCGAAATCTCCCGAGCTTCAGTTCTCTCTTCCTCTTTCTTCATGTCGGATGTGCTCATGAACTGCGCCGCCATCTTGTCTTATATATAGAGCTTTCCCTCGTGTTTAGTCAATCTCCATTATCTTGTATTTTCTTACAAGAATCACGCTTAGTTTCCTCCTCTCGATCAGAGCATTGGGTCAAACTGATCCTCGTACTTCTGCCAGAGGTTGATATAGATTCTTACACTTCATGACTAAGAAGTCGCGAAACGCTTGCGTTCTTGCATCGAGTTTTCGGATGTTATGGATAACTTATTCCGTGGATTGCCGACTGAGAGGTTCTCTTTGTCAAGTTGCATTCGTTCGAAAGGGGCAGACTTATACAGAAGGGAATTTCTTTAGCCGGAACTCAATATCCATCATCTGGTGAAAAATGGCACATCATGAATGGGGCAAACTTGCATTGCTTTTATGGATTCTTGTTATCACACTAATGATGCAATCCTGACGTATGACCTCATGCTGTAAGCATGTCGATGCTGTTTTCCATAATATGTGTGGCATGCACATCATGAATATCTCTAATTTATTTTCTCCCTCTCCTCTCTCTTTGTGTTTGTTGATGTCTTCTTTCTTGACTTTGAGGTTCAACCTCTACATTCAGTTCTTGTATAAAAAGGATCATTAGGTCAACTCCCATAATGAAGTTATGTAAAATGCAACATGCTAAGACCACATCAACTTGAGTATCAAAAGACCAAAATGGTTCAAAGATCCAATACACGAAAACGCCTTTTAGAACCCCGAATGCCCTTTCTACCGCAGACCGTAAAGATGAATGGCGATGATTGAACAACTCTTTCTCGTTCTCGTGTGAGCGATCACTAAACTCCTTCCTGTGATATCGAACTCCACGGTACGGAGAAATATTCCCGGTTGGATGCCATAGCCAAGCATCGGAAGGTAGTATTTACCTACCAATTTTTGTGTAAAGTTTGAACAACATGTTTAGGAAAGCAATGTATGAATTTTATATCAAGTATGAAATAGTCTATACCTTCAGGAATTTTCATTCCTTGAGGCCTGAAAGTGCATTTGTAAGAATACGAGAGTCATGTGCCGTGCCTTCCCAACCGGCCAACACATAAATGAATTTTAAATCAAAAGTAACAGCCGCAAGAACATTTTGCGTTGTTTTCTCTTTTCGACCACCTAAATTTTCCTTGAATTTCGGGGGAACCGATGCACGAACATGGGTTCCATCAAGAGCTCCAACACAATCCTAATGTACTTAAGTAATTAAGTAAAGGTAACAACATACTACGAAAATGAAGTTCGTGATAGTTATCATATTACATACCTTAAAGTAGGGGTAAAATCTTCTATTCTTGGATATTGTCGGTGGTGTAATGCCATCCTAAGTGGTCTTATCACATGCTTGTGTAATTTTAGAATCGCTTGTAAGACAACTCTAAAGTATCGATGAATGGTCTCAATAGACCTATTGAACCTTGACCCAATCACTCTCAACCGCACATTATGCCCTAAAATATGGCAAAAGACTAGCAATTGCTCTTTGATCGACACATTTACAGTTTCATGCAACAAATTATTTGACCCAAGAATTCTACACAATTCAAAGAAAACTTGTGGTCTCATACGTATTTGATTGACACAATTAGTATCTCCGAATGAAAATACGATTCATGAATAACTCTCTTTCAAAATCTCTCCCCATCGTGGCTCTCTAGGTATCCGACTACTAAATGTTTCATCCTCCATTACTAGCATACCAATTGCCATTAGAGATGCAGCTGCACTCCATTATTGCTCCATTAACATCATTATTTTCCATCTACAAGCAATAATAAGAATTTTCTCAAAGGTAAACCTAATAGTAAACATTCAAACAAAATAAATGAATGATTAGAAGAACTAGACTCAATGCAGCACTATCATTTGGCATAGATGCTCAAAATTAAACTTCTCATTAGCGACATGCCCGTTAAAAATGACTTGGCCTTTTATCATAGGCAAAAGTTATCATTCTCTAGCTTAAACCTCGGTATCCTTGACATGAGATTTGTTTTGGTATCCTTTCCACAGCATTCAGGTTATTCATGAATAGCACATTGACAAAACAGCAAAAAACAATATTGATAACAATATCGGGGTAGTCACTTTCCACAATTTGCACTTAAAAAAATTGCTAACAAATTTGTTAGGCTTTGAAGAAATTAAACATATTTCCCCAAATCATAAATTCTGCAACAGATGGAAATCAACCATTCAAAAAATTTAAAAAGAGAGAATAAAATACTTCTTCACATTTTCTTGAACTCTTTCTTTTAACCCTATAAATATTTATATCTGGACTTGGTTCATCATTCTTTCAAACTGAGTTTTTACTTTTCCATACTTTTTGCTGCACCTATATAGTCGCCCAATTATTTACGATGACCTTCTTAACACCCCTGTTAACAGTTACACCGAAAATATGAGCAATCCTCTCGTTTTTGTTAACTAATAGATGACAAGTTCATACAATAGATCTTATAGACAATGAACTCTATTTTCACGACACACATAAAAGCATGCTGTAGAGTAGAGAGAGCATGCATTTTCTGGTTTGCCTATGATGGAAGCACAAAGCTTTGGTGGCTTCCGCAATGAGAGGGTCGGTGAGATTGAAATACTCACAATCAGGAAGCAACAATCACTTAACTCATCTCAATCTAAAAATTTCGAGCAAATCAGCAACAAAATCAAAATCGAGAGAGGAGAGAGAACCTCGGGAGTTGTGTTTTGTTGAGCGTCGATGCAGGATCTTCAACAACGAAATCAAGCTTGCAAGACCTTCAACAACGAAAAATCGAGCAAAAGGCTCAAGATCGTAATACTCATTAGGTTAGGAAACAACGATCAACTCGAATAATTTCGATCTGAAAATTTGGGCAAATCAACGACAAAATCATAAAGGAGAGAGAACTTGGAGTTGTATTGTGTTGAGCGTTATCACAGGATCTTCAACAACGAAATCGAGCTTGCAAGACCTTCAACAACGAAATCAAGCAAAAGGCTCAAGATCATAATGATTAGGAAGCAACGATCGACTCAACTCATCTCGATCTGAAAAATTTGGGCAAATCTATGAAAAAATCAGAGAGGAGAGAACCTCGAGTTGCGTTGTATTGAGCGTCGTTGAAGAAGAGTGGGACCTTCACCGACAAAGAAGATGAGCTCGACCTTCATTGACCTTCAACAAAGAAGAAGATTTAGCTCGACCTTCATCGATGAAGATCGCTCGGCTAAGAGCGGCTTTTCTCCGAGGAAAATAGAGCTTCATCGATGAAGGTCGTCATGGCTTTTCTCTAGAAAAAAAACAAAGCGATTTTGGACATAAATGACGCGGGAGCAAAAAGGAAGGAGCTAAAGAGGGAAAAAGTATTTTCCCTTTCCACGCGACGGGAACCATTTTCCTAAAATAATACACAATATTTCCGTTGACCTGGAAAAGATTTCCATCGACCAAATCGTTTCCAAAACAAACAAGAAAGTCGAGAAAAATACTTTCCGGAAATTACTTTCCGCGAAACAAACGCACCCTTAATCTATTTATAATGATGTTAGAAGTAAAACCCATGGAAAAATTTCATCAAAATCAACCCTAATATGAGTTTTGCCCAAACGGGTCATGTGACCCGGTTTGCAGTCGTGACCACCGTGGAGGTTCAAGAAGACCTCCACCGGGCGGGCTGTCCGTCACGTGGCCTGTTTTGCCACTTTCGGGAATGCAGGCGCGGAAGCCGTAATCCGGCTTCGGAAAGAAGCCCATGCGGCCTCCTTTCCGGGCTTAAAGTCCAGGGCTTGGCCCTTCAGTAATCCGAAGCTCGCGCGAGTTCCTTCACGCGGCTTCACACGTCACAAAGACTCTCGGATTCAATTCGAGCTTCTAGGAAGCCACGGGTGACCGAGAATTTTTGGCCCGGGCACTACCGGGTACCTCAAAATTCTGTAAATTAGTAATAAATATTAAATGAAAATTAAATTTCAAAAAAAAAAAAAATTGTGGCAAAAATTGTTGTTTAATGTAATATGATTTTGGGAAGCACATGTTAAGTGCTTCATATTGATAAATTTTGGGCATTAATTAATGGAACATTATAAAATTTTGGAGTTCCTATTAATGTAAATTAGTATATACAATTACCCGCCCAAAGGGGGTTATTGTGTATATTAATTTGAAAAATTGCATGAAGATAAATTCCCACTTTAAATTGATGGGGATGTATGATTGGAAAAATATTTATCCGCCCAAAGGGGATAAATTTTTTGAAAATTATATGTAATTCCCCTCTATATTAATATAATAGAGATAATTGATGGGGATGTATAACTCAAAATTTTTATCTTCCTAAAGGGGATAAATTTTAGAGTTATGTGTAATTCTCCTCTATGTTGAGATAATGGAGATGTATAATTTAAAAGGTCTTGTTTGCCTGAAAGTGAATAAGCCCTGATAATTATATGTAATTCTCCTTATTGTCTCTATATATTGATATTATGGAGATGTATAATTTAAAGGATTTGTCTCGCCAAAGTGGGATGAATTCTTGACAATTATATGTAATTCTCCTTGTTGTTGTTTTACAATCTTCATGTTGTGAAAATAATGGTGTATTATACGCTCTGCCCAAAGGGAGTTTATAATATACTAATTATTTTGTGGAATTGTTTATTGCCCATAATTAATCATATTACATATGTATGACAAATGCTTTACAGGGCTACAGTGAGAATTTTCAAGTAGTGCGAGATCAAAATAATCACCAGATAATGCCATTGCATGAAGAGGTCCATTCTTTGAGCATCTCATGTTAACTAGTTCAAATCTCAAGAGGTGGAAGCAAGTTAACAAATATATAGTTTGCTTGGGGAATTGTGGCCCATAAAATAGTTCTTTCTAAAGATTATATTGTGCATCAAATCTTAAATGTTACGTGGAGAATGAACCTCTTGGAGTGTTAAGCCCAATGATCAAAGTAGTGAGTCGGCCCTTTAATTCTAAAAAGGCCTATTATACTAGATGCGAAAAATCCAACCGACGAGCCTTATTGCTATGAAGAGGTCCAGTTGTTGGTTTGTTTTTGAATCGAAATCCCCAGTTGAGCATCTGGTGGCTTGATTAGTGGTTTTACTTTACGGGAAAATACGAATGAGGGAGTTAAAGCTTAAAGACAGTTGATGTGGGCGCATAGGCACGGTTGTTTTGAATTTAGATTCTAGATTTCGGCTCATTTTGAACAATGTCTTTTATGTTCTGGTTTTTAGGAGAAACTTGATAACAAAGTTGGATATTGTCTTTATTTTCCAAATAGAGTTATGATATTTGGGAATTGTGCGTGATGGATTATATCAATTGTCCTTATCTGAAACATTATTGTTCCTTTAATGTCAATGTTGCTAATGAGTTCAATTTGTGGCAACAAATATCTGAGATATGATGCTTGACTCGGATCTTGAGACTTGTATTGATTGTTAGAATTTATACTCTTGATCTCAAGATGGTCCACATTCAGAAATAAATACTTCCAAACTCAAAGCCCATAAATACGAAGTTCTGGGAAAAATTCTAAAGATTATATTGACAACAAATGGGACCATTTCTAAATCTTAAATGTTCTCGGAAGTCCAAAACGGAGTGTAGGTGTGGTAGGCCGAGGCGCAATCGCACACTCATGGAGATGAAACGAAGTATGATGGGCGAGTTCTAAAGACGAATACTTATGGGGTGATGCGTTTATAATGCTCGAAAACACCTTTTGAATTATTGACGGGGAGAAACCAAGCTTGAATCACGAGTTTGGGGGTGTCCTGGAGTGTTAATGCCCTAATTTCCAAAAATGTGTCCTACTCGGGGCACTAGAGGAGGAGAAGTTAGAAAGAAGGAAAGGGAAGAATGGTTTCCATTCGGCCCACTTAATTGCTAATGCCAAGTCGAGTTCCCTGGAGAAGTGGAAAATGGAAGCTCCAGCTCCGAAAAAGGATCCCACCCAGCGACAAATGCTCAAGATGGTCCAAAGAAAGGTCAAAGACTTCAAGAAAATGTGAATAGTGGGAGAAATGGAGATAAGCATAAACCGATTTGGCTGCAAATGGGTATTCAAAACCAAGAAAGATAATAAAGGCAACATAGAGAGATTCAAGGTCACAGGAGAGCCAATTGCTATAAATTCAAAGCATTGGTGGCTCATTTCGACTAGAGCTTCAAAAGGAAGAAAAGAAAGTCACCAAGGTGAGTTGTTGGTTTATTTATGGTCTCAAACAAGTATCACGTCGAGTGGTACTTGTTGATGTTCATTTGGCTTTGAAGAAAACAAGTTTGATCAATGCATTACATGAAAGTAAGTGGGAGTAAATATATTTTCTTAGTACTTGATTCCTTGATAGAGAGATGTGCTACACAAAAGCTCGAAGTTTTGATATGAAAGATCTTGGTGACTCACTAGGCTTTACAGTAAGGTAGGATTAACAAATCGTGTCTGGAAAAGATTTAACATGCAAACAGGTTGGTGAAGCTCTGTTGTGAAAGGAGATAAATTGAGCATAGAAACGTGCCCAAAGAATGATGTTGAAAAAGAAGCAATGAAGAATGTTCCATTATTCTAGTGCAAAGTCTTATGTATGCAAAGTATGGAAACGAATGTCGTAGTTGGTCATGAACATTGGGTTGCAGCAGTGATGAGCATGGAACAAAAGACTTCATCTTTGTTTTGAATTTGATTGGATATCGGATCTGAGATTTCAGCTCAACTTAGGATATATTTTTATAGGGTGCTATTTCTTGAACAATGTATCTTTTATGTTCCCGGTTTTAGAGAAACTTGATATCTCTATTGCTAGACCTTTGCTTGACAAAGTTGGAATATTGTCTTTATTTTGCAAATAAAAGAGATGGATTTGAGTGAGTCCATGTTGATTAACAAAAAGGCTTACGAATTTTGTTTAAAGGGAATTGGGTGTTTTTCGTCTTTTGATGATGGATTATATCAATTGTCCTTAATCTCCCGTTAAAGCATTTGCACTTTTGATGATTATCATTATTGATTTTATTGTTATCCTTTCTTTAATGTATGAAAACGGTATCTTTAAACAAAAGTTTAAAAAGATGATGGATGTGCAGTATGAGATGTGTTGGATCCGGTTAAATGTTGTTTAAGAAATAAAAGAGAAATCGTTAATCTTCTATCGTTTAGAAATTGCTGTGATAAATAATTGGCATAAGCGACTACACTAAGGCATATCTCCATGAAAATATAATGGTGATTATGGAAATGTGTTGTGATATTTTCTTAACACGTTGATCGCCATCAAGGATGATTGCATTCTTCCTCCGTTGTTGGAATATTATTTTTCAAAATTGTGGCCACATAAACAAATTTTCAGTTATTAACCCGAGACTCAAAATAAAAATCATTTTTTGATCAGGTAGGAGAATGTTGGAAATTTCCGATAATGATACGTTAAAATTAAGAAGAAAGGTGGTGTGAGATTATATTTCAATACCCCATCTCTAATTTGGCTATGCATTGGTAGCTATGCATTGCTACGTGTGGGATTATATTTCAATACCCCATTTCTAATTTAGTTATGCATTTCTACCATTGTCAAGCGACATGGGATTATATTTCAACACCCCATCTCTAATTTAGTTACGTGTTAGAAAGTTCAATTCAAAACTTAAGCTAATAGGTAGAGGGAGATCACATGAATATAAAGAGCATTTAAGGTCTATATATAAGTCAAGATGGCGGCATGGTTCGTGAGCACGTCTGACATGAAGAAAGAGGAAGAGAGAACTGAAGCTCCGGAGATTCCGATGACTACTTTACAACAGCTTGCGATTGCAGCATTCTGCATGGCCTGTTGCTACAGCAATCTTGCGAGAGGCAACGCGGATGTCACAGTGGACTATCACATTTGCATCACGGAAACGACCATGGCCGCAGAGTTTTATTATGGCAGCATGCGTTACCTTCTGGGAGATTTATCCTATGGAACGCCAAATCCAGATTTCAATTACTACACCTTCTCTGATGATACGTTTGGGCGCTCAACGTCTAACTTAAGGACTGCAGAATCATATATGAAAATAATCTGTTCTTTGAATAATTGAGTTGCTATGTCTTTCTTTGAATTGTGGCATTTATGGGGAAAATTATCCAAAAAGTTATAAACTTATTGTACTTTTGTCAATTTAGTTATAAATCCTTTCAATTTTGTCAATTGAGTCTATATGATCTATTTTGGTCGGAATTTGCTGATGTGGACATTGACCATCCTACATGTGACAACATCAGTGTTCACGTTAGCGATTTTTTACCAAAATTAGTGAGATGAACTTAATTAACAAACAGTGAAAATGTTTAGGAATTAATTAGCAAAATTGAAAAGTTTATGACAAATTGGTAATAGTGCAATGGGCTTAGGATTTCTTGGACAATTTTTCCAAATTTTACATGTTAAATTAAAAAAAATGGATTGACTTCACATCGAGCTGCTTGTGTTTGGCTTGGTCACAAGTAACGTTGTTGATGCTGGCTTATGAGATTTCAATCATCTTACTAGGTGTTCTTTGCTGTCATTATTGAATATCTTTCTGAATTTACTTCCTGCTTCTCATGAATTTCCTTCTGATCTTCCCAGTTTGTTTTCATTATTCTCTTGCGTACCTTACTGTCCTTCCTGGTTCTTCAATCTCCTATCTCTCCTCCTACAGCAACTGTCACTAATTATTTCTTAAGAGTAAGAATACCCCAAACCTTTGACCGGTTCAGCAATCATTTACATTCGTATGGAAAACAAAAGCAATTTAATTAACGCTTGCCTTTCAAACCAACACGCAAATTTTACATAAATGCAGCTATGATTAGATCGAGTCTCCAAATGCAGTTCATCACCAATGTGCCACAGAATCATTAGAAATCCTAACATCCCTTGGATGGCAAGGACAATGTCATCAAATGACAAGACGAGTACATGAATGGAAATTGCATACAAATTTAAGGCAAATTGAAAATGCGTAATCTTTTAAAACCCCTACATAGGGTTTTTTTAACAATAGTAATCATTACATATAATTTCATAGGAAACTGGCAAATTCATGCGAATCATTTACTTACATGATTGCAAATTCGCTTTGATTATTGAAAGAAAACAGCATAGTTACTCCTTGAAAGGATAATTTTCGTATCGGATTCTACAGTCCACAAGTTGCAGGTGACCACCTATCCTCAGGGGACAATATTGGTTCATTATCTGATATAAGGCAGTTTCCAAGCATACGTAGCAATCATTGTATGAGATTTCGCCGTTGCAAACTCCGTGGGCGTAGCATTTAGCAAGATCATCTGAAGAGACTGTGTAATAGTTGAAACCTTGGGTTGACACGTTATACGGTATGTTGAAAAGAGCTCCTTCTACGTTGAAGGCGTAGGGGGAGTCGGCCGAGTATGTATCCGGGTTACAGATGTAATTCACCCCCGAAACATCTGGGTCGCTTCTTGTGAGATTGCTGTGACAACTGACCAAGCAGAGCACCACAATTGCGAGTCGCTGGAAGGTAGTCATTACAATCTTCTGAGCTTTAGTCCTCTTCCTCTTTCTTTATGGTGGATGCTCAAGAACTTCGCCACAATGTTGTCTATTTATAGAGTCTGCCCTCACAAAAATTATGCTTAGTTTCCTCCTTGATCAGTATTGGATTAGATTGATCCTCGTCCTTTTGCTAGAGATTGATAGAGCTGCAAACACTTCGTGACTAAGATGACGAAGAAACGCTTGGAATTTTCCTTCATGTTTTCAGATGTTGCGTTGAACTTATTCTTTGATTGCCGAATGAGAGGTTGTCTCCGTCTAGTTGCCTTTGTTCAGTTGCGGCAAACTCATGTAGGAGGGAATTTCTTTGCCAGAACTCGATATCCATCATCCCCTGAATTATGGAGCCCTCCATCCAGAAATAATAATACCATATGGGATTATAATATCATATTAACAATGCAATTTTAACATATGACCATGCGTATATCTTTGGCTAGTTAGGCATAACTCATGCTATAAGCACGTTAATGCTCTTTTTCATAGTACGTACTGCATGCATACCATGCATACCTATTATATGACTGTGTTGATATGTATGATAATGACGGAAATTAATATCATTTTGTGGGCGGAGTCTTACTAAATGAATATGGGATGGGCTGTTTGTGTATAGACAGGGAGAAATTAATTGAGTTAAAAAGGCTCAATATTAAAAAGAAAAGGAATTAGTCATCACATTTGCATCCGTGAACATAGTCGCTGATGTGTTCCTGTCTTATTCATGCACATTAGCGTAAGTATCATAAACTCTTAGGTAAAACAGTAGATCATGCTCATCTCCTTAAATGTCCCATTTAGGTTCAATGCAGAAAATCATCATATGACCAATTGTGCATACGGTGTTATTAAAATCACTAGCACAATATTATTAATTGATTATATCTTGCCAACATCAATAATATTGAGGAAAAAAAAATATTAGAAGTGCCATAACATTCATATAATACTCACATTAGTATCAAAACTTTTCAAGCAATCTCTTGAGTGTTATATCAATGGAAAAATCAATCATTTAAGTGCACATTCTGGTGATTTGTCTTACATGACCTTTTGGATTAAATATCGATTCCAACAAGACTTTTAAAAAAAAAAAAAATCAAGCCAACGTGGACAACCTTCGACTGAGGTGGCAAAAAAGGGCCAAAAACCCCTAAATTGAATTAAAAATGAAACCCTAATTTTTGAGTCTTTCTCTTGGGAGCTTGATCAGAGAAGAAGAGGATTGAGCAATGATGGCTTAGTCAACGGAGAAGAAGATAGAGAAATGACGGATTCGTTTGTGGGGTTAGGGTTTGAAGAAAACAACTAATTAACTCACCAATGTACCTTCTCTTCTCCTTCATCTAGTTAGTCTTCATCTTCATCTTTTAGTCCACGTCTTCATCTTTGTCCGAAGAAACCCAGTTGCAACAACCAATTTGTTCAGGTAACGATGTTGCCCCTCTCCTTCACAGCTCTTATTCGTCCGATTCTTGACTAGAAGCTACTTTCCGTTACAAATTTCAGCACCTAATTTTGCTCCAATTTCTTGGTTGAAAACATATCGAAATTAGGGTTTCAAGAAGAGAGAATTTGACCCTAATTTGCAAATTTGGGGCAAATAACACACATATACTATGTCATTTAGAGAAATTCATGCTAACTCACTTTACTGATGGGCCATGTTGATGGGAAAAACACTAAACTATTGACCCATCGGATTTTTTGTAAATTCAAATTGGTAATGGCATTGAAGTGGTCATATTTTTACCAAAGTGACAATCAAATGATTTTTTGAAAAGTTTTGACATTGAAATGAGCAACGTACAAAAGTTATGACACTTTTAGTGTTTTTTTCCCATTATATTGTGACAAAGCAATTTGAATGTCATTAAGTCTTTTTAGTTCAGCTTGACCCCACATGCATGTACTGTTTAGTATATAAATTGACTTTGGGAGATACACCTAGCATGTTTTAACAGAATTACAAGAGTGATCATGTGATAGTACAAACCCTAAATGCGATTGGTGTTTATATGGTAAGTCATGAGCTTTGTATATCTTATATCAAAGTTTATGTGGTTAATGCTTGGATGTATAGCCTAGATGGTGATATTGTGCAAGAGATGCACTATAAAACCTACGATGACAAACAAACTCATGCCAATGTTGAATTATAACTGTCAAATTATGTTTGAAGTGTCATTATCTTGAGTTTTATTCTCACTAGTTGAATTGTTTTCCTAGTCATCAGTTGGCTTAAAGCTGCATTATTTGGTGGACATTCAAAGCTTTTGATGTGAAGAAGCATTATCAAGAAGACTGAGAGTGACTATGGCAGATGGTGTTATGAAGCAACGTTCTGCGGTCAAAATTCAGGGAGGTTGACTCTTAAATTCATCGATTGAGTTATCTGTTAATTTGATAGAAATTGAATTTAATGCTTGCCTTTTCAAACCAACAAGCAAATTTTATATACATCCAACTACAATTAGATCAAGTCTCCAAATGCAATCCATCACCAATGTGCCATGGAACCATTAGAAATCCTGACATCTCTTGGATGGCAAGGACAATGTATCACCCAAATGACAAGACCAGTACATGAACTGAAATTGAATAAAAATTGAACGCAAATTGAAAATGCTGAATTATTTAAAACCCTTCATAGGGTTTTCTAATAATAGTAACCATACATATGATTTCATAGGAAACCGGCAAATCCATGCAAATTATTTACTTACAAGATTGCACACTCGCTTCGATCATTGAAAGAAAGCAGCGCAGTTACTTCTTGAAAGAGTAATTTTCGTATCTGATTCTACGGTCCACAAGTTGCAGGTGACCGCCTATCCTCAGGGGACAATATTGGTTCATTATTTGATATGCGGCAGTTTCCAATCATACGTAGCAATCATTGTATGAGATTTCACCGTTTGCAAGCTCCGTGGGCGTAGCATTTACCAACATCACCTGAAGAGCTTGTGTAGTAGTTGAAACCTTGGGTTGCCGCATTATACGGTATGTTGTAAAGAGCTTCTTCTACGCTTAAAGCGTAAAGGGAGTCGTCTGTGTATGTATCCGGGTTACAGACGTAATTCACCCCCGAAACATCTGGGTCGCTTCTCACAAGATTGCTGCGACAACAGACCGAGCAGTACACCGTAATCACGAGTCGCTGGAAAGGAGTCATTACAATCTTCTGTGCTCTAGTCCTCTCTTCCTCTATCTTTATGCTGGATGCTCAAGAACTTCGCCACCGTGTTGTCTGTCTATAGAGTTTGCCCTCGCAAAAATTAGGCTTAATTTCCTCCGCGTGATCAGTATTGGGTTAGATTGATCCTCGTACTGCTAGAGATTGATATAGATGCTAACACTTCGTGACTAAGATGACGAAGAAACCCTTGGATTCTTCCAACGAGTTTTCAGATGTTATGTTGAACTTATTCTTTGATTGCCGAATGAGAGGTTCTCTTCGTCTAGTTACCTTTGTTCAGTTGCGGCAAACTCATATGGGAGGAGAATTTCTTTGCCTGAACTCATTATCCATCCTCCGATGACAATGCATGTCATGAATTATGAAGCACTTGAGCGAGGCTGACCGTTGCCTAGGACAAGGCGAGGCTCGGTGGGCCTTGCGTCCCCCAAGTGGGGTTTGCTAAGCCTCACCCTCCCCTAGGTGAGGCCCAGCAAGGTTGGCCTCACCTGACCAAGGCAAGGGTCGACCTTGCTAGATTTGGCGAGGGGGGCCTCGCCTGGCCACACCTGGACAGTCGGCGCTCACCCTTAGCCAGGTGAGGCTGACCCTCGCCCATGGCCGGTGGCCTAATGGCTAGCAATTGTCATCAAAAAGAGATAGGAAGAGAGAGGGGAAGGAAAAAGAAAAGAAAAAGAAAAAAGAAAGAAAAAAATTATTTAAAAAGTTCATAAAATATTAAAATATTATTAAAAATATCAACGTTAGTATTGGTCGTGTCACGTCATTTGACCGAAGTCTATGTCCACAATTTTCTACTTAAATTGGTTGGATGGATTGAATTGGTACAAATGTGAAAATATTTATGATTTAATTGATCAAATTGAAAAGTTTAGAATTGAATTTGTACTAATCCTAGGTTTATGATTTTTTTGGTACTTTTTCCAAATTTCTCAACAGCCAGCTTGACGAATGAATTCACAAAATCTTACCATAAAATTTATTTGCTTTAAAACACTTTCAATTTCTTTCTATCGTAATTTATCAAGTCACACAATTGATTGTGATAGTCGAAATCTCATTTGGTCCGGTGTGCTAAAACCAAAATCGTCTTGTGTGTGCGTGTGTTGGGGGGAGGGAGGAGTGTGAGCCCATGAAGAAAATCCAATCCAAGCAGAAATTCCAAATCTAAATAGGATCTCCGGTTGGCCATTATATACTCCAACTTGGAAAGTATTTAAACAGTTTCTTGCTTGTCCCGGCGGCAAGTCATAAGTCCTACTCAAATTAGGGATTTCTATTTGGATCAGATTTCCTTCATGGACTCACCCGACACATATTCTTAGCAAATACAATTTTGGTAATAGCAAAGCATTACACTTGTAATAAGAAACTCAGAGTCTAACACCAACCTTTCTAATATTGCTATTAATGTTCGTTGAGATCTAACGTATGGAAAGAGATATAATCACCTCGATTGTTACGCTGGCTCACGATGATCCTACCGACGTATCTTTTAACCATAGAACTAGATCCTTGAGACGTATGTTATGGCTAATGTTTAAAATGTATGTTTCACCTGCTGAGATTAAAATTGAGATTACTAATGAAGCAATGTACGCGCGTCCGTTTCTTCTACCTCGAACTTCACCCCTGTGCTGGAGGAGAGGCTACAGAAATGAGAGGTTGGATTACGAAAGCAAGCTCAAAAGCTAAAGAATTTCTGAGAAGATAAAAATGCTTAGTGCCGCAAAATATTCTTCCTATTCAAATTTTGCCATACTCGATCCAACGCAAAACTACGAAGAGGACTTCGATTGGTCACAAGAATCACAATCTTTTGTGTCTTTAGGCAGAAGATGACGACAGCAATATCTAAAATAAATGATGCTATCACGATCTTGCATGGCTAAGCTTTGTTTCATAGTAACAATGACGGTGATATCTAAGATGGGAACCTCTTTATATAACCCGACGCGAAGGGACTTCGCCTATTTCAATCACCAAAAGAAGCATCGTCAAATGCCTGTTCCTTGACGAGGTGTGATTAGTGCAGTCTGGCTCTTCTGTTGTTACAGCAGTCTCGTGGCATGTATGCGGCCACCAGAGTTCATGCTGGTGAGTTGCCTGTGTTGAAGCGATGTTACTGAGTACGGCAGCAATTACTACGAAAATATACTTCCCGCCCTCAAACGAGTATGAGAAGAAACGGAATACAGCGGCTTTGATTATTACACCACATCTCCTAGTCGGAGCGACATATGTTATGCCCGTGGCACTTGCAATGGGGGACTTCCAGGTGAGGATTGCGCTCAGTGCATATTCAAAGCCCAGGCCTCGATTTATCAGGCATGCGTGGCGAGTGACTCCAGCCAAAGTGTCGGTGCCCAAGTTCAACTCAAGGACTGTAGAGTCGGATACGAGAACTATCCATTTTCTGAGTGATTGGTTTGTTGTCTGATTAAATCTCTGTTATCTCCCACGCAAATGTCTAGAGATCAGCATGAAACGAAATGTTTTTTTTTTTTTTTTTTGGGTGACGAAATTCCAGTTCATATTGAATCTTGTCCTAAATAACATGCAAGTGCTACACGCGAGTTTGTTTAGTTTCTTTCCTCCTTAGTGTCCTCCTACTTCTCTTGAAATAAGTTTTGGCTGGGACTGAATGATGCATGAACTTGGGAATAGTCTGATTCCTTCTATAAAGGGTCTTTTGGATTTCCCTAGGGAGCTCCGCAAAACCCCATCCAAAGGAATGGGAAACCCTAGCTATGGAATAAGCACAATTGAGCTGTGGTGCTGATCCTGCAGAATACATTCTCGATAGCCTATAGAGAATTGAAGCTTGACACATAAGTTCAGTGGTGAACAACTTTTTCTGATAAGATAATATACAGAACCACTCAAGAACTTCCGCAAAGTGCTTGAGATAGTGTTAACGAAATCCTTATGTGAGAATGTTTTGATGATCCGGCAAACTCTCGCAATAGGAACCCCAACAGCTACGATTCCTTTTTTGGAACAACTACTCACATAGCCATGTAAGTTCCTTTTGGAAGTTCACTAGATCGAAGGTCAAAACATAAATGAAACGTATATTCTGGGTGTATTCCGACCGGCTTTAGGCTGGAACCTCCATGCTGCCAGAAAATCTCAAGTTGGTACTCCCCAATGAGAGGTTTGGTCTGTCCTGTGAAGACGACAAGCTGGAGAATATCTAGAGGCACATCGCCTTTGAGATTTGAGGGATCAAAGGATGAGCCACCAGCTCCGCTCCTTGGTGTGCTGGGGTTGATATAAACATGTACAATCGAGGGGTTTCGGCAAGGACATCCTTATCTCTTTTTAATATGTTTGGTGTTGAGGATATGTTTCAAAAACCAGTCTGCACAGCAAAAGTAATTGCGGATGAGGAAGCTTCTCCACCTTAGATTTCATCTTCCTAGCGAATGCGGACATATGCATTTCCATAAAGAAGTGATGACCAATAAGATGGAGTTCAAATTAATTAATTCCATTCTTAATAGTATAAAGATTTCCTTAAGATTGATGGGGGCCTAACTGCCGCGCCCAAGTTCAGAATGTGGACTATAGAGTCAGATATGAGAATGATATGTTTACCGCGTGACTAGTTTGCCATTGTGTCTTTGTTCACCGGCTTTCTATGCGAATCTCTAAAGATCATCGAGCGATCTTCTTCTTCTTCTTCTTTCCTGCTGGTGATGAAATTCAGGTGTAAGTGAATAAATTGAAGGTCAACGATGACGTCCGTTCCGTCCCTCCAATGCCTTTTTTGTATTTTCCGATCACGAATTACAAGACGTAATTGATTTTCTTTAATCATTGGAGTCCATTCATTTAAAACTTACTTTCGTCCTATCTAGTTTAGACCGCTGCAATGAAAATCTTAATTAAATCAAAGATAATTAATCTCATAGATCTAGTATCTATTCTACATAGAAGCAAATTAATCGAGGATTACAATAAAAAATTTACATATAATTCTTTCACATATATATTTTTAAATCCTGACTAATATTTTAAATATTGACAAGAAAGCATAGAAATTTCGCTTTCTCTGAGACGTCGGTTTTCCATAACAGATATTATGACAATGGTTTCTTAGGCTTTGTTCGAAGACAAATAACATAAATATTGTAGTATGCGATCCGAATGTGTATGCAACTTTGTGATGCTTAAATGTAACCGAATTCAAAATTAACATGATAAAATCTAAAAATAATATTGTTACGAGTTTACATTGATTGTGCTATAGATCAATAAACTTTGAATGCAAATAACAATTGAACATTTCTCATTACTTGGTACTATCTGATAATAAAACAGAGAATTGTCATATTTTCAATATATGCTATTATCTGATAAAAAAAATTATATCATAATTAGAATATTTAAATAATAAATCACGTATTTATTTAATAATTCAAACTTTTAAAATAATTGGTAGTAGCCTCACAGAATCTCACATTGTATTAAAGTAAGAAGTTTCGACTTCAAATATTTCCAACATTGTATGATTTCTTGACCCTCTTATTCTCCTGATAGATTGTCATGAAAATGACTCGTTATCTTTTATTTTATGCATTAGACAATTTTGCAACTAAGAGAGGCATGTTAGAGAGACTCTCGTGATTTTGTACAGAAAATTACTCCAAAGTGAAACCGTTCATTATTATCAACCATAAAATCTCACATTATATTAAAGTAAGAAGTTCCGAGTTCAAATATTTCCAACATTGTATGATTTCTTCACTCTTATTGTCTTGATAGATTGTCGTGAAAGTGACTCGTTATGTTCTATATTATGTATTAGACAATTTTGAAAGTGAGAGAGGGGCATTAGAGAGACTCTCATGACTTGGTACATAAATTACTCCAAAGTAAAACCGTTTGTCGCCATCAACCACAAAGTTTCAAACTTGGCTTTTTGGCCAAAAAGTAAGAGAAATGAATTGCCTCTACACGTCAAGTTAGCGGCCGGATTGGCCAACGTTGTTTTCATTATGCAATTGAAATGCTTTATGAGGAACGTAAACATCCAAAATGTGAATCATTGGCAATTAGATTCGAAGCATCTCCCTTTGCACGAGTTGTGGACCAAACAGAGAGCATGCTGCTGAAATTTGAGGATGTTGGGCAGCTTTAGGAATAGTTGAAGATGGACCGAAAAAGCCATGCACCACTGAGCTTGTTCTGGTGTGGACCACTTGACATAGATTTTCATCAGCACGAAGCATACCGAAATTACCTCGGTTATGCTTCGATTTTTAAGTATCTTGTGTCTAACATCCTGCGTTTCGACATTGCCTGTTCGCCACAATAGAGACGTGGTCGTGGCTTCTCATGGCGAAGGCAAAGTCGGGCTCTTTCCTTCTCATGTTTGTTTCGAAAACCGCCCCAAATCTAATAATCTGTGCCCGCCACGAAGGAAATAATCAAACCAAAGAAATGCCCTTTTTTTTTCTCTTCTATTTCTACTTATTGTCACTGTGGGAAAGCAAGTTGCCAAAAAAAAAATGTCTTTGAGACACCAATATCAGAAACTGCTATTACAAACTTTAATCGTCAATGGAAGGGCGTGTTGTGTTTGGCAATCTCCGGCCACGCACAAACGAACTGAACAGATGCAGAGCTCTTGATGGCTGGGCATAAGGCACCATATGAGCAGCACCTCTGACCGTCGCGAACATCAATAAATTCCCGTACTCCGTCGCCCAACCTCCCACCTTTATGCAATACAGTTAAACAGAAAGAGCAACTCATTAATGTGGAAGATTATGAGTACTCATCTAAATGATGTTGTTCAAATGAATATTCTGATTCTGTAATGCATTTCAGCATGGTACTTTTTCAAGTTTCAAAGTTCATTATGAGTGTTTAGTTTTGGTATGCATGATTTCTATTTCTTTCCTGTCTTAGCTGGTGTGCTGGGGATGCCATTTAAAATCCCTTTCAGCAAATTGATGGAATAATCACAAGGAATTGAGGAATTTGCTTGTGGCAGAGTATACCTGGCCTTTGTGAAACCAAGCTCCATATGGAACTGTAACCTTGAAATTCAGATCATGAGCAAGCTCACGGATAAGTGTCCGAGATCCAAGCAGTGGCACGACAGAGTCCTGGTCACCACTGCAATTTGGGTGCAAGTTTAGTTATCTCACTCTATAGGGACAGTGAGAGTTCTTCTTAGCTTTCAAGTGATTCTGAGAAGTCTACCTGAAAACCCAGACGGGGATACGGTTCTGAACTATCCGCTTGAGCAAGGGTAGCATGTCGATGTTACCGTCTGTGTCACTGTAATTCACAACACTGTCCACAGAACAATATCATGAGAAGAAAGTTTAAGGCAGAAATGATTTACACAATTTCATGCATTTAGCGGGAACCTACCTGCTGCACATCGACCATGGATAAGGCAAATTAGTTCGATTCGCATGAAGCGCCTTCTGAACCTCCGGCAGGTTGAGGTAGAAGCGACGCTCCCAGGTCATACATACATCAACCCCCACACTTAACTTGGTGGCCTGCAACAAAAACAGAAACAGAATGTTGCAAATTTCGAAGAAAGGAGTTTTTTTTTTTTTTTTTTCCAAGCAAGAAAGTGAAGAGTGAGAAAAAAGCATGTACCATTTTTCGCAGCCGAAGCTCTTGTTCCACTATCGATGGGTAACACACGTCAAGGATGACATCATAATTATTTATGTAATCACCGACGATGACGTTTGCTTTACTCAAGGCCTCGTTGCAAGCGTGAGTAATGTTGTGAGGACTTGCAAAGACATAGTCATCGAAATCACACTCATTCATAATGGTAAGGCCGAGTTCATCAGAGATCATTCCATGGGACCAGAAAAATTCATATGTTGCTGGGGCATCTCTATCAAGTCTGAGAAGTGGATTTCCTATCTAGGTGCGAGAGGAGCCAAGTCATATGTTAGATGAAATTCTTGAGGTGAAAGGATTAAGAAACAAGATCTTGGTGAAGAAGTAACACCAAATGAAAGTTTTCTTACTGCAACTCCTTTAAGATTGAACTTGAAACCAGTCGAGTGGGCATTATGGTCCAGCAGAGCAACAGCCAACTGCGGTATGTAATGCCCTGAGGAAAGAATAAGGATTGGGAAAAAGGTCAATATGGGATGTCAGATCATAGCCAAAGTGAGCATCCGCTACAGTGCAGGAGAAACAGAGCGAAACCCATGGGAAAAATTTAGATTAGTACGATGTCTTCTTTGGCAACTAGTTTTCTTCTACTTAAATTTCCTTTTTGAAGTGGCCAAAATAACTTAAATGAAAAGAGAAGATTTTTCCTTCTTAAGATATAAGCAACAAAGACATTCACCCTTCACCTAACAAATGAAAGTTGTTGTTAAACTGATCCAAATTAAGACGTGAACTATTACTTTAACTACAGAAGTGGCATTTTTTGCTAAAAATATTATATTGTGGAGATATCATAGGCTAATTAAAGCAATGATTTTTATCTCTCTCACCTGCATAGCTTTCTCCAGTGAGTAACAGCTCTCTTGTCTTGTACGTCGGAAACTTCTCAAACCATTTCAAGAAGAATGTGTGCAGATCCTTAGCTGTGAGGCAGAAAAGGAGCAATTTCAGGTTAAAATGTTCAAAGAAGACATCCAGAGAGTTCCACTGGTATAAAACCAAAAAGTACATTGACAATTCCGCCATTTACATCTGCACTGTCAAAATGAAAAGCCCAGTACAGGAGATCGAGCATAATCATACCGCTGGATTCATCTCCGCAATTATAGTCCGAAGTTGTGTTTGAGTATGACCATCCCACTCCAGCAGGAGATTCAACGAAGAGGAGGTTCGAGGCTACCGAAAAAAGTTCAGAATTAGCGAAATCCTGAACTGCCTCAGGTTGAATTAACAGTGAGCAGGGTCATATTTTGAACCCTACCTCTATTCCAGGACATCGAATTTCTTCGAAGGCCTTGGCCATCTCCTCTCGGATAAAATGGCCCCAACTCTGTGAATGCTCCGCCACCAATAGACGAACAACCCGGGCCTGATCATCCAGTCAGAATTAGTCAGATTTTGCTAACAATTCACAATTCATCTAATTGTGAAAAGATCAGAACACGATTCAATTCAGATGAAAATCTAAATTTTGCAGCAAGATGGACTCCAGGAATCTAATGGAGAAGTTAAAATATGAGTTCTTGTCGCTTCTTCCTCAAGTTATAGAGCACGTGATCACGGCAACTCTGTTTTTATTTTTTATTTTGGGCAACTCCTGTGTTAGCTTGGCAAAAGAAAAACAATTTGAATCTCTGGTAGTATAGAATTAGAATGCATGAGAATGAACAGCATAACAAGCTAATACTTTCAACAGTAAAAAGGTCAGAGAAAAACAGATTCATGCAGTGGCGAACATACAAAAATCACAGAAATAAGATTAGGAGACGAGCAAATAAAACAAGAATATCTGCAAAGCGAAAACTGAAAACGCTCAATGCACCCTGGAGAAACACTTTTTAACAGCTCGAACAATAGTGCACGTTAGCTGAATGTTGAAAATTCCAGAGAACAAAATCAGAAAACCCAAAACAGCAAGAACAGAAACAGCCAAAAAGAGAAAAGAAGACCAGCCGACCTCCATTGAGCCAGAGAGTGAGGGGCTTGCTCTCAGGGTCCTTGTCAGCCTCAACAAAGTAGTAAAACAAGCTCCTCCCATTCTTCACATCCACGTCAACATAACCAGCGAACTGCTTGAACCCAACCTTGGGCTGACCAGGCAAATTCACAACCAGATCTTGTGCTGGATATCCATCCACCACCACAAACCGAACACACCCCAAAACAATCAACACCCAACACGCCCACTCTCTACCCATCATTCCTCTCTCCCCAAGATTCACTATCACTCCTAATACTCTCTCTCTCTCTCTCTCTCTCTCTCTCTCTCTACTCTCAACAAACAAACCAACCCCTTATCCAATTCTTGCTCCTTCTCTCTCTATATATAAATAAGATAAACGCACGCTCACTCACAGAAGCAAATTCAGCGTTAAATAAAAACAGAAAAGAAAAGGAGGTGGGGTTGGAAGGGGTGGGGAGGAGGTGGAGGGAGAGAGTGATGAATGATGATGTCGAGGGGGGGAGGGGGTATCTCTGTATCTCTCAGCAGAACTTATAAATTCTGTTAGGAAGCAGCACGTGAATCCTGGGCGGCTTTAACCAAAAGCTTTGTGCCCACCCAGATCAAAAAGATCGGATTTTTAAGTTTATATATAGGCAGAGTGTTCTGCCAATGTAATGTCTAACAGCCGCTGCGAGAGAGAGAGAGAGAGAGAGAGAGAGAGAGAGAGACGTTGGGTGAAGTTGCAGACTTGCAGGCTTCTGCTAGGGGAGCAATATTTGGTTTCGCAGATTCGCACTTTAAACAGGGAGTCATCCTTGTGCGGCCTTTTATCCAATTTATGCTGAGAGAGAGAGAGAGAGAGAGAGAGAGAGAGAGAGACGTTGGAAGTAGCACGCTTGGATTTAATGTTGTTCAGACAGATCCACTTGCCATGGGTGGTGCTGCTTTTTGGCCTACTACTCCCACCAACAAAACAAGTTTCGAACTCTGTTTCACACGGCTAAAACCGCCGTTTCTCCTCTTATCTCCTCAGCATCTCAAATCTCCTATTTTTATGAAACAGCAAAATATCATCCGGATCCTCTTTTTCAAAATATTTGATATCCCCTTTTTTTTTTTAATGGTCCTTCTTTAATCCTACTTTCACTTTCATTCTCAAATTTTTACCCCTGAGAAGGTGGGAATTTTAACCCTCACCTCTCATTTTCCATATAAGAAGGGTGGCTATTAGGATAAACTTTATATATATATATATATTTTTTTTTTTTTGATACTCGTGAGCATTGACAGCCGGAAGTTCGGCGACGTAAACTGAGGCAAGACTAGTGCAAGCAGATCCACCACCACCGCGCACCACCACACTTAAGCACCACTAGTGGGCTGCATTAAGATGCTAACCCAGGGATTTGAACTCTCGCCCCTACCGTGAAAAAAGTGCATCTGAAATAAGATACCAACGTAGCCACCACATGGGGTGGTACGGTGATTTGTATATTGATCTCCTTTTCAATTATTTAATTGTTAAGAATTGTAAATGCACTTTTTAGTATATTTGGCTCTTCTTTTTTATTATTTCAATAATAAACCTAGATAATGACTCAACTAGTTCGTTTGAAAAGTAAATTGACCAATAAATGACAAGAGTTCGGCTTAAAAAATAATTGACAGGAGTAATTGCTTTATTATGTATGATGAATCTACCTCTCGATTGCTTCTATTCATTGAAATTTAAAGTATATTCATAATGTCGAGGATGAAAATTTTGAATGATTGCTTTATAGATGGCATAGCTCTATATTAAATCTGATCTATGCGCTTCGGAAATCAAATTCCTAACAATTTGCACGCATCACAAATATACATTTAATTGTAGTCAAATCATATGATTAATTAGTTTTAAATGAACCCTAAAATAATTGGGTGAGCGGTAAAATGTTTGATCTAGTTATGCTGGGTCTTGTCTTTAAATCAAACTACATAAGAGATAGAGAGCCTAAACTAATCCGCATCAACGACGCAATCTGCATGCATGAAATTCAAGTCAAATGGAAATATTTGGGTACACTGTATTCCCAAAAAGATTAAAAAAGGAAGCATTTTTGAAATTAAATAGTAGACCCCATTTGTCTAGTGTAGTCCGTGAGATATAAAAAAATTGTTAATTAACCTTTCTGTATAAATTACCGCCGTCTCGCTTGGCTGAAGCGATATCAAAAGCTGTAATGGATTTTTTGAAAATATGGAGTGAGCAGCGACAGTCAATAGGTCAAAGAGGCAAGAAAAGAAGGAGATGAAAACAAAGGAGCCTTCTTTTTCTTATCTGTAGGCGTGCACCAGCCGCTTTATTGGATCATATAATATTCGACAAAATGTCCACATCATTCGCATCTTTCGAAGTACCCAACCACGACTCTTCAAATCAAAACCCTATTGGATTCCACAAAGGAAACGAGTCATTTATTTGTAAGGGCCACAAACGTGGAATTCATCTGAATAATTTGACTATATAAAATTGAATTTATACGAGGACTAATATTATGGACAACTTTAAATCGGTATATTTATGGTAAAAGTATCTAAAACTAATGTTTTTATCATAAAAAATCTCAAACTTATACACTTGTGATAATTTGAGGGTAAAACTCTAAGTTGGTATATCTGTCATTTATCACGTATCATCTAATTTAATAATATGACGGAAAAATTTAACGGAGATTAACGGAGGTAAATTTGTCACATGTGTATTAATTTGAGATTTAATTTAAGTAAATTTGTCATATATGTATTAATTTTAGGTTTTTCGTGATATTCACTCTTCTAAACCAAAACATCATATAATTCATTCAGTCCATACAAGGGAATTTTCCCTTGTGCAGTAAGCAGACAAGAGACTGGCTGGCTTGATATTGTCGTGTTTCATTTCCTCTAGTGCTTGTAATTGGTAGGGGGAAAGGGTTAGAAGAAAAGGTTTCATCAGAGCAATTATTTAGTCCATTAAAATCCAATTCTAACGTGTGGTTGCAAAGCATCTTTGACTAATTCAATTGGGTACATTGTGGTGGTGTTTGTTCTTTGCTTTGTCTTGGATTGGGTTGGTGTTCAAGACATGCCACATAAACCACAAAATAGGATTTACAAAAGTGGGGGGAGGGGAGGGGAGGGTTTTTTATAATTTGCATTCCAGAAGATGTCGGTGCCCCACGGGTGGATGTTGACATGAGCGATCCCCCTTTCTTTTCTGCGCAAATCGCTCTCCCATGCGCAATCAACTATGGTGTTATAGATAATGATGATATTTTGATTGCTCTTTTTCGGCTATCATTGTCACCAAACATGTCAATTTTTCGAATCGTGCAAATAATAATGTCATTAAGTGTAACTCGTTTGGTTAATCTTTCATAGTTCAAAAAAGATAGATGAAGCTATTTCCTCTAAAACAGCTGAAAACGCCCTTTTTAACTGCGGAGTGACCAAAGTACTCTTCAATGCCTTCTCCCACCTTTCTTTCTGACGTACTTGCATTCTTTTCCGTCCTCTCTCCTTTCGCCATCTTCAATTCTTTGCAACTCTTTTCTTTTATTTTCTTTGCTTTTTGGTGCTCCGCTGTCTGAGTAGTTACACGGCCAAGACAGCTTTACGCTTGTATCTTTTACTTCTTGTCATATAAAAATTTATTGGAGACAACTTTTTGGTCATATTTACTTTCTTTACTAAGCAAAGCCTAGGCTGGATAAATTAAGATAGAAATGGAGACAGAGATCAACTTGATCCAAAAAATTATTGAAAGCTATTGGAAGGACTTCAGTGTAAGTTAATTATAAGTTTTAGGATTTAAATGTATGGAGCACACGTTTTAGAATTCAAGTGCTTGAACATGACAGGTAGTGGGATTTGCACAATAATTATTGAAAAAAAGAAAGAGGGAGAGAGAGATTTGCACGGGCATATTCTTACAAACTACATGCATGGCCAATTATCTTTAGACTTTGGCCGAGTAACACAAGGACCTAAAGAGTGAGATTAGCCCTCATGTACATGTGAGCCAATTGTCACATAAAATTTATAAGATTTTCTTGGACGATTCTTGTGTTTTTGTGGCGAATGAGGGCATATGTTTAATGCACGAGAATAGAATGGAAAGGAATGGCAAAAACAGATCCATAGCTGACGTACAAGGAGAGCAACGGAACTAACTAGTCCAGAGGCGCAATGAATGCCTTGTCCATAATTCTGCCTTGTAACGCAGGAACGGCGGAGTAATGGAGCCTCTTGGTCTCTCTCTCTCTTTCTCTTTCTCTCTCTTCATTATGATCCTTGGTTCTGCTCGACGAATGTGTGAGAAGTCTTTATTAGGTAACGCCTAAACCCAGAAGCTCGTAATTAACAGCCGTTCGAGACACAGTCGAATTGAATAAGGAGGTGGTTGAATTATCATAATCATCCTTGAAGACACAAATGACACTAGAGGACTACGGCCGAAAACATAGATAGCCTTCGCTTTCCGCCACTGGCGACTGCTGTGCTGTACAGCTCTATCTAGGTTCTTTCTTCTCCTTTTTTTTTTTTGGTTTTTTCTTTCCAGCTAAATATCTAGAGTTTGATCCTTATGCCCGTTGATTACTAGAGCAACTAAAGCAGAGAATTCCGCTAGCCGAACTCTTCCCACTTGCTAATCAGATCCGTCCTTTCTCCTGCCAAAGAAATTGTTATTTTGCAACCATGTTGGTAGGCCAAGTGCATCATCAGAGGAGTCCACCTACAAAAGAGCTCACACCAAACCATAGCATTAATATCCAAGGTGGGTACTGATAGGAAGTTGTTTTAACGCCACGCATAACAAGATTCAAGAATAAGATTACTTGATCCACTGAGAGGAGGAAGTCAACGGATCGACCGATATCGAGACAGAGAGGATCCGTCTCTCATTGAAAAATTCTTTCAAAAAATTTATCTATCTGATTGATGATTCATATTGATGATTCATAGGGTAATTCAAGGTTCAGGTGCTTATTAAAAATAGGAACAAATAACCGAATGGATTTCATGGATTTACCTAGTTCAGGTTATGGACCAAGAAAGGTTTTTTTTATCTTCGAAACCCATTAGAATTAAAGAGGGGTCCGTGTACGAGAAATCAAATCATATGTAAATGAAAGAAATCCAAGTAAGCGTATAAAATGCCATCATTTTCTTGAATGATTGTCAAAAGTGGATTTTGTGTCAAATAAAAGTCCGAAGTAGCTATGGAAGTTTCAAATAAGGACTTAACATCGCCGGTTGCCAATCGATTAAATATTCCAATTGGTAAAGGGTATTTCCGTCAAAAGACAATTTTAATTTTAAATTATTCTCTCTTTTGGGTGAGGACTTGGTGACCCTCACTAGCTACTGAGTAAGTGCTTACAAGCACTCACCACCCATAGGCAAGGCCAACCTCATCAAGGGTGAGGGTGCCCCTCACCAAATTGGGCGTATTCCTCTTCAAGCAATGCCGGTGGTCGAGAAGAAAGAGAAAATTAGAAAAAAGCAAGAAAGATTCAAAAAATATAAAGGACAAAAATGCCATTGACCAATTTGAAAGTTAAGCCCTTCTTTGAAATTGAAATAGCCACTTTAAGCCCTTATTTAAAATAATATTCACTTCAAGTCTTTATTTAAGAAAATAAAAACACTTCAAGCTCTTATTTGAAGTTTTCTTGATACAAATGATCGAATCCTCAAACGCCCTGAAAATGCCATGAGGTGTTCGGAAATGGTTGAAGTAGTTGAATAGGAGGATCACTATGACTATACAAAGGATGAGATACATGAGCTAAGGAATTCAATTCAAAGTATTGAAATATTGTTTGGTAACGTTTCCATTTCTCGATTTTTGGTTCTTTTGTTCCCCATAACATAATAAGAACAAAATTTTGTTTGATAACATTAACTAATTTTTTTATTCTCCAAAACAAATCAGTAGCCAAGGAAAAGATTTTGGATAGAAATAATAAATAGAAAAAACTTATTTCTTTATTTCCATGAACAATTTTTGAAACAAGTAATTTTTCTTTTCTTTTCTTCTTCTTCCTCCTCTAATTAGTTGTCAAACCTTGTCTCTAGCCAGTCGGCCTTTGATGAGGCTACTTTGCCCAATCACGGCAAGGCTCCCCGAGGCTAATGAGGTGTTGGCTCTCGTCTCTAGCTGGTTGCTGGCCATCATCGAGGCCCAACAACTAGCTAGAGAAGAAAGAAGAAGGGATGAAAGAAAGAAAGAAAAAAAAAAAAAAAAAAAAAAAAATTAGAAAAGTCTCATAGAATTATTTAAAAATTTAAAAAATTCTATGTCGCAAAAAAATTTAAGGGTCATACCAAAACATTCCTATTCCTTTTCTATTCTAAGAATATTTTTTTTTTACAGTTACCAAACGCATTTGAATGCTTAAAAACTTATCTAAGGAATATTAATGAAAAAACTATTATTGTTACAAGGTCTCCATACCTTTGTCGTGTGATAAATGATTGATTCTTAACTAAATTGGAGAATTACACGTACCAAAAGTATCTCCGTGTCTTTTCTTTTCTTTTCAAAACTCTAATACCATAAAGTTCCATTATAACATTCTTCAATGGAAAAACATCTTTATTTAATGGTCAAATATAAGGAATAGGGGTCATGTGTCGGGTTAGGCCCATAAAGATGAATCCTTTTGGGGCTGTATATACAGCCCGCTAAGTTACAGTTGAGAACAGTCAATTAGACAACCAACTGCCAATTTGAATTTAGCCACGGTTTGAGACGTGCATCTGGAGAGAAGACAACCCCCGGCCAATTTTTCCGTTTCGGATACTGCGCATCTGCACTCTCGTCGACGATGCATTAGATCTCCGTCCCGAGTCAAATGCGCCTCCAGTACTTGACCAGGACATTGCCTGCCGCGAGGTCACGCAAGAACTTCCCGCGTCAACATAACTTGTCAACTGCTGCCGTCGCCCGCCGTCCAGAAAATTCCCCTTCGACTCCTGAGCCTGACCCATTAGGAGGATTTGATATCCACGCTTGTCTACTGCGCCTATGCCTTCGAGAATGCAGACAATTCACATCCCACCGCCTATTCGACGAAATGCCGCAGAGAGCAGCGCGGGCTTTAACTATATGCAAGTTGATCCATGGCCAGGGCGTGAAATGTGGGATTGGGTCAAAAGGGTCGCTAGGGAATGCGATTCTTGATCTTTATGCCAAATGTGGGGATGTGGATTCCGCGGAGAGGGTGTTTGGTCGTCTTGAGGGGAGAGATATCTTGGCTTGGAACTCGCTTCTTTCAATGTATTCGAGGCGGGTTTCTGTTCAACGGGTTAAGTGGCACTTTCGGCTACTTAAGTGTAATGGATTGGTGCCAAATGAGTTCACTTATTCTATTGTCTTTTCTGCTTGCGCAAGGACTGTGGATATTGACTTTGGGAAACAAGTACACTGTGATCTTGTTAAAGTGGGATTGGAGCTCAGTTCATTTTGTGAAGGTTCAATTATCGATATGTATGCCAGGTCTGATTGTCTCTTGGATGCAAGACGGATTTTTGATGGGGTTTTAGAACCTGATACAGTTTCTTGGACAGCAATGATTGCAGGGTATATTCGAGGAAATATGCCAGAGGAGGCACTCAAAGTTTTCGAGAAGGTGAAGGAGGCTGGCCGTGAACCAGACCAGGTGGCATTTGTTACTGCCATTAGTGCTTATATTGGTGCAGGAAATCTTGAGGGGGGACGTGATTTGTTTTCTCAGATGCCAAATCCAAATGTTGTGGCATGGAATGTGATGATTTCAGGTCATGCTCAAAGAGGATATGAGGTGGAAGCACTCCACTTTTTTGAAAAAATGCGGAGGGCTGGCATTAAATCAACAAGATCCACCTTAGGTAGCATATTGAGTGCCATTGCTGCTCTAGGCGCTACTGAGTGTGGTTTGTTAGTTCATGCTGAAGCAATTAAACAGGGTTTGAGCTCTAATGTTTATGTTGGAAGTTCTTTGATAAGCATGTATGCAAAGTGCAGGAGAATGGAAGCTGCAATGAAAGTTTTTGATACTTTAGAGGAGAAAAATGTGGTTTTGTGGAATGCAATGCTTGGAGGGTTTGCACAAAATGGTTATGCTAGTGAAGTTGTGGAACTGTTTACCCAGATGAAGAGATGTGGCTTTCAGCCTGACGAATATACCTATACTAGCATTTTGAGTGCATGCGCATGCTTGGAATATGTGGAAGTGGGTCGACAATTGCACTGCACTATCATCAAGAACAGGTTGGCATCAAATTTGTATGTTGGAAATGCACTGGTGGATATGTATGCCAAATCTGGGGATTTGGATGAGTCAAGGAAACAATTTGAATGCTTAAAGAGCCGAGACAAAGTTTCCTGGAATGCAATCATTGTTGGTTATGTGCAGGGAGAAGAAGAGAATGAGGCCTTCAAGATGTTTCAACAGATGAATTTAACTGGTATAGTGGCCGATGAAGCAGCTTTGGCCAGCATAGTCAGTGCTTGTGCTAATACTCAAGCTCTGGATCAAGGCAAGCAAGTTCACTGTCTTGCTGTGAAATCTGGTCTAGAAACGAGTCTCTATGCTGGAAGCTCTCTTATTGACATGTATGCAAAGTGTGGGGACATTGGAGCAGCTCTTGTCATTTTCTTGCACATGCCAGAGAGAAGTGTTGCTTCTATGAATGCTATGATTGCTGGTTATGCTAAAGATAACTTGGATCAAGCTATAAACATGCTAGGACAGATCCATGACATGGGAATGAATCCAAATGAGATCACATATTCAAGCATTTTAGATGCATGCAGTGGAGTTCAGGGGTTGATTTTAGGAGCGCAAATCCATTGTTGCATATTAAAAAGTGGTATTTGGTACTATGAGGACTTCTTGGGTATCTCCCTTCTGTGCATGTATATGAATTCTGAGAGCACTTCAGATGCATGTATTCTCTTCTTGGAATTTTCAAGTCCAAAGAGTGCTGTATTGTGGACTGCTCTAATATCAGGGTACACTCAAAATGATTCCAATGAGGAGGCTTTGAAAGCTTTTCGGGAAATGAGAAGAGACAATGCACCACCAGACCAAGCTACATTTGTCAGTATCCTAAAGGCTTGTTCCATCCTATCTTCTCCGCAAGATGGTAGACAAATACATCCTCTCATGTTTCACTCTGGTTTCAACTTAGATGAGTCAACTAGTGTTGCTCTTCTAGACATGTATGCTAAATGTGGAGATGTGAAAAGTTCCATTCAAGTATTTAATGAGATGACTAGTAAAACTGGTGTGATTTCATGGAACTCGATGATCGTTGGTTTTGCTAAAAATGGATTTGCAGAAAATGCACTACAAACATATGAAGCAATGAAGCAATCAAATGTTGTTCCTGATGACATTACTTTCCTGGGCATTCTTACAGCCTGTAGTCATGCGGGGTTGGTAGTGGAAGGCCGTAATATCTATGATGAAATGGTGAACCACTATAGGATTCAGCCGAGAGTAGATCATAATGCTTGTATGGTTGATCTTCTTGGGCGTTGGGGATTTCTTGAAGAAGCAGTGGCCTTCATTGATAAATTAAAGTCTGAACATGATGCTATGATTTGGACCACATTACTTGGTGCTTGTAGATTGCATGGAGATGAAATAAGGGAAAGTTGGCTGCTGAGAAGCTCATTGAGTCAGAACCACAAAATTCTGCACCTTATGTTTTGTTGTCTAATATCCATGCTGCCTCGGGAAACTGGCAGGAGGTGAATTCATTGAGGAGGCAAATGAAGGAAAAGGGTGTGAAGAAGTTGCCGGGGTGTAGCTGGATTACAGTGGGAAATAAGACTAATTTGTTTGTAGCTGGAGATGACTCCCTCCCTTGTGCTGGTGAAATCCACGCCCTTCTAAAGAATTTAACATCTATAATTAAAAAGGACAGTTATATCAAAGCAGAGAATCTTCTCTATGGAGTATAGGTTGTGATTGTTCTTATTTGCCAAGACTTTTGGATCTATCAAAGTGAATGGAAAAGGTGAGCAGAGATAACTGGAATGTATTGTAGACTGCTGAATGAAATGCGCATAGAGAAAGTGAATTTCTCGTACTCAAAGGTCTGATTTGCAGCTTATTTTCTGCTTTGCTTTCCCTGGTGGATGACTTATAACTTTGCTTATTCTGGACCTCAGGACTTTAAATCATTTGCATCCAAGTAAGAGCACCAACAAGGGAAATCCCGGAGGCTCATTCATATATCCTTGCTAACGGTGTTCCCTAAATGGATCTTTTTAATTACCTTCATATGCAGGAAAGAAGACCTAGAAGATCAGTTGTCAACTGTAATTCTTGGATAGGGTGGCATCTCCAGAAAGTTATGATGTTATCTTCGACAGTTGCTACAATGAACCGGAGCTTCAGCTAGTAAATGGTGGTGTATAGTGTTCCCTTTTGTTCTGTAATTCATCGCTTGAAGGCAAGTCCTTTTTCTTTATTAAACCTTTCTCTGGTACAAAATCTTTTTGGCAGGCCAACAGTTTGGGCATGGGAATGATGTATTCATGTCCTATTGAAGCCACCTCTCCTCAAATCATCTGGAGGTCCATGAGGAGCTTCATACATTGGACTAAATTGCCTTGTGCTTGGTCTACCGCAATGGACAAGTGCTTGCTCATCCATACAATTAGGTAAAAGTCTCAAGCTTGGAATCCCGAATCGCCATGTATATGCCCACATATGATACACGTAGAAGAGGGTTCCAAATGCTCTGTCAACACAAGAATTACATATCCAGACATGTTAAATCATCTTCTAAAGTTGAAAAAAATAACCTTTTCAGTATGCATCACAAATCGGGATGAGTTTAATTCCTGGAGGGTTTCTTTTGATGAGTCTCGAAATTGCGGTGAGACAGTGCTCTAAAATTTCCCCGGAGTAGTAACATCACTCTTGTTTTTGGCTGTTTCAACAGGGGATCCATGTGTGCTGTGGTGGGTGCAACTGAGTCCCTGGGAGTCAACTGGCATATGCAACATGCAAAAGTGCTGTTCAACATCACAGCCTCCAATAGCTTTGTAACTCATTCAGTTTACATCCATCCGAGCCAGGAGATATAGTTATCGATCAGGATCTTATGCTCAAATGCTAACAACCATTTGGAGGCAGACTGCAAAAAAAGTGGCCGCAAGACGGCTCACAAACCGCTAGACGGGCACGGATATCCATTTTTAAAGGTGGCGTTTACGGGTTCTCCAAACTAGTCTGATCACAAGTTGGTTTATTATTATTATTTTTTTATAAAGTGATTATTTCGTTAGAGGTGAGGCTAACCTATTCTAGTCGGTTTGAAGCCTGGTTTATCAGGAGATTATAGTACTTCTGGGCAATTAGAAAGTTGAGTTTGAGGACTTATTGTGCTAGAATAATCTAATTTCTGTCGATCTCCGTCAATCATTTCCTCTTTTCTTTTTAAGGGAAAAGTTTTTCATGTGATCTTTATTAATTTCATTTCTAATATCTAATTCTAGATGCCTATGCATTAAAATCAATGAATCACAACGCATGCAATTATCAAAGAATGACTAAACTACAATGGCTATATTTTAAACTCACACATAAGATTTCCTAAATAAACAATACTGAATATAGAACCTGTAAATAAGGTAATAAATAAATCATTAATGGCAAAGGATAAAGCACGTAAAGGAGACCAAGCCATCTTGGGTAATATATAAATAATGCCTTATTATTAAGTCTCATAAACCGTGTGAGCGATAAAGGAAAATGTCCAAAAGATTGAAAATGAATATTCTGAGTGATAAATCAAATTAACGTGAGATGATATTTTTTAAAATGAACAATTGCAACCATGTGAATAAAATATGATGTGCATAGAAAAGCATCCTAAAAGATACTCTACTTTCCTAAACTGCAATTCTAATGGTGACGAAATTATACCATTGACCTAAAATGGAATATTATGTAATGCATGGCAATGAAATCACTCTCCTTAAATGCAATTCTATAAGTATAAAAGAATACATGGAATATGCTTCCTTAGCATGCAAATTTCTAATGGCAAATTTTGTATTTTCTCCCTATACTTAAGAAGCTGATATCAAATCTAATAATGACATGTGAGCCGGTCCAATGAACCAAGCAACTCATGCACCATATCCATGTCGGTCGCAAACAACAAAAGTACTTTTTTAAATTTATTCATGAGCATAATTGCCTGAAAATGAGTTTCAAGATCCAAATTCACAATTTTTCAAAGTAAGAATAACTTGCTAAATTATAACTAAACTAATTAAATATTGGCAACCCTAAATGTTACAAAAAACCTCAAATTTTGTCCAATGTGGTCAATTTACCTCAATTTTTTTACATAAAAACTCTAAATTTGTACCCATACAACATATTTACCCCAAACATTTTTTCTATGACACCAAAAATCCTAAATTTTATTAATTATGACATATTTATCTCAAATTTTTTTGTAACACAAAAACCTTAAATACTATATAACACATTTAACCCAAACTCCATAGGCGAATGCCATTTTCGTCTTTTATTTATTTTCTTATCTTTTTATTTTTTTCCTTTTTTCTTCTTATCTTTTCCTTTCGCCATGGCCAGCGGAGAGAAGCCAGACTTAGGTGGGGGCCACCCTCGTTGGTGTTGGGCGAAGGCATCCCTAGCCAAATCCGACGAGGGTCACCCTTGCCAGTGATCCTTGTTTGAGTCTGGCTTCCCTCTGCCGACCATGGCAAAGGGAAGAGAGAAAAAGAAAAAAAGGAAAATGAAAAACATAAAAGGGAAAAGTAAAAGAAAATGTAAAAGACAAAAATGCCCTTTGATCCAGAGAGTTTGTGGTAAATGTATTATACGGATATAAGTTTGGGGTTTTTCGTATCACAAAAAATGTTTGGGATATATGTATCATAATTGGCAAAATTTGGGGTTTTTGGTGTCTTGAAATTTTTTTGGAGTAAATGTGTTATACGGATATAAGTTAAATTTTTTTATATCACAAAAGAAAATTTATAGTAAATTTGTCACACTAGGCAAAACTTGGGATTTTTGTAGTATTCTCCATTTTCTCTATTCTACCAAGAATTGTCTAATGCCTCTTCAACCCTTTTTGTAAATGAAGAACAATATTGATTATTAAGATTAAAACTCTATTTATTTAACGAAAAATAAATGACTTGAAAAAAATCACTTCCATCAGTTGAAATAATTAGTCAATAAAAAATATTTTTATTTATAATAATTTATTTATTAATATTTTGGTGAATGGTGAAAAATTTCGTTTGTTGATTTTTGTAAATAATATATAGGGTCATTTTTTGAAAAATATTTTTTGAAAAATTAATCATTATTCATGACATAAATAAAGCCTAAATAATTAAATGTACGGGGAAAATTGGCGTGGACACTGCTTTTTCAATGGAAATAAAGTGACTTCTGTCTCTATTTTTTTTTTTTTAACTCTGTCTTCTCCTTATCTCGTAGTTAATCTGTTTTTACTACTAAGCAGCTGAGATTTATAAACTAATGACGCCAACTTGAAATCTTTTTATTTAGATTTCAAAATCCAAAACAAGAAATGCTTTTGAGAAGCGAGCTCATCTCGTATTCTTTATTTCTTTGCCAGCTGACAGAGGGGAGTGCCCATCACGCGTTTGTGTAATTGCGTGCACGATCCCGCGAGAACAAACCCGGCTCTCATTTATCTCACCGACAGTCTTAACTCTGACCCTACTGCTGTTAGACCCAGCTCCTTTTGGTTAGTGTCGAAGCCCCACATCACCGAACCCTCCACCAGAAAAGAAGTTTTACTTCAAGGAAGGAAGAACGAGGAAGCTTGCTCCTACGGCTTCAGCCTCGAGTTGGATTGCCCAGCGAGGCGAATTTCCTTTTTGATAAAGCTGTCGGCTTCTTGAAGTTTTGCATCAGGAGCAGAAATTTCCCATTTGGTAGCTTGAGCTGCAGATAAATGTCGGTATTTTCTTGGATTTCGGTTCGATGAATGGAAATGGGTTCTTGAAAACACCAAGATTTGTTGGTACTTTAAATGCTTATAGACTCATCTTGTTCTTGAATTGTATTTGCACCCTCACTGATCTGCTCTTGCTTGAAGTTTCCTCGTTTTAGAGGTTACCAGCTGGTTTTAGTGTCGTGGTCGTTAATCCCCTTTTGAGGCAATGATGACTAATGATGGAAATGGAAGTGGCGGACACACGGATTGTGAGTGGTTTTTAGCAGGAATTTGTTTGTCAATATGAGGCCTTTGCTCAAGAGGGGTGTGAGTTTTGCCAACCAAATGGTCACAGATCACTGTAAAGTCCGGGTCTTTGGTCCATTCAATGGATTCGCCATGATCGGTTCCTTGTTCTCTTTCCTTGTAGTAATAACCTGTGCATGTCTGTTTGTCCTACCCATTTTTGAACCGGCCATATACACATCCGAGATTCCCAAATCTAGCGGTTCAAATTTGATGCGCACATGCAATGTGTTTGAAGGGAGTTGGGTACCTGATGAAAGTTACCCCCTGTATAATGCCTCGCAATGTCCATTTGCTGAGCGTGGTTTTAATTGCTTGGCTAATGGCCACAGAGATAGAGGATATACAAAATTGAGGTGGAAGCCTAAGCATTGTGATATCCCCCAGTTTGATGTTCACACGATTCTAGAGTATCTTCGTGGCAAGCGTGTTGTCTTTGTTGGTGATTCATTGAGTAGGACACAGTGGGAGTCTTTTATATGCATGCTTATGACAGGCGTGGAAGATAAGAGGAGTGTATATGAAATAAATGGGAATCAAATCACTAAACAGATCAGGTTTCTGAGCATTGGGTTTAGCTCTCATAATCTCAGGGTTGACTTCTATCGGTCAGTATTCTTGGCACAGCTTGGTCCAGTGCCCAAGCGTGCACCAAAAAGGGTCAAATCAACCATTAGACTGGACAAGTTGGATGATATTAGCAAAGAGTGGATTGATTCTGATTTTCTGATCTTCAACTCAGGGCATTGGTGGACATCTACGAAACTCTTTGAGATGTAAGTCAACCGTGCGTACATTTTAAGTCAGATATGTGTGACTAGAAGTATGACTTCTTTTCCATGACCTATACCTATATATTTTTGTTTAGTCTGTTTCAATTGTCTTGAAGAGGGTTGATCTGCTCAACAAGTATATGCAATGTCTAGCAGCTGGATCTTTTTATTCACAGATCTCCAATTTCACTAATTAACCATTCTGTGACATGCTTTTCTCAAGTGGTACACCTTTTGCTCTATAAAATAAATATCTGGGCATCCTAGCAGTCTGTATTATGCTGATGCTAGGTTATGCTAAATGCTAAATTGTACGCTAGAAGTTTCATGGAAGCAATGAAAATGATGAATTGAAGCAACTAAATGAAATCATAATCTAGTTTCCACCTAAAAACTTTGATATTCTTCCCCATTTCCAAATAAAAAAATGGCCTTAATTCATTTAGATGGGCCTGGCTAGATGTAATTTTCACTCAATAAATGAGCTTGAGCAGACTTTTCCTTGATTATCAGCACCCGACCGTGTCAGTCATTTTCTGCTTCTCTGTACTTGGATAAGTTGGAGGAAATCTTAGTCTGTGGTAGATAATCATTCCAAATGCATCAAAACCGATAAATGGCAGAAGCCTACAAAAATGTGATGCTTTATTTTATACCTGGAAATTTAGTTGGTGGAAGCATGTTAAAATGTTAAACCCAATGGCGATGACTTCAGTTCTTCTGGGACTGGGGCATTTAAAGAAATGTTCTCTCTTCAGTGAAGTCTTTCAGTGCCACTTGTTTAGTAAATTTGTTGAATGAGCCGTTGCATCATTTTTGTGGCTGTATAGTTTCCTGCCAGAGAGATTCTACACGGTGAACAAAATTTAACATGGATGACCTTGCTTTGTGGAATAGGGCTTAGAAGTGATTGCTGTTGACCTGGAACAGAATTCTAACATGCTTTTGCAGACAGGGGTTGTTATTTTCAGCTCGGTAAATCCCTGAAGCTCGGGATGCCAATTGCATTGGCCTTCAAAACTGCTTTAAACACTTGGGCATCTTGGGTCGAGAGCAATGTCAACCCCAATCGGACATCTGTGTTCTTCCGGACATTCGAGTCTTCTCACTGGAGGTATGTACGCAGGATTGCAATTTCATATCCTTTCGCAGCAGTTGTAATGGCTGCGTTGGCCTTTTTTGGTGGGTTGGAGTACTCCGCTGAGAATTTATTTTCGATGTACTCCATTTAACTGTGAAATAAGTTATGTCTTTAGCTGTTGGTCTAGGAAGTTCCCTTTTAGTCTTCTTTCCTCTGACAATTCACATAAGTTCGTTGATATTGTCCTTTCGAATTACATATGAAGGATAAACTGAGACCCAATGTGCTGTGACTAATGTCAGTGTAGACAAAGAAAAGAACAAAAGGGTTGAGTCTCCTTTGCTTGTTTAAATATGTATATTTTTGCCGGTCTAGGAATGTAGTCAGGACCTCAAACCAGTGATTTTGCTTGTTTCAGCGGTCGCCATCGTAATTCGTGCAAAGTTACTCGGCGACCCTCCTCTAAAACCAATGGGAGGGACAAGAGCTCAATTTCGGACATCATAATGAAGGTTACGAAGCAAATGGCATTTCCAATACGCGTGCTGCATGTCACTCCGATGGGGGCATTCAGGAGTGATGCACACGTCGGTGCTTGGAGCGATAATCCATTGGTGCCCGATTGCAGCCATTGGTGCCTACCAGGAGTTCCCGATATGTGGAACGAAATCCTCTTCTCTTATATGCTGTCCAAGAACGGTGAACTGTTCCAATGAGCGACTACTGTGGCAACTTGCAGCTTAAACTCTGCTGTACATGAACTGTTTCCTTATTACCCAGATTGAGAATTCGAGGAATGTAGGAATAGGAAGTAGCACTAGGTGTGATCTCTGGAGTTGATATGTGTGCTGTCTGACCGGTGTTGGCTGGGGAACTATAGATCTTTTCTGAAATGATGTTTCTCATGGGTTCCTTTGTACTGTTGATCAGCAGGGAAAGGAGATATGATGAGCAGACTTGATAATGCAACTGGACATTGACAATCTGTATTTTGAGTCATTGTACGAGGCTGTCAGGATCACTCAGCCTGATAAATTGAAAACGACAAAAAAAAAAAAATAATTAGGAGTGAACAAGAGGAAACCGACTTAATTGGAAATTGACCACTTCGGTCCGTTCCTGAGATTACTGGTCAGATTTTCGAAAATCGGACTGCCGGGACTAATTATTTTTTCATTATTTATCTTTTAAATGTAAATCTAAAATTTAAAATCTCTCATTTTATATTCTTATCTATAAAATGCACGGCAAATGCGATCCCACACGTGTAATTGGTCTTTCCATCAGCCCCGTTCTCTGTTATTTTCGGGAGGGGAGGCGACCGTAGATGCTTCGGAGAATGGAAATGCAGGTGAATCCAAACATCCTTTGATCCTGGTCGTCGGCATTCGATCTTCCCAGTTTCATCAATACTCGGCCAGTTTCATTGGACCGCCCGAAAATCGGACCAATGATCTGGACCCGGTTCTGAAAACTGGAAGTCGGTCGGTTCTTGAATGACATCAGGCCGAAATAATGATTCCATTCAGCTTGTGACAGAGAACTCGACATGTTCTTGTAAAAACAAAGGTCACTGATTTGAAATTAAACGAACGATGAACAAGAACATAATCCATAATGTAACCTACCAGCCACACTTCTAAGTCTATTATACACTTTGAATGAAGACACGCACTTCCTGTTCTCAAAACCTCAAAACGAACCTCGCACTCTCGATTTTTTCTTTTCCTTTCCCATGTAGATTTTATAGCTTGATCTCCTTGTTGAAGATCCAGCTGAACCTCGCGCTTTGCGGGGCCATCATCCGCGCACGCTCGTCAGCCCTCTCCTGGAGCCTCCGGATCCGGGGCGCGAGCCCGCACACGTAGTCCTGCGCCCGCCTCCCCTCGGCCGTCAGCCCCTCCAGCTTCTCCAGCCCCCACCGCCCGATCAGGAACTCGAGGATGTCGGCGTAGTCGTCGGCGGTGTACACGCCGAGCCGCTGCGCCACGGCCGAGAAGTGCTCGAACAGCTTCGGGTCTCGCCCATCGTGCATCAGGTGCGCGGGCATCGTGATCTTCTTGCGCATCATGTCGGCGATGGCGACCATGGCGCTCGTGGTGTCCACCTCGAGGAGCTTCTCGACGATCTTGGCGTAGGCGTTCTCGTGGCGCCTCTCGTCGGCCGCGATGGTCCCACAGATGCGCGCGAGCACGGGGTCGCCGCCATCCTTGGCCATCTTGGCCGTGTTGCCATGGGAGACGAACGTGGCTCGCTCCTGGAACGACGTGTACACGAATCCCAGGTAGGGGTTGTTCTCCGTTCCGGGTTCCTGTCAATATTCCAAAAATTCAGAATATTTTCTATCCAACAAGTGTCTAACGACAGACATTCATAATTCACTGTGCATAAAAAACAAAAACGAAAAACGACAACATAATACGAAGATCGTAATTATACATCAGAACGAAAATTGTCTGTAAATTTTTCTACCAAGTACCTTCTTTACGTTGTCAAATTGGCAAATAAAATAATCTTTTTCAAGAATAGTTTATTAGCAACGCTGGAGTTTTTCAACGGCGATTCCGCCAATTACCTGGAGGGTCCCCTCGTCTGAATTCGACGAGTAACCGACGATGTACAATAAAAAAATCATCACCACATTGTCAAATCTTGAAAATCTGAGTTACCCAATATTCAACTCGAGGCTTTCTCGAAAGAAGAATTGAATAATCAGCACACAGATTGCAAAAACAGTATACGCTGTTCAATTTTCGATCTCCCTCGGTTATATCGAAATGAGAAACGATAGTAATCGTACCATTCCGGCGCCGATCAGGTACTGGACCGTCCTCTCGATCATGAGCATGTCGACCCGGCCCGACAAGTAGAGGTACGTCCGGAGCAGGTCCCCGTGCCGGTTCTCCTCGGCGGTCCAGGCCCGGGTCCAAGTGGCCCACGGGCTCTGGCTGGCCCCGGTCTCGTCCCGGACCCCGTCGAGCGTGTTGATCATGGTCTGGTACGTGGGCAGCGCGTCCTCGGTGATCATGTCCCCCACGAGCACCACGAAGTACTCGTCCGGGAGCTCGGCGGTCCGCTCGCGGAGCTGCGCCACCCGGTCCGTGAACTCGTCCGTGGGCAGCGACGAGTCCGGGACGAAGTCGTGGGGCTGCCAGCACTGGTCGACCGGCTTCAGCAACGGGAGAACGTTCTGGGAGGCCCAGCCTTCCAGGGACCTGAACACCTCCACCTTCTCGGGCGGCATCGAGTGGGTGGTTCTCTGATGCTTCAGGACAGGCGGTGCCGCCGCCGCCACCGCTGAGATGGGCGGCGGGCGGCGAAGGACGGCTGCCGTCGATGGGGGGGCACGGCGGCGGGTGGCGGAGGCGCCACGTGGGACCCAGGCGGGGTGCGTTGCGAGGGAGTAGGAGGCTTGCATGGCTGTCCTGCGGGGCGGGCGGGCGTGTGGGGAGATCAGGAGGGAGCGAAGTGGATGGTAATTAGGAAAAGCGGAGTCGCTGTTTTATTTATAAGTAGCACAGCAACAAATTGACCTCAATGTCCTCGTTAATTACACGTATGTCATTAGCACGTGGTTTCGAATATTTGCTCGACCTTTTTTGTTTTTACTTGTAAGCAACCTTGGTTGTTTGGACTTAGAACCATCAATAAGGAATTCTAAATGGCTCAGTGGTTTTGTTCATCCGATATTAGATGGAACTTATTTCCTTAAGTAAAGAGTATGCTTTTAATAAAATAAATTGTGGATTTCTTACTCTCAAGATTGCAGGACCTAAGACAATTTGTCATACTACTTATCAAATCTTAATAATAAGAAATTTTCATTTAAATAACATTTTCAAATTGACAAACAAACTAAAGAAAAGATTTCAGAACGATTCAGATTATAATACTGATCGTATTCCAATTCCTTAATCGGCGAAAAAAGGAGTATTCTTCGCACGAGATGTCTACTATTTCTATTGCGGCATATATTTACTAAAGAATTTAGGTCGGCAAAAGTTGTGGGTTTTGGCAAAAAAACAAAGCTGAGGAGGAAAAGCCAGATTTTCGGAGGGGAGGGGTATAATGGTCATTCGATAGAACGGAAAGGGTAGGCAACGTGAAGTGTTGGGGAGGAGGACAAAACCAGGGGTGCAGTGGTTTTCTAGAGAGAGAAACTGTGGGTTAATAAAGTAACTAAATCACACACACTCTCTCTATAGTTGTCAGCACATTGACTGCGTCGCATCGTCATCACCATGGAATCCTCCCCAGTCCCCCCACGAATCGATGGGTTTCAATTAATCGCCCTGACGCAAATTTAAACAAGCGGCCCCAGGATTTCTGATATCTCTTTTCTCATATTTATATTTATACACTATATATATAACTCGAAAATATCTCTAAATACGTGTCAAAGTTCCGAAATAATTTAAGGACGGACTTGATTAGATCTATATATATTATATATAATGTTGCAATGAATAGTTAATGAACACCTCTTGAGATTTTTTTTCTTTTTGTCTTATTGTAATTCTTAACTCATTTTCATATTTTTACCATACTTTTTTACAAAACGTGCACCTCAAACTCCCAAGAAAGTTCCTCATTTCCATATAAAAAAAAGGATCATTAAGACATGCCTCGATGATTTTATATTGTGCAAGCAAATGTTGATTTTATCATATCCCGATCACACGCTGTAATGGAGCGACTTATATCAAAAATTGAAAGTTCCTTCGTTAGTTGCCGAGCGAGAGCAAGTGAGGATTCTTTTATATTACGAAAAAAAAAGAGTAAAAATAAATAGGTAATGATGGACATATTCTAAGATATTTTTTTATGGCCTTTTCTCCTCCCCCACAGGAACCAAAATCCATTGGAACGTCTGTGTATGTTTGATATAACTATTGGAATTCGGTCAAATCTGATTGACCCACTCTAGGACTTCGGGTCCCGCCAGTCGTTGATTTGCTCCAACGACTATGGCGATTCCTATCGTGCTTTGACAACATGGCATTGTTGCTTGGAGCTCCTGTTACTTCCTTGACAAATGGTCCTTTTGTTCGAAAAAATAATAATAATAAATGTCTTTTTGAAATTCTAAAAAATGAGCCTCTCGTTTCTCAAGATTCATCGTATGTAAATTATATTGGATTTGTATTATATTTGAATTGATTTGATCCAAATAGATCTATTCAACCCGTTTTAACTCATTTAGCAACTCATACTCAATTTATATGCAAACCAATCTATATTTCTAAAACCCTTTTATTTTTTAAGTCAATCTAAAAATTCATATTCAAACAAAGTTGAGAATGCGGAATAGGGGAGCAGAGTTATGACTAGTTTGGTCTAAATAAGTTGTAAACTTTTTTTTTTTTTTTTTGTCGATCCTAGTCCATATTTACTTTAACTCTCACTCTCAGGCTTTTATTATGCTTTTTTACAAAGCGTAGGAGTTGAAATCCATAATTGAATTTAAATCGTTCTCATCTCAACCCTAAAAAGATTGAGATTTAACCCTCACCATTTTTTTCTCATGTGGAAAGGGTGACCACTAGAACAAATTTCATGATTTATAAAATCAATTTAACATTTATATTTTATTTAAAATTATTTATAACTGATTTATTGGATATAATTAGGCTCACTCTATTTCAACCATCTTTTTTTTGGTGAGCGCTATTTCAACTATCTTATTAGCTCTTGCGATCCCAATTTTGATTTAAGGTAATTTCTTACATTTTTTCCTTCTTTATCTTTTATTTCAATTTTATTAAAGATGAAACTAACTATGCTCGTCTTAAAGAACATTTATTAAGGTTAAATGTGGCCCATTGCCGATTTAACATTATTTCTTGCCTTATTTTCTTCTTTTTTGATTTTTCCTTTTCTTTCTCTATTTGGAATAAAATTGGTGTTGTCCCCCTTTTCCAAAAAATAATTTATTTGGTAGATAAATATTGCTTTGACCTAAAAAAAAACTAAGTATTGCATTAATGAGTTGTATATTTCTCTTTTTTTTTATACTAGGAAAATATTATGTAAAAAGTAACCCAAGCATAACTAAGAGTGGAAAGACTCCATCTACCAGTTTTAGTATGCATTTCATTTAATTATAACTTTAATATATGTCTTTATGCTCAACTTTCATTTTATTTAGTGAACCTAATAGTCCAATTTTTATTTATTTTTCATGTCATCAGTGGATGATGTTTTAAAAGGTACTTCCAAAAAAATATATGACGAAATTAAGTAATTAAAAAAATTCTAAACATCCATTATTATAATGTGAAGGCAAATGAAAATGCTCCATAAAATAATATTATATAGAATACTTTCTCTTTGCCTTGATTACATGGTATAATTAGCTATTGACAAGAAAGTACAGCAATTGTAATGGCATTATAAGACAATCCATTCAAACCATTTGCAAATATATATGTTTTATCAATGCATCAAAATTTCCATAGAATCATCAACAAAAAGAAAATTGTCCACTGCAATAATAACAAATTGCATATGCATCTTAATAAAAGATGTTGTTTGTTCACCTGCTTGCTCTCCTAAAAAAAAATGATTCTCTCAAATTTTTTTTTACCTGAAATTAGACAATAAAAGTTGTCTATTAGATCAACAAGAGAGTCATTATTCACTTAAAATACATATGTTAAGAAGCAATTTTCAATGCTTAGTGTGAGAAGCTCTAAATGAACTTGTTGACATTGTTTGTTGTTCTCCCTTCATAGTTTTATCATCAATAGATGTATTTAAGCAGAAATTTTGGTCACCTTCAATATTGTCTTCCATAGTGAATACACTACAAAAAATGATACAATGAAAGATGGGTAAATTATGCATAATTCATCAATAAAGAAGAAAAAACATAAGAAAAATCTTAAATGGAGAGTGGAACCCGTGAGGGGTAATATAGTCAATTCAATGTAATAAGGGTGTGTGAGCCTATAATTAACTCAAATAATAACTCAACCCATAATCTATGACATATACATTTGAATTAAAAAAATCAGTTTATAACCTATTTTGATAAGTCAAGTATACTAAAAATAAAAAGCTTGCTCTTCACCTTGATGATGCTCCATTGATAAATGTGGAAAGAAAAAGGAACTCTATTGCCACAATGTAAAATTGAATTTCAATTGCTTACACACTGTCGGGTAATATGAATTGAATACGGTCTATACCATATATCTAATCTCATAGCGACAAGACTACGAGTATGTACTTCTTTATGGACTCCCTAGTCCCGGTGCGGACGGATTGCTTTGAAACCGTAGTCCCAGCACGGACGGATTGCCTCCAAACCGACGGGAAAGCTGATCTTCGCTCAGACCGCCGGAGCTCGCCTGGAAAACTGGCCTGTGGCTGCATAAGGAAAAAGGAATTTATTCAAGATAAATCAATCACTGACCGTGTTGCATAAGTAAATCGCCTCTGCAGTCATAGTGGACAGAAGAATTGCTTGCGTTCTTTCAAGGACCTTGATCATGTATGTGTATGCTTGAATTGCTCCTAGTCATCTAGTTTCACTTACCGGCATTGCTCCTCCGTAGGCTGCTGCTGCTGCCGCCTCCCGCTCTCTCTTCGCTCTCAAGCAACGGCTTATCAGGACTGCCAAGACTGCTATGATCACGAGCAGGGCCACCAAAACAAGGACGAACACCACCCACGGGGACATATGATTGGACGGAGATGGCGGCGGTGGCGGCAACAATGGGAATACATATTGCACTGGAGGAGGCGGGGGCGGGGGTGGCAGGGGAGCTAGCACGTGCGGAGGAGGAGGCGGGGGTTGGGGCGGAGCTAGCATGTGCGGAGGAGGAGGCGGTGGCTGGACCGGCACATCCAGTTTAGGGGGTGGCGGAGATGGGTAAGGAATGCACGGTGGCTCGGGGTGGAGCAACAGCGGTCCGAAGCCCTTCAATTTTCGAGAGGCCATGAATTGATGCTTCGATGAAAACTCTCGCCCAATTTTTATGGCAATTCGTGAATTCCAAACATGGAAAGAAAGGAAGAAAGCAAGCTACGCCTCTCCTACATCATATCCCAAGTTGATTCTTACTATTATTGTGCTCTAATAACTTCATCTATAACTCGAACTTACTTCGATTCATCTAAATCTCCATGACACTGACATAGGAAGGCTTTCCTATTTCATCTTTACTTCATATATTCACCTAGATATTTCTCGTTTGGTATACACTCTTTAATGGGAAGAAGGAACAGCCAATAAGATCCACATTGGTTCCGATTGCATGACCACAAAAAAAAATCAGGTTTCCTTAAATACCCAATAAAAAACATCTAGGTGAATATACAAAGTAAGGATGAAACAAGAAAACAAGAACCGCCTTCCCATGTTAGTGTCGTGATGATTTAGATGAATCAAAGTAAGTTTGAAGTCATAAATGAAGTAATTAGAGTGCAATAATCAACTCAAGGATATGATGTAAAAGAGGCATTGCTTGCTTTCTTTCTCTCTTTTTATATTTGGAATTTGCAAATTGTCATAAAACCGAGCACAATCGATATATACATGAGAGTTTCATCAAAGCAACAATCCATGGCATGCTTGATAAAAACACTCGTGTGTATATGGACCGTGCTCGGTTTTTTTGACAATTCGCGAATTCCAAACATAGAAAGAGAAAGAAAGAAATTGATTCTTACTATTATTGCATTCTAATTACTTCATTTATAACTCAAACTTACTTCGATTCATCTGAATCTTCGCAACACTAACATAGGAAGGTGATTCTTGTTTTCTTGTTTCATCTTTACTTCGTATATTCATCTAGATGCTTCTCATTGGGTATTTAAGGAAACCTGAATTTTTTTAATGTGGTCATACAATCAGAATCAATGTGGATCTTATTGCAGACCTCGACCAACTAGACCCATTCAAAACTGCACCCATAAGGCTGCATGAGCGAAATTCATTCTTCCCATTAAAGAGCGTGGCTTGTGAATGGAGAAGAGCACAAGCAGCACCTATGTCTGATCTCGAGGCCGACCTCGCCAGTCGGCGGTCACTGCCCGGTTCTTGTTTTTCTCCTAACCCGCACTTCAGGCTTGCGCCCTGCAGCATGTACTCGAACGCCTTGTTGATCTCTGAGAAGGGAACCGATTGCATGATTCCTGCAATAATTGGGAGAAACCATGAGCTTTGCTTCCAGGCTTTCTTGAGAATAATATGAATCGACTGGTGGGCGACAGAAGCATTTTACCTTGTTCATTTACCTTGCTTCCACGACTCCAGGAATGTCGGTCTGCGGCTTGTAATTTCGAAGAAGGTGCCCTTTGATGTCCTCTCATTCAAGATATTCATCGGATGGGTCTCGAATGCGTCATCCTTGTTGGGCACACCGACAAGCACGGCAACACCCCAAACCTGAAATGGAGGAGACTCATTTGCTATCTTCCAAAAGACTAGAATATTTCTCTTTCTTTTTTCAGTGAGAGCGACTGGATCTACATCGTGAACACACTCAAATGCTGAGATCGTCGCTTTGATGCTCCCGGTACATTCAGACACTCCTGTCTACTCCTCCATTGGTCGTCTCTGCAATCACCTGATTTCAGGAAGACGAGCATTCACATGACTTCGTCAGACTAAAGCTCGGGCTTCAACTTGAGCGGAGTTCATGACTTTCCATCCATCCGTGTAAGCATTTAGATGCAATGAGCGATTGTTCTATGTGGTACTTATGCAGTCTCCCTCGACATGGCATAATAAAAACTTATTAAAGCGAGATGGCCAGTAACTTACCTCCTCAACAGGTTTACTATGATCTTTAGGATTCGCAAACTCAGTAACACCGAACTTCCTTGCTGTCACAGAAACTTAGGTGTGAACCATAAGTAAGGATCCACATACAAAACTAAAGGAAAATCAGACGTTACACAAATGAATACCTCCTAATATTGTAACCGTACCCATAGATGCTATACATCGCAATAACTTCTTCGAATCTATTCGGGTTCAAATCAACTCCAGTGATCCTGAAAGCACCAGAAAGCCTCGGCCCTTCAGAAGGGAAGAAAAGTGAAAACAGTAGCCCTTTTCTGATTGGCTATCCGCAGAGGCAAGATCACTCACAGCAAGCCCAACGGCACCCAAGCCAAAAATAGCAACACTGTCCCTTTTTCGGCTTTGCAACATTCAGCATCGCACCCAATCCTGCAGACAAAAAAGATAATGCCGCTGAAACATGGTGTGGCTACTGACATCAATTGAACAATCTAAAAAAGGAGTAGCGTCAAAGATACTGAGTTTCCACTAAAGAGCCTTGATAAAGTGATGTTGCCATATGATTTGGTAGTACCGGGCTTGAATGTTTGTTAGTAGATGTGATCAAGCACAAAGTGACCGATTGTGTTAAATAAACCAGCAAGAGCTTGCCACGATTCTCAGTGAAAACATTCCATAATTTCTTTGTAGAGAAACCTATATCCTTCTTGCACGACATATAAATTGGGAATTCAAAGCCGAACCTGTGGGTATCCCGCAGCTAAGGTCCAGGGATGCAGACTTTGTCAAGAGGCACAGCAGGGGTTGATCTTTGCGACGCAGCCAACATGAACAGCTGCGTACTCTCTGAAAGTGGAGGTTCCAACAAAGTGGTATATGGGCTTCCCATTGATAGAGAATCTCGTTTTTCCATCACTGAGCATGAAGCCCCCCTCAGTGTTGATCCTGAGGAGGTTACACATGTTGCTCTCCTGTGTTTTACAGGGCTCACGATCCCCGCATTCCTCGGTGAACACTGGAAGGACATGGTCTCCTGGTTTAAGGTCCGTCACTCCCTCTCCTAAACTCTCCACAATGCTGTAACAAGAAAAGTTTTGATAAACATATAAGATTCTAGAAGTGAAAAGGGTAATGCATAGCATCATTATGTAGCTACTTTATGAAATTGAGCATCAGTTTGATTGGAGGGAGGAAGAAAGGAATCCAGCCACGACAAGATGTATTTGTGAATTGGCGTTAGGTCATAAAAGAGTTCAGGATATTACATAACCGCCAGCCTCTTGACTGAATATACGTGGAAATAATGGCGTTTGGCCCTGCCATGTCAGAAAACCACTTCAGGTCTATTGGGCATTGAACGCCATCGCTCAACAGTCATAATTTCATATGTTTAAGATAAGTATCCATGCATATCAACCAAGGCCAAATGTGCGGAAAATTCAAGCATCACACATCATGTTATCGGCTGTTGGGATGCACATCAGCATCCTTGAATATGTCAGGACCATGTTCAAGACCACAAGGAAAGCAAAGAGTTGGTTATTTAAATTTAAGTGGCGTCGTAGTTTTCAGTCGCAGCACACCACGTTAGCAGATGCCTTATCGCGTAACTGTGACACTCCCTGAATTTTATGCCGATGAGCAGATAACAATACTGATATCAAATGATGGATTACATTAAGGCAGCCTAGTGTAAAAAACAGTCATGTGAGGCTTAAACTAAATTACCTTGGCCTCCCAGAAATAAGAATCCGTGGCAAAGGGCAGAGAAGAGGATCTTCAAACAGACTTCCTTAGCCTGGGGCGGTGCCACCTCGACCTCCTCTATTGACAACGGCTTCCCTGCCTCCCACGCCACCACGGCTACAACAGAATCCCCAAATAAATGATGACCAAATGCAAATTCAGTCATATACACATTGATCAATGCACGGATGATGCCGCATCACGACCACAAATGAAGGAAATTTCTAGCTGCTACTAGAATAGAAGCCTTAAAACTCCATAGTTGGCCGGCTGCTTTCAGATCCATAACATTATACTGCCAGATCATGTTTATTTGACATCGACCAGCTAGAGAAACATTCTCACAAACAACCACCCATTCAAATTACAGACAGATTCTATGAAAAGCATGATGACAATGCGAAAGTCGATGAGGATCGGCACTGAACACCAGAAATCAACTTTAACATTACTATAATTCACGAAATGCGACCAGAAAAAAGGGGCCAGAGTAAAAGGGAAGAAAGGTGGGATGGGAAAGTCTCTACCTATGCAACGAATGACCTGACCAGCTGCGTGAGCCATGATTTCTGCTGCTTCTCAGAGACTGATAGAGGCACACACCCAACAGTCACAATGAATAGAAGATGAGAAGAAGATGGGTCAGTTAATGATAAGGGTAACCTCAACTGCAAAATGGCAACTGCTTCAATAGATTTGCAGCACCTAAAGTGGGACTTGGCCACTATCGTCATCCCATGCTCGGTGTTACGAGGAGTGTCATCTTTTGTGTTTCGGTCCAAGCACTTTTGCAACGTGCCGCTCTTGCCAACCGCTCATTTCTTCATTTTTCCCTTTTGCTTTTCCCTTTTGTGGGGACTAATTTGAGGATTACGGCCAAACAACAAAAAGCTAGCAAATAATTGAAGTCGAGAAGTAGCAAACTCCTGAAGATCGATTTCTATGTTTGCAATTTATCAATCAGAAAACTACCTCCCAGGATTGGTGCAACTGTTGACTTGACCAAATCAGTGCACCAATCTCATAAAAGCTATTGAAATTTTTTTAAATACGATGAGAGCTTGTGAACCCAGTGAATCGTAACTTTAATTTTACTAAATTTTATGTGAAACTCGCATGATTTAAAAGGCGAGATAATTCGATTACATATACCCATTGCACCTGAGAATGTCTCAACTTTGTTACCCAAACCAATCGCTGGGCAAGGCTGGGCAAACAATAGAGATAGACTAGACCTTTACAATGCACTAGTTGGTCTAGTTTAAGGAAATTCATAGCAAAACATAAGCACAGTAATCGAGGCTTATTTACGTCATATGCCGAATCCCGAGAATAAGGTAATGACATGATTATCAAGACACAACCTCAAAATCAAAACAAGTTATCGAAGTTTTTATCATCCATATATAGCAATTTGGATATGTCCAACAATCTATATTCACACCCATAATTCAACTACCAAAAGTATCTACAATTCGCTCTCATATTACTTATAACTAGCTAAAGAAACTAAAAAAGATTGAAAGAAATGGGGTGAGCAACCACAATCTATAAATAATGCATCTCTTCTAAATGGATTAAATATTCATTATGCACATTTACAAAACCATATCAAAACTCACTTGTCTCAAATATAGTATATAATACATGTGTAAGATAAGAATGAATTATATCGCTTTAACATAATTTATACATATATGAAATCATTTGTTAAATCAATTATATCATAACAAACATCATTAGTCAATTCATTGATCAATTTTCATAACTTACATATTTATGGTCTAATATTATCAAATTACATGTTGATGGTCCATTCCATCAATCAAACTCATGCTCAAATATCTAACCATTATCATACATAACATCTCATGATCAAGTCCCGAATCACATATTGATGATCGTTTTGCGTCAATATCTAATCATGATCGTGCATAATGCCTTGAGAAGACAACCAAGATTCTCCTTGGGTAAGTCTCCACTTATATTACCGGTGGCCAGTGCACAAAAATATCCTAAATTAATATGCACAAATCCACGAACTCTCAACGTGGCTCACAGCCATATTTAGTATCTAACTCACATCCTTCAATACCATGAATCAAATACAAAATCAATATCACCGATTGATTTCACAAAACAAAAGGCATGATTTTTCTCAACTTCGTTAATCAACCATAAGACATTTCACAAAGCTTTTCTCAAACCATTTCAAAATATATTTCATAAAATAGGTTCACAAATCATTATATCACCTTTGGCAACACATTTCTTAAAATAATTGTTAAACCATTCATAAATATTAAATTGTAGTAAATGTCCAATCCAAATTTTATGCAATAAATATGTTTATTCATAATTCATAACATATCAAATTTTTTATCGTTTTCAAGATATGAGTTTACAAATTCATAAAAGAGATAACACCACTTACTTAAAAAAGCTGAAAAACCAACCTATAGTAGTTACTCAAATCAATGTACTCGTATTCCTAATAATTAATCGAAAAACGACATCAGATATGGAGTAACACACTATTCTAATGAACAAATTGACTAACTACGCTTAGTCGTTGGTAAAGCACCTCCGGTGTGCTAACGAATAAACTTGTTTAAAGAGAACATTCATCTTTTCATCTTCTTGCATAAGAAATTTCCAAATTTCATTCCAAACAAATCATAATTCTAAATCAATTTTCCTCAAACTCCACTGCTCCGCCATGCCCTGGACTACCATTCCACAAAAATCGTAGCTTAAAAACTCCACCATTGAACCCCACGATACAAAATCTACATGACCACTCCCAAAATTACTCTGATTAGATAAAGAATCGGCTTGAATACTTGGTATTACAATTCAAAGTTGATTCGGATTGTCAAGGTATCTGGATTGAATACGCACGGAAATTTTTTCCTTTCTCTCCGTTTTCTCTTTCACGAACGGTCTCTCTCTCTCTTATTTGGCTTTTGACCGCTGGTTCCTCTTCTTCTCTTTGTGCGTAAAAAGCACGAGAAAGAAAGAAGGTGAGTTAATGGGCTTGGGCTTTTAAGAGGCATGGACTGGGTTTAATGAGCCACAACCTATGGGTAACTTCTTGCAAGGGAATGAGGAGTTGTGATAATTTACAAAGTTACGAACCACCCCCGAGAGGTCTCATAGGGGTAAAAAGCCCAAAAGCTGCTCCAGGATTTTCGAAGGTCATTCTCTCCAATGGATGTAAGCGGAGGCAGTCGATGAAAATGATCACTGCTGCTTTTCCAAGGGAAGACGGAATGTTCTGAAGAGAGAGATATGGTGTGGAGTGCGACAAAAATAAGAGAGGGGTAGGTCAGGGACTTTGGAAGGTCGTCTAATTTACGGCAAATGAATGAAGATCACGTAAAGTTTGGAACTTTAGAATTGTAACCTTCAAACGTGACTTCTCACGGCTAAAAGGAGCAATTTTGAAGGTATGAAAAGTGAACAAACACCTCGTGGTATGGTAATACTTTCCTCAATCCATCCATTTACGCTAACTGAGTCTATGCGGCTCCAAGAGGCACCAGGCCATGATCAAGTGAATATTGTGCTAGGTGCAAGTTCCAGATTATTATTCAACACTGAGTTTTAACCCGCATTTTGATGATGCAGAAGATTCAGGCCAGCCATTTTGAATATGAATCTAATTAATAGCGGCGGCAATGAACATAGAGAGAGCAACCAACGACAGAATTATAGCAGTTTCTACAGATATACAAAGGCTAGAATTTCGAGGATTCTTATCTTAGCTTCACATATTATGTGGGAATTGCACCTACTTTCCTTCACACTGCGTACTTTGGAGACTCATGTTACACATATATGCTGCAACGAGTTTGCAACCATCCTGCAGTATGCCTTTGTGTTTTCAGAGTTGCACAATTCAACATATAGAATTACGGAAAGAACTTCCCAAATCATCTCGCCCTAAGTTTGTCATGCACAATCAGCCAGTTAGAAACTCCATCCAACTCTACATGTCATGGCATTTGTATTTAACTTCAGATACGCGGGTCTAGCACTGCTTCTTGAGTTGGTGGAAACGTGGTACAATTATAACACCCAGAAATCTCAATTTCACAATTACAATATCTTCTCACACCACATATAATACTCATAGCAAATTAGTTCCTACTAATTCTTTTCTTTTCTCTCCCTCGTGGACGGACTGCTCTCTTTTTCTCTAATTAAGGCTCCCTCTATGGCCTTCCTCTTTGGGCGTCTCTACATTTCTCTCATCTCTCTATGTTGCTACAAATGGGAAGGGGAATCACCTATTTATAGTAGTCCTAAGTGGAGTCCTTAAGCATTTTTAAGTTGGCAAGTTTTTCTTCCAGAAAATCTAGAGTTGGCGTAGTTGTTCCCTGAATTTTGGAAACATCTAGAGGTGCTAGCTTGAAGAAAAATCTAAAGGAGAGAGAGGAAGAGAGAGTAGGCAATGGTCCTTCTCTCTCGATCTCGATCTCGATGCCGATCTAGCAATTATGCCAGGTTGCTTTTTATCAGCTGTCTTATCATCTTCTTCCTTTGACTTCCGCTATCCCTTCTTGGCTTCGCCCGCTTTTGGTGTTGTTCAAGGAAGTGCAAGATAAGAACCAATTTTAGCACTACATACTCTAAATTCTGCTGCCTTTGTGGCTAAAACTTTTGTCTGAACTTTGTGAAGCTTGGATTTGGGCCACGCCAAAGTGTCTTGAGCTTTAGTCTCTTTTCACTTTACCTCGATCTCTACACTTAAATCTCTTGTTGGAGTTCTGAGATTGCAGCTCATGTGGTCAAGCCTCTTGTTTGTGATCTTCCTTTCGTGTTTCAACCGATTTAACTCCATCCGGAGCACTTTGATGTAAAGATTGGTCCTTCTCGTGGGGCTGCTTCTCCTTACTCTTTCAGTTTACACCCGCAATGTTTGAGGCCTCCTTAATCGATGCTTTGGGCTTCTTCTTCTTAATCTCATTCCATTGGCTCTTGCACCTTGAAGATGGCCTCTTCTTCTTGGGCCAATGTTTCTTTTTCTCCTTCAACTTCTACATTACCGTAAGCTCATACTGGAGTTTCTCGTGTTATCTTTCTTTGATCCTGAGCTCTCTATCCTTCTGCCTCAGCATCTCATCCCTCTTCTTGAACATCTTTTCCATTTTTGCCTTCTCAATTTCAGCTTCTTCCTCATATTCTGCATTTCTTGCGATTCCTTCTCACAATTGCTTGTTGACGTCATTGCTTCTTCGAATTCTCTCCTAGCTTACATTTCTTTGGGGATGCAACGGGAGCTGTCGAATCTTTTGACTCAATTATACAAGCGGTTACGAGCTCCTCATTCCATCACTGCAACAGGCTCTTGGAAGTCTCATTCTTCTTCACTTTCATCTCCTTGTTGACAAGAGTTGCAACATTTCCTTCTTTCCGCTTGAACCAACGAACTCTACTTTGTGGCAGATGCAGCACCTTCTACCACGTCTTTTGTTGTTTTCATTTTTATCATCAAGCTCATCGCAAATTCCCCTAGCGAAGTGCTTCTCCACTATCGTCGCCTCTTCCAATTTCCTCGACTTTTCCTTCGTTTGCTATCTTTAGTGCTGGCACCATTCCTCCTCTAGCCTTTAAACCCTCTTTTATTTACCGAAGAGGGCAGTTTTATCGTATCCTTAACTGAGACCTTAGACAACTATTTATCTAATTGCTCTTGGTTGGTCAATATATTCTCCAACTTGATTAGGTTGGTTCTTTCACTCATCCACAAGTAGCCGTAACAATACCTTTATACTTCGGCTAGGAATCATTATTGTTCTCATCCTTGTCTCGAATATGGCATTCTAAGGATCTAATTTTAAAATTTCATTACAACGAGATTTAACTTTGATAAAGTATTGACTTACTATCTATCTTGTTGTGACACCAACAATAGCTCATTCTCTAATCATTGTAACTTGGCATTGTTTATCCTTGTAAACAGTGCCGCCAAATTCTTAGATTCCTCCTTTGGGGTCTTAGTGCTCTTTATATTCTCTAACAACTCATCCTCAATAGTTACAGTAAGCAAATAAACAACCTTGCCTACTGTGATGTTCCATTTTCTTGACTCGTTGTCGTCCGTGAGTGGTGTGGTGTCGTCGCCACCAACGATATCCCACAAGTTTTAACTCAACCGATAAAACTGCATAGGGTACTCCAATTACATAGTTGGAGACGTTGACCTTCTCGATGCCATCCGCCAAACTCGAAATATCCGTCATCCGAATTGGATATAATGCTCAGCATTATACCAAGCAAGCTTGGTCCCGGACCAATCAATCCCAATCCCTAATTGTGTACTGTCAGAGTTTCAACGTACTCTAATCGTTGTTAATCGCATGCTCACATGCAAAGTCCTTGACCACTTTATTTGCATACCATGATCCTATTCGTTGGGTTCAGGGTTCTCAACCACCTACTTCGATGCGAACCCTAGCCCTTGAGCTCTAATAGATGCAATTCTCATACCACTTTTTTGAGTATTGCGAAAACATGGTACAACTATAATACAGTAAAATTATCCAAAAAGTCTTAAAATTGTTACACTTTTATCAATTCAACCCTAAACCATTCAATTTTGTCAATTTAGACCTGAAAGTTCTAAACTTTTTAATTTTGTCAATCCAATCCTAAACATTTCCACTTTTTTGCTAATTCAGTCTTAAATCTTTTCAATTCTTACCAATTGAGTTCATCCAAATAATTTTGATCGAAAATTCCTAACACAAACTGCCAATACTAGGTAGCACTTTTTAAATAATACCCAAAAGTTTCACTTTAACAATTACAATATTTTCTCACACTACAAACATTACTCAAAACAAACTTACTCCTACAATACTCAGAGGAAATTAGCTCCTACTAAGTTTTCGCACAATTTTTTTTTCTCTCCCTCACGGACGGACTACTCTCTTTTTCTCTATTTATGAAGGTCTCCCAATTTAAGGGCCTCTCTGGTCTTTTGGTGTCTCCACGTTTCTCTCATCTCTCAATGTCACTACGAATGGGAAGGGGAATTGACAAGTTGCCAAATGGCAAATTTTTCTCCAAGGAATTCTAGAGGGGACATAAAAGTTGCAGCAAAAGTTGACAAGTTGCTTGACAACTTGTTGCCCGATTTTCCTTCGGAAATATCTCGACGTGGCAGCTGGAAGGAAAATCGAGAGAGAGGAGCAGCGCTTCCTCGACAATATATTGATCATACAAATCTATTGAGGATTGTGGCAGAGCATAGGTAAACTCAGACAAGACATGAATCAGATAGTCTGTTTATCTCTGATAGCTGCTTTTAACATATGAGCTAATATATTGTGTCGAATGACTGAAACCAGATAAAGCATTTTTCCATTTGTCCAGTAAAGCTATTGCAGTCGGGGAGAAAACTCAGCAAAATGGGCTTCGACAAATTGCAGAACCGCACAAATAGCTGAATACAACTGATACTACTCCTTTTTTTATTTTCCCCTTTCCTGGAAAAAATTAGGAAGTTCTAAATTTAAAGGAAAAGATTAAGAAAGCTTGCTGTTGGCAACAAATTTATTCTAGACTTTCTAGTAACTCAGGCGAGCCGTTAGCTGAAGAGTGGACCTCAAGTGATCTGATCGCATGGTAGACTTAATGGTGTCTCATCCAAGAGAGCGCGAGGATAATGTCGTGACAAAAGAAAGAAATTGAAAGATGCAAAAATTTCTTGTGGTTGCGTTTGAATTATCGCCACCAAGTGGATTATCATGCACGCTGTGTTTGTCTCAGCCAACAGCATCTTGACTTTATCTGGAGTTTCGCTGTCCATCGTTATCGCAAAAGGATAAAGAAACACCCACTAGGCAATTTGAACCTTTTGATCTGTCTTGTTGAAGTACGACCACAGTAAAACCAGGGAACTTAATATCTGGACTGGTTTTCCAATCGCCTGTTGTATTTTCTTTTCCTTGTCGTGATAAGGCTAGTTGAAAAGTCTAAATAATTGTTCCTAGTAAAAGGATTTTGCGAAATCTTCTCATTTTTTGTTTGATACAAGGAAATTTTGCTTCTGTTTGGTGTATATATACCCACCAAAATGGCACCACCCATCAAAGCAATAAGCTTAAACCTTCAGTTTAATTGTTCTTCAGGTATCAGATAAAACTCAAGCTTCTCTTCTCTGAGAAAACAAGATGTCAGGCATGGTTGGTCAGGTGATACATTGCAAAGGTATCACGCTTTTCTTTTTTAACGCGAAGCTTTTTCTTCATTTAAATGGAATAAAAATAATTCTGCTAAGATTTGTAATATTGTGATAAGCCTGATTCAAGTGGGTTCTCTTTGGGTTTCTAGCTGCTGTTGCATGGGAAGCAGGGAAGCCCTTGGTTATTGAACAAGTGGAGGTGGCACCTCCACAAGCCATGGAGGTTCGCTTGAAGATCCTTTATACCTCTCTCTGCCACACTGACGTCTACTTTTGGGAAGCCAAGGTAAACAACAACAAGACGCCTGCTTAAATTGATCACAACTTGAAAACAAACAAGGAAACTAGAAACTGTTTACACCCTTAGGATCCATCTATGTCGGCTAATGAGTCTTATTCCTGCAGGGACAACACCCTCTATTTCCTAGAATCTATGGTCATGAAGCTGGAGGGTGAGTGAATCTCAGTAAGACTGTCGAACTATAAAAAATTTATGAACTGATAGCATTTAATGAATCTTTTGAATTTGGGTAAGTTAGGATTGTGGAGAGCGTGGGTGAGGGAGTGACTGATCTGAAACCAGGGGATCATGTACTCCCAATTTTTACTGGGGAATGCAAGGAATGTGCCCACTGCAAATCAGAAGAGAGCAACATGTGTGACCTCCTCCGGATCAACACTGACAGAGGAGTCATGCTCAGTGATGGGAAGTCGAGATTCTCCATCAAAGGACAGCCCATATACCACTTTCTGGGGACTTCAACATTCAGCGAGTACACCGTGCTTCATGTCGGCTGTGTTGCCAAGATCAACCCGCTCGCTCCTCTGGACAAAGTTTGTGTCCTCAGTTGTGGGATCTCAACTGGTATGTTGATGCTCAGTGCATCCCAGAAAAATAATTTATGTCGAAATTTTACCATCTCAATTGAAAAATTAATAATGACAAAGGTTGTGGCTTTTAGGCATGGGAGCAATGGTAAACGTAGCGAAACCACCCAAGGGTTCGACGGTGGCTGTTTTCGGATTGGGAGCTGTTGGGTTAGCTGTAAGTCCTCTCTGCGGTAGACTTTGATCTTGATTTGAAAATTTAACGAGCAAAAAGTCACGCATCTCTTGATGATGGATAGGCTGCTGAAGGTGCAAGGATTGCAGGGGCTTCGAGAATTATCGGAGTTGATTTGAATCCAAGTAGATTTGAAGGAGGTAATTACTGAATCTCACGATGCATAATCTGTCATTGCTCGAGACTATACTGATCATTTTTATAGATCTTTCTCAACAATATACCAAAGTCCTTAATCAGCTCAAACTATAATCCAAATCAAGATGTGTTGAAGCAGGATAGCAATATTGCAGTCGAAAAATTTGTCAGAAATAATATTCAGAAAAATGAAGAAGCCATAAAACTAGAAACCTGACCTGCAGCTTTGGAGCAAAGATGATAGATCTAGCTGATTGCCGTGACTTTTAATCAGTGATTGAAGTCCTTGCTGTATTCATTTTCTTATTTGTTAAAAATGGGGCCTGTGTGCTCTCTCATAATGACTCTTACTCAATTGTCTCTCGACAGCAAAGAAGTTTGGTGTGACTGAATTCGTGAACCCGAAAGACCACAACAAACCTGTTCAAGAGGTTTGTACTGAACTGTTCAAGGAAATATATCTCATTCTTCTGGTCTATATCATTCTTAAGATTCCCTCAAAATTTGATTGCTTACCAGGTGATTGCTGAGATGACAAATGGCGGAGTTGATAGGAGTGTCGAGTGCACTGGAAATGTTGACGCCATGATCTCTGCATTCGAATGTGTACACGACGTATGCGTTCTTCTTATGGCCTGTGCATTCAATTTGTGTGCGAGAAATTTTCAGACTCTCCTAATTATATATGACGGATTCTGATGAAGTGAGAAACTCTTGACAGGGTTGGGGAGTTGCTGTTCTTGTGGGAGTGCCCCACAAAGATGCTGTCTTCAAGACTCATCCTATTAATCTACTGAACGAGAGGACTCTGAAGGGCACGTTCTTCGGAAACTACAAGCCACGTTCAGACATTCCCTCCGTCGTAGAGAAATACATGAACAAAGTAAAAATACACTCGAACTACAGCAATCGAAAGTATCGTTTTATCTCTCTGTTCTTAACTTTTCTCCTGTATGAAATTGATATCCTGGTCTTTAAATGTTCCAGGAGCTTGAAGTGGAGAAGTTCATCACTCATCAGGTCCCTTTCTCGGAGATCAACAAGGCCTTCGACTACATGCTTAAAGGCGAAGGCCTTCGATGCATCATTTCCATGGAGGAGTAAAGAAGTGGATGAAGAACCCGACAGCACTGAAGAGAAATAAAAGTAATGTGCAGATAATTCGTCCAAAGAGCGTGCTTAAGGGTCCAATTTAGGGTTTGATTCGACTGTACTTCTGCGAATCATCCATGTAAAGTCTTTGATGAAAATAGTACTTGGCGTGGCCTGCCATCCACGTCAGAATAAATGTACTTTTCCGAAAAATGTACTTCGAGAATAATGGCATCTAGTTCGTGATCCTTCAGCCCTTGAAACTTGACTTATCATGCATAAAACTCCCTGAATGTGCAAAATTATCGACTTGGACTTAATTCGGTTTTTATAAACAGTTCAGTGACAATTGGATAAGAAACGTTCCCAGAATTGCAAACTGTAGTCATTTATTTGCGTCTATAAATGAAGAGTGGGAGCCTTCGTCAAAATTGATATAAACCTCTTAGAATAGTTGTGCACACCTTCCCTCTCAATAGGGGTGTCAAGATGGGTCATTGATCTATTTTGTGAGTGACCCATTTTCGACCTTACTATAAAATGGATGAATAATTTTCAACCCATTTTTGACTCAACTGTAAAATGTATTTTTCTTCTTTGAGTCATCATTAAGCTCGGTGAGTGGTAATGACCATTAGTGATCACAACATTCCACCGCTCGCCTCTACCCCATCTTAATTTATAGATTTTTTACATTTTTTATTTTATTTATTATTTTTTAAAATTTTGAAATTTTGATTTGAAATTTTATTCATTTAGTATAGAGCTTAAAATAAATTTGGGTTTCTCTACAATAATAATGACTTTAGTCAGATTGGATATGAGTTGGGCCAAGTATGGACCACTAAATCTACATTACATAAATATGAATCAAAACGGGTTAAACGAGACAATATGAATCGGACCATTTTCGACCCAATCCAACCCACCCATTTGACAAATCTACCTGAGAGAGAGAGAGTTCTCTTTAGTATCAAGTATTGAATATGGAAGTTCCGTGGGTTAACGCATGAGCTGAATATCCAAATCAAGTAACCTTTTCCATGGCATCACCTCGCTCAATGGGATTCTCAAGAGAGTTTCCATAATCCCCAGTTGATTTGAAATTCGAGATATGATAGTAGATATGCTTGATTTAATTATAATGCAGATGGCAATCAGAGTGATTTGAGACGCAATAGTGACTAAAATGCCCGATCCTCACATTCCTTATTAACTTACTGGCCATCTGCTAATTATCGACTCTTTAATCTATAACGCCGTTATCACATCGATCCGAGGATAAAGTTTCACGTCTACACAGCTGGGTCGTGGAAAAAATGCTAACATCCAACCTTTCAACACTATTAAGTACCTTGGAACAAGGACATATCATTTTCCCATGGGTCCGCAAACTTGTACAGGATGCGCGCATTGCCCCCCATGACCACGACTCATCTATAACTCTACAACGCGTAAACAACAATTTCCTGCAAAATTTCTATAACATTAAGCAAGAATTATGTACATCACGTGCCCCGAAAGATCTTAAATCTTACTGGAATCATAATCATGCTAGCTTTGCTAGAATTCCCAAATCCAATATCTTGACATCAAGATTGTCCAATTTCACAATACCATCCTCACCATCCACACCCATCAATTTGCCATTGCGACCGCGTAATTGGCCACCGACAATCTTGATCTTGTCCGATTTCCTTGGCACCACCATCTCCATTTCATTAGGAAGAAGTGTCACTGTCTCCCCGTTGCCACTAGGCCCAAGGGCTACCCGACAGGAGCCATCCTGGTTCAAGAAGAAGATACTGGAAATTAGTATAACCAACAGTTAATACTCCAAATAACGAAATAGCTTTGACACCATACCCACTTGTCATAGGTTTTGGGAAGCTGAAATCTACTGTTATTGTTTTAAAGGGAGAAGCTTTGCTAACAAAATGACCCAAATAATCCCAATAACAGCATTGCAATTGCTTTTGAGTACAGAAGCTTTTCAATGTGTTACTTCAAATGAAAAATTCAAGATACAATCACAAATCCTCATTGCACCAGCTTGCTACAAACATTTGATCGTGTATTACTTTGGATGAAAATTTCAAGATACAATCAAAATCCTCATTGCACCAGCTTGCTAAAAACATTTGATCATGTACTCTTATGCACAGCTTCAATTACAGTAAACAACATAAAACCGGAGAACCATTTTGAGAGTTTCAGGACTCGGAACAAACTTAATGATCAGATAGAAATGTTGCACCATACAAGCACACAGACTTTAAAGGACAACCATGCAAACAAGCCAAAGTTCAAAGATGAAACAGTTTCAAGATAAGGGAACTAACGAGTAATCCAAAGAAAGCCCATCAAATTATAGTTTTCGATACTGGCTTACTGGTCAAAGCAAAGGAGACACATGGGAGTATGCAGGATTTTTCTTCTCTTTTCGACTCATACTAGTTCTTTTAATGAATCTCATTGTTTACACACACAAGCGCAAATACTGAGAGGGAAGAAAGCAACAAACTTACAGGAAGAACCTCTCTGATAACTCCAACACTCTCTTCTCCTGGTCTGGACACATTAACCAGAATTTCTGGCATAAACCATGGTCCTTCATTTTCCCCACCTGTCACGATAAGAACTGAATAATCAGAACTCCAGAAGCACCAACAAGAGGAGGATGTTGGAAGTGATCATGACCATGAAAAGTATTTAAATGTAAAAAATCCAACTTTCATATATCTTAACATCAGCTTCGTGAATAAAAACCATGCAAATCTGCCCAAAGGGTTCCTCAAACTAGTTAACTAGATTTTTAGATGATCCCTATGACTTTGTTCAACCACAAAACTAGAGAACCACAGGTCGATGAACTGCGCTTGCTCATCCAAAAGGAATGAATTAATGACCATTGGAGTAATTAAATGAGGGTTATGACGAACAAAACAATATTAAAATTTTCACCCTCTTGCATACAGCAATTCACCACTTATACTTAAATGCACGAATCTAAGAGTAGTTTCTCCTGCCTTTCCACTTTCAATGCAAAAAAAAAAAGGGATTAAATTCAAAAAAAGCCAATAGGCACCAAATCTTTGATGGACAGTTCTGAGTAGACCGTAGGAACTTTCAAGCCCTCATCATAATCATATGTCACCAGAGAAAGAGTTCCTACCTATAACAGGAGACATGACGTCTAGTCCACCAGTTCCAGGCGTCATTGGTTGCCCTCCAGGAGTGCCAGGCAGATAAGATGCTGAACTCGGCGTCATAGGTTGACCAGGAGTAGATGGCAAGTAAGGGCTAGGAGCATTTGCTGCAAGGACAAAAATTAGATGACAACAATCAAGATTGGAATTTTGGGGAACAACATGAGCAAACAGAAGCAACACTGGATATAGTTAACTACCATAGGCAGAATTGCTATCCCTTGGTGTACCAGCTTCGCTATAACTACCAGCAGGTGTAGTTGCCCAACCTGATCCAGGTGTGGGTGCATCATATGTACGTGAAGGAGGACTTCCTGGCTGAAATAATGGATCCAAAAAGGAAGTGTAAGGAATATCCATAGGAAGGAAAAGATCCATATAAGCCAAAATTAAAGATGCCACCTCACCTGATACCGTGGACTACTTCCCCAAGAAGCAGGATTCCCATCCTCATAATCATCCCTTAATTTTGAGTGAAAAATATTAGGAACACTGCTTTAGCAAAGCTCTATACCAGAAAATGGTAAATTGAAGAGCAATTGTTCGAATCCCAGGTATGAAATAAGCTCAGAGTGCAAAAGGCAAAAAACAGGAATAGGGGTTTTCCTAAACATGCATGACTCATGAGGTCCAAACAGTTTGCATGTTCAGAGTGTCAACATTATGACTCGCAATGGTTATCAAATTTCTGATTTAAATTGGAATATTCGCTAGACTGTATGCTGACAAGAAAATCTTGGCGGCTACTGTTAAAATTTACAAGTCCTTTCAAAATCAAACTCAATAGTCATGCCCTTAACACTAAACAGCATCTAGAACTGTATTAATGCTGTACATCGTCAGTAATATAATACACTTAATGCATAAAAGATGATATCAACAACATCTGAACCACGAAACACATGATCACTACATGGTTAAAAACACAAGATAAAGAGGTATGCACATCAGAACATGCACCCTTCTAAATTAGAAAGAAAGACTCCATTGCTGGAGCAGTACTAGATGAAAGTTAAAATAGACAGATTCCAGTGATAAACGCAGGATAGCCCATTTTGGTCCTCAATAACTCAAAGAATTCTAGCTGTCCAGGAAGCAAGTTTCAGAACCAAACCTTGGAGGACTCATCGGAAGCCATGCTCTGTCACGCATAGGTGTTCTCATTCCATCATGAATAGGTGTTGCTGAAAGTAAATTGACATCATCAAATTATTCAAATATAAACTCAAGGAGGCAGCAAGAAAACTGTCATCAATTGCTTTAAAAAAGAAAAAAATACAGATCACAGAACGAGTCTTGAACTATCTAATGGGCATTAAATAGACCTTTTTTTAGGATCAGTAATGGACTTAGGAAATTTAGGCATAAAAATAAGAAGATTATGATTCCATTGCAGGAAAAAGTTCCCCCCAAAAAAATAAAAGAGAAAGAGAATAGCTCTCAAGAGAGGAAAATCAAACCTCCAGGATCTCTCATTGGAGTCATAAATGGATGCATAGGAGTTCGGGAAGGATGCATGGGAGTCTCACTGCCCATACCATATCTTGAATCTCTGCAATACATTGGCCAAGATAATCAACTCAGGTATTCGTGGGGCGAGGGAAGGAGAGTCACATGGATCAAGTTATTGAATGATAAACGTATTCCTTACCGGTAGGGAGTAGAAACAACAACATTGTCAGAAATCATACTGCGGTCCACTGCACATAAAATAGGCAATCTATTACATCAAGAGAATACACCATAGAAATTCTCAGAAAGGTTGTTCCACCAATTGTCCAAAACTTGCCTGTAACAACCTTCATCTGTGACTCCAGCTCAACTCTGACAGATTGGCCTTTCACTTCCACAACACGCCCACGGTATCCCTTAAAAGGACCTTGGCGAATCTTTACAGTTGTACCTGCCAAAGCATCATGGCCCCTCCAACCACCATGCCTTCCTCCAGCTAGAGAAAGATGTCAGAAAAACAATGCTTAGCCCATGCATGGTATCAAAAGAAAATAAAATGTTTATTGCTCAGCAACATACAGTTAACTGGAGGTCTCCCTCCAGATAATCTCCTTGGCGATGGGGGTATCTGAGATGGTCTCAAATTGGAAAGCCTTGACAATGAATCACCCTAAAAAGTTTGTCACAAATCAGAAAGAGTTGAGCAGTTGCCATCTGACTAAAATAAAGAAACAAACAGAAGAACTTACATATCTATCACCATTTGCTCGTGATCCTCCCACAACAGTGCATGAAACAGATTTACAACAGATAAAACCGGCATGCTCAAGATGGTGGCGATCATAAATAAACACAACTCCTCTAAAGATGTGTTCAACAGGTCCTTGTTTTCCCTATTGAAGCAAAAGTAAGAGAAAATTATTAACAAATTTCAAGATTTCATGCTTATGAAAAACAAATATCCAGGAAACTGAATCTCACTTTGGATGGACCCTCCACAATCCTAACAACATCCTTCACAGATATAGTGTTCTTGTTGCGATCCGGGACACTAAATTTCTTATCAATCTTGGACTTTATCTCTCTCAATCTAACAGTGATGACTTCAGGTCTATCTGGAACTCCCTTAAGAACCTGAAAGAAAGTTAAACATCTGTCATTGTGGAAAGAGAAAATGATCCAGTTTAATCGTTTTTTACATCAAGCCTGACCCACAAAGGCCCAAATTTCTAAAGGGCATGTCCAAGAGACTTGCCTCAGTGCGTCTGACCTACCTGAAAAGCTTCACTTTCAACACGAATTATGACACCGAAGTTGGTATTGCTGCAGCAAATGGCAAAAAGAGCAGTTAGACCAACAGACTATAGCAGCAAACTACAAACTAGAATGTCATTAACCAAATGTGGAACTTACTCCAGCAGCACAAGGTCGTGAAGCTCATAGTCTCCAATTCTGGTTACTCCAGATGTTACCTCTGAACTCTCAACGACATCATCTGCAAAAACAGTAATCTGAAGACAGCAGCAGTTACTTCTTTGCTCAAAGTAGCAGAGTTAAAGAGGTGTTATGAAAACCCAGATATCACAGAAGAAGTTAGGCTCACATGTTCCTTTGTTGTATCCGACAAAATGATGAGTGCATGTTGCTCCACCTTTACAACCATACCAGTAGCACCTTCCTGGGTACCGGAAACGACCTTAACATGATTCCCAGGTTCAAAGTACTTGCACAGTTCTTTCTCGTTAATAGCCAGTGTTTTCTGTAAGAATCAACAAGCATAAATGAGGAGATATTTTTCGGACATCATATCATGCTAAACGCAATTGATTTCAAAACAAGAGGCCTTGAGTTATTTCTTACAGGAAGGCCTTTCAATTCTGGTCGAATATGTACATTCTCTTCCTCGACTTTCTCAACCCAACCCTTCAAATTTTTAAGATCACCCTTCACGACAATTACAGCATCTCCCTTCATGAAATGACCCTTTTTCCTGTTCGCAAATAGAGTTGACAGACTACCTATATCACCATCCCCACTCTCACCGGGCTTCCTGAACTTCTCAAGTTCATCAAATGTGGGCTTTATATTATTGGAGCTTATTGATTTCATGGATACAGTTTTGAACAAGAAACCATCTTTAAACATCATTCCAGCAATGTTCTCAAAATAATCACCAGTCATTGGATCTCTCCTACGTTCCACACGGATATTCAGTTCCCTGGGAAGAAACACATTCCGAAGTCAGTGAACCAAATACACCAAAGTCATCCTAAAAAGGAGAAACAGAAAAAAGAACACCTGGCCTCTTCAACATTCATAAATCGTGGAGGGGGACAAATGCTTTCTTCTTCACTACTTCTCTACCTTCCTGGTGATGAAATAAACTATGTATTAATATGGAAACCAACAAATCAAGTTGAATAAATACAAGAACAGCAAATGCCTTCATAGAAAACAATCCGTTTCATTTCTATACTTTGTACAGATGCAAAATACTCCATTTAAATATTTAAATTTTCTATGAACAATTACATCCACACACATACAATAGTACTTCCGAGTATAGTAATAAAAGAAATGAATGCTCCATTACCAACTTATTTGCAACAGCTTGCAAATCAATCCTTGGTATTAATTTCACTGTAATTCGTTGGCGGACATTATCCACATCTACCACCTGCAGAATTCAAAGTCACATATAATGTAAGCAACAAATGCAGTTGTAACCCTTCTTTTGCCCTCGAAAGGAGGACAGAGCTGGGCAAGAGGGGGGGCAGGTGCGGCCCCGTTATAGAGGAAAATAAGTAAATTGACATGAGTAAAGAAATCCCGACATACTTTGGCAAGATCTCCTTTGTACTTCCCTATCTTCATTCGGACCCATGTGTCTCTAGAAAGATCAATTGCCTTACTTTCAACTGAAAGGACATCAGTCATTTCTCTAATCGGGACAAGCATTACTTTTTGTGAGTATATATTTCGAAGACCTTTGCATGCCTGGAAAAACAAAGGTGTCAAGGTTATTTACAGCATATGACACTGGCCTACACCTCTCAAAATTCAGCTGATCATGCAGAATCAACATACTCATTAAAACTTACCTCCCTGACATGGGCCTCTTTGTCTGCTTCAATGTATATGTAATTTTTCAGATGGTCAAGTGCAATGGCTGACCTAATTTGTAATTCAGGTCCTTTATCAATGGCTTTCTGCATGAGGCACACAGCTGCCTCTCGCTCATGACCAATCTATGAAGTGCCACACAAGAATAATGTCATTCCAAGTTCACCAAAGGATCAAGAATATCAACTACTTGTAAGGAATTGGAGGAAAAAAAAAAGGAGCAATTTACAAACAACAGAGGACATACCGCACATTTCACCATCCATAGCTTTGGATCCCTGACAGAAGGCAAAAGAGCCTGCTGGTCTACATCCGTTGTCTCCTCATCATATTCAGTATGAGCAGACTTAGCATATCTTGCCTGAATCCTTCTTTCAAGGTCATCAACATCCTCCTGATCATCCTCACGTGTAAGCAAAGGTCGCCGATGGATCTGTCTATTATCATCATCATCAGGTAGGTCGGCCCCATTATCAATAAAATCTGCACAGCCAGGTTCATGCAATTCCATCATTAATGCAAACAAAAGGTCCACCAAATAGTGACAGCACGTGAGAATTTGGTTTCGCATAGGAATTAAAAGAAAAGGAAAACCTTCAAGATCAACCACACCCTGGCAGTGATAGGTTTATAAGTTCCCCAAATCTTTTGTGCATCAATTTTCACTAGTAGAATAGTGTAAAGGTCATCAACACTGTACCATCTTATTTTTATTTAGAAACTAAATGGGAATGACAATAGATAGGCATCACAATATGTCTTCTCCAAAAGAAAAAAATACAGATAGAAAATTATTTTAAGTGTCCCCAACACTTGAATTTTTTGGAGTTTCCATTACACGATTGAATAATTCAGAAACCGCTATAAAAGGTCTATTTAAAAGAACTGTCACACATTTGATAAAAGATCACTACTTCAATGCTTCAACGGCAAACACGAGCATAATATGACCACAGAAGGTACCCTCCATCATACAATAAAATCCAGCCCCTATACATTGCAGCAGTAAGTCAACAAACCAACTTTATATGACCTACGCTCAGCACCATTATCTTCTATCAGCCAAATTGAAAAAAAGAAAAGATAGGAGTAGGTACAGCGCCCTTTCTGGCAAATATCACCCATTGACCCAATTTTTTTTTTTTTTAGGAAGTACTCTAGAACCAGAAATTGTTCTGCTAATAAGTCTCCAATATCAAAATCATTTAAAAGAAAAGGAATCTCTTCAATTTATATGACAAGAATATACTGTCAATGATTGTAAAATGTCTCATTCACAAGTCCCAGATAAGATAGGAAAAAGCCTACATACCTAAAAACAAGAAATATGGTGAAACAGTACTCTCCTTATACTAATATGACAAAGATAAATGCTAACAATGTCTGCAAACTGTTAATAAGGTTTCCCATACACCTGCAATTTTCCAATACTCTGCAGAAAACCATAATCCACCCTTTATTAATACAAGTTTCTTCAACATTCCTCCCTAAGTTATCTTGTTCCGGCCTCCATCACACATTACAAGGCCATTACACCATGAATAAAGAAATGGGCACGAGAGCAAAGATGCTTAAGCAGTTGTGCTGAGAAAGGGAATGAAGACAAAGTGCAGTTAAAGAAAAACAAAGCTTCTCCAACCCTAGTAGGGCTTCCAGTTATGTACGTACATTAAACTGCTGACCAGCTAATTTCTTGTCCTATGTTCATAGAGTTAGAGAAGAGGCTCACTTTTAACCCAGAAGAAATGTAGGCAACATGATGTGATCATCACATTCTAAAAATCAAATTCTGACCAGCTAATAATCAGCCAAACTTCCAAATAATCACATCAATACTCTCCGTTCTACTGCAGATTAGTCAGCCAGATGTCTTCCCATCAAATGGAACGGCTTCAGTGCCAAAAATCATTATTCAGGACATTATAATCTTAATTACTCCAACTGATAGCTTAATTAGGCAGAGGATGTAAGTAAAATTCTGGATAAGATGAGCTAAACAAGGTTGACACTTTCTAGAACCAGGCAAATTTCAAGCTAACCAAACCAGCAACACCACATAGCACCTCACACCCCACGGATAATATCACCATTCACCAAGTTTAACAACCGAACAAAAAATCATCGGTACCCAATCTACTCAAACTCAATAAAATAAAATAACCTAATTTGCAGCAAGAAATTCCATTACTTTGCTGCTCGCCTTCCCAACCCTAACTTCATAATGGCAAGCTCGACAGGCAAATTGAAACGAGTGACTTAAATTCACCATCGAACATTTTCGAAACCTAATACCCAGCACAAACGACGAAAAGAATACCACAAAAGACACCACCGGAGGAAGGAAAGAAACGCTTTTTGACATACCGTCCTCGCCGTCGTCCTCATCCTCTTCCTCATCGCTATCGACCTGGGCCTCGAGATCGAAGAACTCCGACCCTGATCTCCTCTTCGCACGCTGCCTCTTTCCCGCACCGCCGCCCCCGAAATCCTCGTCGTCATCGTCGTCCTCTTCCTCCTCGTCATCCTCGTCCGCGACGTCGTCTATGAAGTCCGATCTCCTCCGCTTCTTGCCGCCCCCGGTCTTGCCGTAGTCGTCCTCTTCCTCCTCCTCCTCCTCCTCGTAGTCGTCCTCCAGGGCCTCCCTGTCCTCGTAGTCGTCCTCCTCCTCGGGCTCCATGTCGTCGTCTTCCTCATGCCTGCGACGCGCCATGGCTGGGCGAAGGATTGGATTCTAGCGACGGAGGGAAGTAAGGAATCGATCGAGAGGGAGGGAGGAGGGGGAAAAGGAGTGCGATTTCGATCGATATATAAGGATCTGAAGGAGATAGGTGACCCTCTGTTGGGGAATTTCTCAGATTTTTATGAACCCTAGAATTGGTAAATTCATTGTTTTTTTCGGTTGAAGGGTGAAAAATCATGGGAATCGAGTCGGTGTTGGGCTTTTAGCGATTAGAGGCGGCTGTTATTGGGCCTATTGTACTAAAGAGGCAGTTGGGCTTGGGCTTTATCTATATGTAATAGTAATACATCATGGAAGGGTATTTTCGGTTTTCCACACGATTAATTCCATTTATCATTTTTTGAAGGATAAGTACATTGAAAGTCTTAAAACTTATTATAAAAATTTAATTAAATCTTAAAAATTTCAAAAAATGCAATTAAATTCTAAAATTTATCACGAAAATGTAATCAAGTCCTAAAACTTTTAAAAATACAAGAAAATTCTAAAACTTGTCCAATTGGTCCAATCAAGTCATTTTGTTAATTTGACTTTTTAAAAATTTTAGAATTCGATTGCACTTTATAATAAATTTTAAGATTTAATTAAATTTTTTGAAATTTTTAGAACCTAATTATATTTTGATAATAAGTTTTGTGACTTCAAATGAGCATATCTCCTTTTTTCAAATAAGAGAACTTGTCACGCCTTTGCCATGTTAATCGTTCATGGGTGTGCCTAGAATGACCTTTTCCTTTCTTTTTCGTTTTTTAAATTTTGTAGCTCATACATTTCAACTTTTCACTCTAAAGAACTGAAATTTTTAATGACACGTGAATTTGTGTATGATTTTTTTCATATTGGACAATGTTTCTAAAATTTGACGAAATTCTTTTTGCTTCTAAAGTCGTAAACAAAACATGTTTTAGAGAATGTTATATTTGATTAAAAATATGAGTTGGGATGTCTTTGAATAAATTTTACATTTCTTCTGAAATCCTATTTTTAACAAATTTTTACCATTTATCTAACAAATTTTTCACATTCTTTCCATAACATCTATAGTAATGGCAATCGGACAAATTTTTATTGAAGAGTGCCTTCTAATAAACACAAAAAGTACTCATTGCAAGTACCACTGAAAACCTTCCAAATCAATGTTGATAGCTCCTGGTGCAGTTCAACGATGAAGGGATTATGGCTAGAATATGCAAAGATGAGTGAGGGATCCTTATTGACAGATTTGCAAAACAGATATGGGCTTCTTCGGTGCTGATTGCAAAAACCCTAGCTATTCGAGAAGCTCTTTCGTGGTTGAAGGAAAGTACAAGCACATGAACTAAAGCCAATTATTTAAACTCTGTTTTTCCTTTGCACATGGAAATTGTTTTGGACAGTGCAACAATAGTAGAATGCTTGAATGGCCGGATGAAAGGACCATGGGCCGTTGAGTCCATTATTGAGGATTGCAAATCTTTATCGGCCCAATTATACAGGCCTTCTTTGAATTATGAGCTGAGAGTTACAAACCAAGTTGTGAATTGGATAACCATGACCCCACCAAACAGATTTCCTACCATTGAACTGGAAAGAAAGTCCCCCTTCATTATGTTTAATTCTATGCCTTGATATTGAAACTTCATGTTATACACTTGATCATTAGTAATGTAAAGTTAATTTTCGATAATAATAAAAAGTACATAGATAGGCCAAGCGGGTGCATGAACATTTTTTTTTTTTAAACTTTAATCAAATTGTTAAGAGTTCTTTTTTTGTCAAAAAATTGTTAAGAGGTTCACTAAGACAAATTGATGCACCTTTCATCTAGGATAGCAGGGTTTACAATCAAAGGTAAGTTTAGTGAACCAATTGATAACACAATCATATAAATTTATCTAAATGATTATCTCCACATTTAATCAAAATAGAATTTTCTCAAATGAATGCCCCATTCTAATAAAATGAACATTTTTATTGATAAAATGTTCGAAATAATTAGGAATTTCTCTAGCATAATTTTTTATATTAAATATATTTGAAAATTCTGCATATTCTCTATATCTCCTAAGATTGCGCATGTATCTTGATTGATATATTATTTATCAATAAAACCTATTGATGTACGATAATGGTGCAAGAAGACTGATTAGGCTAATGGGTGGGTTTACCTGGCTCATGGGATTCTTCCCTAGTGGGGATGACCAAAGATGAACGTAGAGCTTTATGTTCGGTGCGAAATTGATTGCAAAACGGATTTTTCCCTCATTGAAAGTCAAACTTCTAATTTACTTCTGAAATATTCAATCAAAAAAGAATAATGTCTCAATTATACATATTACGTGGATTTTTCCCCTTTCGAATGGTCGGTACCGTGTATGCCATCCCAGCCCTTAACCAAGCTCGAGCGAGCGTAGCTGTCATAGCCCTATCCGTTGGATTTCGTGGGACCCAAACGATCCGACAGCTCCCATGTTCCGAGCTCACGGGAATTATATGCACGGAAGAATAACGCGGCAGTGGACAACACCCACGTGTCACAAGTCAGCAGCCCACAACCAGTCGTAAAGAATCCGTATTAACAGGAAACCTCAAAGCTGCGACCACGTCCACAGAAAATCTTAACAACAAACTTGCATCGAGTCCCTTCCTTCTACACCACACTTGAAAAACGGAGCTCAGCTTCATTTCCAGAACAGTCTCTCGCCCACCTTTAACTCAACCATCCACCAGTCTCTAGCCATCATATCCACCGTAAAGCAAGGAATCTTGCCAGCGATTTTCCCATAATCTCTAGGCTCTTCGAGCTTTGCAGAGGAAATGGGAACGACCCTGATAAGCAGTTGCAGGCTTCCATGGAAATTTAACCTGCAAACTACTCCTCCTCTGCATATTGTTTGTCATTCTCCGGTCGCTGACAGGCGCTTGAGAGTAAAAGCTATGACGGAAACCGGTTTGGCCGGCGACGAAGAAGATGGGTTCGCCGGAAATGGAGGTCTGTCAAGAAGGCTGGCTTTAGTTTCAGCGGCGTGTCTGGTTTCGTCGACTGGTGCGTTGGGGTTCTCGGGAGAGGGAGTGGCCGTGGTGAAACAAGGCAGTGTCGCTGGGAGGATACCGGGTTTATCTGAACCTGATGAAAGAGGTTGGATTTCTCATTATATTAGCTTTGATTTGCTACAGCCAGATCTTGAATGGATTCGTTGAAAACATACATCTAGAGATGGGTTTGTGGTCTATAGTTCCAATAGTCGCCAATAGTCGCCATCTATGAATTGCCTAAAATGAGAAAGGAAATGCTTACTGATTCTGTTGTCCCTTAGCCTTGCCAATATTATAAGCTTGATTCTTCTACCCCTGCCTCTAACAATCGATCCTCCTCTCTGACATTTAGGCCAAGAAACTACATGCTTAGATCTGCAATTTGATAATTTCTACTTGCTCTTGTGACATGAACAAGAAAATCCCTTATGATAAGAGAAGCTTGTGCTCAGACAGGTTGGAGGACATACCGCAGACCAGAGGACAAATCGGGAGGTCATGGGGTCGGATGGAGTCCTATCATCCCATATGCCTTTGCAGTGACTGAAGACTGGGACGAGGTGCTCATAAATTAACACTATCCTCACTTTCCAGATGCTTGCATAACATAATTCCGATACAATACAACAAAACTCAAAGAGAAGAAAGAGGGACAGGAGAAAGAAGATAAGAAATGAAGAGTGAAAGAATTAATAGGAATAAAACCTCTCCATCGAACTCAAGATTTAGGTTTCAGGAATTTAGAGTTTCCCTTTGTTTTTTTCAAGTCAACATAGTACTGTCATGCATTTGCTTTTCTGAACAAGAACAAGCATTCCATTTGGTGAAAGTGACTAATCTATATATCACAGGTTCCGGTGTCAATTGCTGATCTGGGTGGCACAGAGATAGATTTAAGATTTGCCAGTCCTAAGGAAGGACGCCTGTTTGTTATTGTTGCTCCTGTTCGCCGATTTGCAGATGGTGAGTTGCCCAGAACTTTGCTTCTTTCTGGTTGCTTTCTGCCTCTTGTAGTTGCTTACTTGGATTCCTGAGGTCCTGAACAATGGAAGGACATGATTACTCCACTTGAATCGTTAAACTGGATTTGTGGATGCATATGACTATTCCAAGAGTATCTAAACCAATTGCACTCACATAAAATCTTTGCAACGCAGATATAGCTGAGGATGCGAGAATTGAATTAATTGGACCTCCAGACAAAGTGATAAGTGCATTTGGGCCAGAAGTTATTGGAGAGAACGTAGAAGGAAAAGTCATGAATATGAGCGTGGCAGAACATTCTGGAAGGACGTATTACCAATTTGAATTGGAGCCACCACATTGTCTTATAACAGCAACTGCAGCTGGAAATCGCCTTTACCTGTTCAATGTGACTGCAAATGGTATGGAATTCCACATATCATCACTTGCGGCATTTCATTGGGATAAATTTAATGGCTTGAATGTATCTTGACCCTTGCAGGCCTTCAGTGGAAGAGGCATTACACTGATTTGAAAAGGATAGCAGATTCATTTCGTGTCGTATAATTGAGATGTGCTCTCCCTTTCTCAATAATTCTGTAAGAGACTTGAGGCGACTATAACAGGCAGCAACGGTGTGATTTTTACATACTAAGGTAAAAGAACTGATGAATTTGAAATAGAAATTTCTCTTGCAAACATCTCTGGGAAGAAACTGCCAAGTAGTTATCTGCAGTAGTTCTGTTCTAATTGAGAGGAGATCCAGGTCCACCAACACAACTCTAATGTAGAGAGACTTCGCGCTTCCACTCTCCATAGTCCAGAGCTTGGCTAATTCAGGCTCCATTGATATCAAGCTTCAATTGATTTTCAAAGTAGAGGATAAGATTTGGTAAATTTTCCTCATTCTTATGAACTATGGGGACCTTTTCTCTTCCTACATCCATCTGCAGGAGCAGCAGGCAGCATGACACAAGTACTGGACACGCCTTTTCCAAGTTTTTGCAAGCCTGATGTAGAATAGCTTTAGCACTATGCCCACGGCTAAAGACACAACGATCACTCTGTGTCAACACGATGAATATTTCCTACCATGGAGTTGGGCCTGGTGCTCTGACCTTGAAGCACAGTAGTAACAGACTTACACAACTGACCAGTACCGTAGAAATTTAGTCTCAGCTTATTGTCCAGTATGACATTATAGATTTTTCCGTGATGAGTAAACGCCACTTAGGTAAGTAAACCCTGAGAACATGAAAAACTGATAGTTCCCACGCTAACCCCTCTGAACATGGTATAACATGGAATAAAATGCTATGGGAGGAAAAGTGGCCTTCACAGTCGCCAACCTTCACAGCCAGCAGCCATAGCAGAACTGCATCCTGGCACTTTCTGAACCCCTTTGTATCCCATGACTAATCTCATCCTCTCGGCCTTCTCCCATCTATCAGAAGCAGCATAAATGTTTGACAGTAGCACATAATGAGAGTCATCATGAGAATCTTTGTTGTAATGAAGTGTTCTAATGTCCTTCAAGACATCCTCTGCCATCTCCAGGTTTGAGTGGATTCTGCATGCTCCAAGCAAAGCACCCCAGACTGCATCGTTTGGTTCCACTGGCATTCTCTTGATTAGCTTAAAAGCTTCTTCCAATCTTCCAGCCCTCCCTAATAAATCAACCAAGCAGCCATAATGCTTGACACTGACTAGTATGTTGTATTTATCCATCTTTGAGAAGATTTCCAAGCCTTCATCCACAAAACCACCATGAGCACATGCTGATAATACAATGAGAAATGTCACTTTGTCTGGTTTCTGACCTGAGTCTACCATTTTCATGAAAAACTCAAGAGCTTCTTTGCATTGTCCATGAATGGAAAAACCTGAAATCATGGAGTTCCAACAAGCACAATTTTTCTCGGGCATCCAATCAAAAATTGATCTCGCTTTAGTTAAATCCCCACATTTGGCATACATGTCAACCAGCGTATTCAAGACAAATTGATTAAGATTAATTCCCTTCTTCTTTATCATATCGTGTATTTTATTACCAACATCCAATGATCCAGACTGACCACAGGCTGATAGGGCACCGACCATAGTAACCTCATCAGGCTCTAATCCATCGGCTTGCATTCTGATAAAAGCTTGCAATGCTTTGTCCGAAAATCCGTTCTGGGCATATCCAGAAATCAACGCATTCCAGTTCACCAAGTTTTTTACTGGAATTCTGTCAAAAATCGCCTCAGCTTCCTTCACATCACCTCTCTTGCAATACCCAGAAATCATTGATGACCACACAAAGAAATTTCTTTCAGGCATATCTTCAAATATTTCCCTCGCTAATTCCATCTCTCCATTGCTCGAGTACCCGTCCACCATTACAGTCCATGTAACTACATTTCTCATCTCCTGCGGAACCTGATCAAAGAGCCTCCTAGCAGTCACTGTATCTCTGTTTTTGGCAAACCCATCAATCATCTCGATCCATGTCACGTGGCTTCGTGCTGGCATCTGTTCAAATAAACATGAAGCAGACTCCGTATCCCCATTTCTCAAATGCCCACCGAGCATAGCGTTCCACGTCACAACATTTCTCTCGGGCATAAAATCAAACATCCTACGCGCACCGCCGATATCACCGCACTTGGAGTATAAACCAACCAACGAGGTGCCCACTACGACGTCGTGATCAGACCCGAACTTGACCGATTCGGCGTGCAAAGATTTCGCCGGACCAAGCAATGCGAGAGAGGCCCAAGCTTTGGCTACCAAAGGAACGAGACCCAAATTGTAGCTCCCGTTGCGGCGAATTTGTCCATACAAGTGAATTGCTTCTCTCGGCATGCCCTGTTCGAGGTACTTCCTCATGAGGAGAGACCAACTGGGTTGAGCTCTGCAGTTCTCGACAGGGCTGGGGCGAGTGTGGCGTTCCCCGGAGTTCGGAAGCACGGTTCCTCTGTTGGTTTCTGGCGACTCTCGGGACAAACTGGGCCTCATGTCGGAAGAAGTGGTCGACTCTGGCCGAGACATGAGGGTGCGAAGATGAGATGTCTCGCGCTCTTAGGCCAGGCTTATGTCCATAATGACGACAGGATCACACTCTCCGGTCTCCGCTTTCTCCGGAGCAACTGAAATAACTGTCTTCTGAGATCCGAACGATCGAAGATTACCGGTCTCACTAAGGTTTTTCTAATGTGTTAGGTCATTCATGCGAACGTAACAAATGTATGATCTCACTTACCAAACTCTTAGAAGTCCTAACTCAATTATATACACTAGTGTTGGAGCGCACACTCCGTATGCGCATACACGACGATGGAAAGTGTCGTACGGACAAAGAAATACGACTATTTTGAGAGGAATCAAATGACTACTTACAAAGTAAAATGGCGACAGTGATTAATTATAGTATATGTAGGACATTGAGTTTGGTAAGTAGCAAGGGTAACATTGGAATATGAAAAAACGGCGAAATTCGCCGGTTGGTGAGACAGTAACTTAGAAAAGTAATGACGAGTAGTTCTAAAAGAATTATCAATAACACCGGGACAAAGACACATCCCAAATTCCCATGAGAGGCGGCAGTGGAGAATTTTCCACAATAAGCGACAGCTTAGCGGATCAATGTCAAGTGGAGGTAGGAGGCCCACGGGTTGTGAACTTTTTCTTGGAGAAGTAGTGACAAATCTCCAGGGATTAAGTGTGGGCTAACTTTGTGGACAATTTTGACTTGGCTCCAAATGATGGAGAGCCTCTCAGGCCTATTGGGAATCCGAACAATTAGGTTTGGTTGAGCTGAGTTAGCCCCCTACTTATAGGAGAAAATATTATCTGAACTAATTTGCGAGTGCCAAGCCGAACCGATCCAATTAAAGTGCACGAATTGTATAGATATTTATATCTTTCATAGGGCTTAAAGTGGATCCCACATAATTTGGTCCAACGAACATTGTTGCATTCGCTCTTTGGAAAGGAGAGCGGCACCGCCCATTAGATTGCCAAAAGTGGTTGCCACCCATTTATCGACCAATGTAGCCATAAACTTTTGTATGAAATTCTAATATAATCACTTTTGTCACTCACCAAAAATTGTTGATATAGCCAAAATGCACATTAAGGATGATTGATTCCAAAGTTGATAAGTTCCAGAGTAGGAACTTGGAACATACTCTATTATATCTAGTTCCCATTTTGTAAGCCCTAGAACCTATCCCATTTGCCTGGAACCACTTCTAGAATTTATCCTATTTTTTTTCCATCCGGTTCCAAGGTCTCTCGGAGAACCGATTTATTTTTTTTGTTCCTTTTTTTGTTTCATTTTTTTTACAGCAAAATCATATAAGGCTATGAGTAATGAAATTATTTAAATTAAAAGATGAACAATGGAAACCCTAATCCACCAAAAGCAGAAATCTATAAGATGAGTACATAGTCACTTACAATTATAAATGATAAAAAGTTCAAACACGTAAAATAAAATATAAATTATAATACTCCATTGTCCATTTGTCCATAAAAATTTAGGGAAAAATGACAAAGGACAAATGATTGTTGAGGTTAGAATTTAAGGAAAAAAGAAATTGGGATTTTGGTTCTTTTAGCTTATAAAACTAGTTTTGAAACAAGACGGTTTAGTCCAGTTCTTGGGTGGGTATTCACTCGAATCTTGTTCCCGAACCTATCCCAACGGGAATGGGTACCCAAACAGTCCAATTACTAGGTAAAATCGGTTTAGTTGCATACCCCTAGCACATGTAGGATAGTCGATAGTGGATAGACTGCCACATCAACAATTTCTAACTAAAATTGATTGAAAATGTTACATTAGAATTTCATGCAAATATTTAAAATTAAATTAGCAAAATTGAAAAATTTAGGACTGAATTGGTATTTATACATCGAGTAATTTTTATGTAATGTGTAAAGCACTTATTCTAGCAGATATTAACAAGGCACGTGCACATATACTATCGATTTTGATAAGAATTAGAAGCAAACGAATATATGACGAGGGACCCAAGAAAACGTGTACAAAACCATGAAAATAACGAATGCGACAGTAAAAGACGATCCATAGACATTTGCCGGTACCTACCAAATTCAGTTTAGTACACGTAACGCACTCGCCCAATAATTCCTGCAAACCCATTGCCAAATTCGGCTTACGGAATATGCTGTGCAATTTCAGGAAAGAATCCAATGCTAGTCCTCCTAAATTCGGATTGAAACACGCTGCAAAATCCCACCTTCCGATGCCCTCCCCCTCCTCCACCTTTCGATGATATTTGTGGTGGTCGTCAATTTGATCCGCAGCACGAAAGTCGAAAGATGTCCAACGACGGGAAAGCTCCCCAAAAAAGAACCCAGAAATGTAAGACCCGTTCACGACATGTTGCGCGCGTTCCGTGCGTTGGATCATCATCATCATCATCATCGACCGGTAAACTCCACTTTCGGCGATAGCGAAGCTCAAAGCAAGCCCTTCGCTGGATCGATTGGCCACGTTCCATGTAAGATTCTGCGGGCAGAGTTTGGCAATCTTGTCGTCTTTTTCCACTTTCCGTATTATCGTGAATAGATAGAACACAAAAATCCTCCATGTGGGATGTGACGTACTTCATTCTAGTCAGTGATCATCACCCAAAAATAAACCCAAGTTTCGAGTCAGTCTACATATCCAATTGATCTTATCTTTACTCAGATGTTTAAATCAATGAGTTACAAGTCATCTAAGATATATTAAATCGCTTCACCTGCAATAATTCTCCAACACGGGACACTTTTGATACAACTCGCGCTCGCATTTTGACTCATATAAATGGTCGAGTCTTCAGCCTACGGTTTTACTTTAAATAATCACAAGAAGGTACTAGAGAGGAAAAGAAAGGATGGGGGATTTAATGGGACTTGGCAACGGCCACCATTTCCCGACGTGTTTAAAGGAAATTTCATTAACGAGAGAGAAGCGTCTCCATTATCATCTCTGGGGAAAAAGGTGGCCTTTCTTTAGTGCGCACCTAGTTCTGGAAAATTAAAGAGACCATGCGGGACACTGCTCGTGCCGGTAAAAGGGTGACAAGTCTCGTCAAGACCGTCACTGACGATGCCACTCTTCTCGAGAATCACAATGCAAATTGGATACCTCGTCGTCCGAGGATCAAAGCAATATCGACTCAAAACCCTAGCCGACCAAAAACGCTTTAGCTGAAGAGATGTCCTTCGAAAGGTTAAGCCATCAGATCGAAAGCTAATCGGATGTGGACTTTGATAGCATGCGCCGAGGTTTGAGGGACTCGATCCTACCACGCTCCACACACGCAACCCAAACTTACAATCGTCTTCCTCAAGCGAGAGCTCGAAGTTTCATCGCCAAGCAGATCCCAAAGTGTGCTCGAATAGGGGTGTCTTCGTCCACGGGCTTTTATTGCACCTATATTGTAGCATGACTTGTACCATAGGGCACCAAGTACGGCGCAATGAATGTATGAAAGGGAAGTAAACAATCATCACTCCCCATATTTATTGCTCTATATAGTGTCAGGAAAGAGCGTCGCTTATTCCATCTAGGCGAGGGTAAGACGTGTCAGTGATATGAGATAGCCTATCGTGTATGAAACTATTAATGCATTTGAGTTCGATTATGTGGCCGAAACCTTGGTCGCTTAAGCCCCACGACACTCTAGTGCAATCTCAGCCATGGGAAGGTTTTCTAGGCAATTTGGCTCAATGTCCTCCCTTTTAGGGCAATGTACACATCACATAACCTTCAAGGCTTCAATGCAGGATATAAGCTCACCACCTATAAGATTATGATGAGCCCTTCTCAAATCGAGGGTCTTCGATCCCACATGCATGCACTAGGTGTTGTCGTCGCTTTGACCCTTTCGTCATCATCTGTGGTGTTCTTAAATATATATGTCAAAGAAGTAAATTCACTTTGCTCCAAGCATACTTGTTATTCACCAACTCATCTGTCATTAATGGTATGAATAGCCATGCCATATTTCCAGCGTCATATTCCAGCCTCGCACATGTCAATAATCTAAATATTTCTTGCGGAAATCAAGACTTTCAGCAGCGGTGAACATGATAAAATACTCATCTAACACTACCTATGTATTTAAGTGCACATGGGAAGAGCCATTGAGGAGTCGACACGTGGCCCTCCCCCCCTCTCAAAATGTTTAAAAAAGAATAGAAAGTTGCGAAAATAAAAATGGAGAAAAGCTTCATCAGACGCCAAATAAGCAAAAATAGAGAAAAAAAATTATTTTCATTTTGTAAGGCGGTCACAAACTATCTATTTTCGACCCGGTCGAGCTATCCAGAAATTATCTCGAGAGCAACAAAAATAACGACGTCTCTCGGAACTCCAATTCTTGGGTCTCTGTCAAGGATTGGAGGATCCGCAGCATGCTGATATTTGGATCATCGTGATGGAAGTTGTGCTGGAATCTTTGTCCGTTCGACTTGCTTAGTTTAGAGTGCCAATTTGGATCATGGTGGGGGAAGTTCAGCTGGCATTCTTCCGTCCTCATTACATGGGAAAACGCCTCCGATTCGACCGCCATTTTCAGGCCAAGAAAACCTTATGGCGCCCACCTTATAATGCTTCAAATCCCTAGAACCTTGAATACCAAACAGAACGTAAGAAAAACAAACCCCGAGGAAATCGAAATTAAAAAAAAAGAAAAGCATCCCGTGATCTCTGTCGAAAGCATGTTCTTGGCTTACTCGATGGTGATTTCAACATCAAACAAACGTTGCCTGAAAAATTTTGATACCTTACTCAGGAATATATATATATATATATATATATATATATATATATATAATATTTTGTTTCCACCTTCGACAAACCGAAACAGTGCCTGTGTGAAACACTCACCAAGATTTTTCCCTCTCCCTAAAATTCAGCCTTTCTTCGTCTTTTCAACTTCTAAGGGGGGAAGGATCTGACCGAGGTCTCTCCCTCCCTTTCCCAGTTACTTTTCCTTTTATTTATTCTTGTTTCTTTCTTTATTCTTCCCATCTAGACATAGATTTGGAAGCTTTCCTATCCGATCTAATTCTAATTTAGAAATTTTAATGAATAAGTACTTCACCTCTAATTTCAATAGTATTTATTATAATTTCAGTATCCAAATTTATGCTAGCTCAACGTGTTTTTATTAAAAGTTTTAGCGGTTTGCACTTAATAAAAATCTCCCTCTCACATGTGTCGAATTTGAATTTATTCTACATATTTATATCATGTAGTGATAATGTTGGGCATGCTGTACCTAGATGCACACCATCCAAAGGAATAACCATAATTACTGGTAGAAATCTCATCATACAATTATTACTAATGATTATATATGATTCGATAATCGATTATCAATATTTTCACCTAAATATAGTCACAAATTTGATTTTGAAGACAAACGCAGGTTTATCTTTATCAATCAATGATTATTTACTTTTGCTCCTTTTAGCTCTAGGGACGATAATAATGACAGTAGGTTAGAGTAGGTACATCTTATCTGGTACTTGGCAACTGAATCACGGCAGATTTTTTTTTTTTTTTGGGGGCGGAGAAGCTTAGCTGAACGAGCCGGGCATGGAATTTTTGGGGGGACGGCTGTCATTCTTGACCCCAAGGCCGCTCCATGCTTCGAGATTTAAATGATCCACTCACGGGACAAATCGTTGTTCGCCGACACCACTAGCTCCAAGTATCTAGAACCCGCTTGGTCAACTAAGCTATGAGCCCATCCCTAATCATTCTCGATGATACTTGAGTAGGATGACGTTACCTTATGATCGTTTTTCAGATCCAAAAAGTCTTAAGACGATTTAATTAATTTTATTTTTTGAATTTGACTAATTTAATCTTAAATCTATTATATATCATCTTATATGACACGATCACCATTGACCTAGATTATTTTTATAATTTTTTTTTTTTGAATTTTTTGAATTTCTTTCCTTTTCTTTTTGACTATGCAATTCTCCAAAGAGCTAGTGAGGATTGCTGAGGCCTTGGTGACCCTTACCAACCGTTAACAAGTGCAATAGAAGAATATAATAAATTAAGAAAATTTTCAAAAACTTTAAAAAAAAATCGTTAATGTTAGCATCGGTCGTACCATATAAAACAGTTAGTAATTTCCGACCAATTTTGATCAAAATGACTATATTGGCAAATAGTCTAAAAATGATTATATTGGCAAATCGTCTAAGTCTAGAATTAAATTGGCCAAATTAAAAAAATTCAAGACTAAATCGGTCTCACCTGGAAGCGTGCGCTCTATGCATGCGTGTGATCGAAACCCTTTTTCTTTTCTCAATTCCAACGTGCTTCTCCCACTAGTGTTTATGACACTCTTTGTCAACCGACAATTTCTTAGATTTCGTACCAACTCAAATAATTCGGATTTTGAAAATTTCTTAATCGCCCCTTGGGGCCGGCCCTGCGCACCCGACACGTGAGGACTGCCAAGCTACGTAGACCAATACCATACTTCTTCCGAACGTTAATGTTAAATCCAGCATTCATTCCTGGCACGAATCGAGGATCGAAATCCTTAGGGTTTACACTAATTGAACTTAGAGAGGCACGCATTTGAGCTGCTATGATCTTTAGGTACAGCGTGGTTCTATGCGGGGGAATTATTCAATGCTTTTGCATGCGGAAACTCGAAGTCTCGCGTGCTGATGAAGTCATGAGCGTTCGATCGGATTCGTGGGAACCAAAATGCGCCAAGGACTTCTGAAGGTAATGCCAGACATTGTTGCTCGATCACGGGCCACTTGTATTTTAGCCCCTTTTATTATTGAGGTGAAAGAGACATTGAATTTGTCGAGTGCCCTTTGTTCTCTTATTAAGAGTTATGAATTGAGATCATTTAGCTAGAGCTAAGTTTTCTTTCTCTTTTTATTTTCATGTTGTGGTCATGTGACGTTGTAAAACCAATTCCTCTGCACGCTCTTTCCAATCTTATGAGGACAGGTCATCTGCATCGAGAGTTTGAGACTAGAGAATGTGCAATAGATTATGTCTTTTTGCATTGTGTTGCGTTACATTTTAGCTCTCATATGGTGGTGGCTAATCAAAGTTGTATGCATGATCGTTGACACACAACATTTTTTTTTTTTTGCATTTAATTAGTTGATAGTGCACCTTTAAGATTGTCAAGTAAATATCATGTTTCTTCGATATTTGTACAGGAAAGTTGTTCAAAAAATCCTAAACCTATTGCACTTTTACAAATTCTCCTTTTTTTTTCCCTCCATTAGGCCTTGATGATAGCTAATAGAGGTCGTAGGCCTCAAGCAAGGGACACCCATGCCTAGGTTGGCAATGGTCACCATCGCCAAGCTAGGCATGGGCGTCCCTTGCTTGAGGCCAAAGAGGGCAGCCCTTACCTGAGGTCGGCAACCTCCGTCAACCATCAATGAGGCCTAGCAGAGGAAAAAGAGAAAAATGAAAAAAGAAAGAGACATTGAATTTGTCGATTGCGCATTGTTCTCTTGTTAGGAGTTATGAATTGAGATCATTTAGATAGTTTTCTTTCATTCTCCATTTTTCTTTTTTTCTCTTTTTCTTTTCATGCTGTGGTCATGCGACATTATACAACGAATTCCTATATGCTCGCTTTCCGATCTTATGAAGACAGGTCATCTGCATTGAGAATTTGAGACTAGAGAATTTGCAAGAGATTACGTCTCTCTACATCGCATTGCATTGCATGACATTTTAGCTCTCACATTATGGTGGCTAATCAAAGCTGTTTGCATGATCATTGACACACAACATTTTGCTTTTTGCATTTAATTAGTCGATAGTGCACCTTAAGATCGTCAAGTAAATATTGTGTTTTTTCAATATTTGGACGGGAAAGTTGTTCAAAAAGTCTCAGTTCAATTATAAACATTTACATATTTTGCCAATTAAGTCCATCTAATCAATTTTTACAAGAAATTATTGATGTGGATGTTGGCCATCCTACGCAACACGACTAGCGTTTATATGGATAATTTTTAATAATAATTTTTTTCTTTTCATCTATTTTTCTTCTTCTTCTTCTTCTCCTCCCGTAGATAGCATCACGTTACACGCCTTTTTGCTTAAGCCCGTGCGCCTAAGCCCTTCGTCACAGACGCCTCGTCCGGCTCCATTACCAGCAAAAGGGCCGGCTTCGGAAGGAGCCAGATGACAAACTCTTCCGACAGCATGCTCGCCCACGTCAGAAGGCAGGGCTTTCCCCACCGGGGATGGGGAGCTCGATCTCCATGCCCTTCGTTTTGCATGGCTTTCCTTCGTCAGTGGGTAAGGGGAAAAGATCGGCCGGCCAGGCCACGCCCGTTGCCTTGTTGCATGACCCTGCTGCAGGACCCTCCTGCTGCCTTGGCAAAGTCTTATTTAATGGGAAAACGCAAAGGGAACAGGAAACAAAAAAAGGGGAAGAAAGACTCTTCACGCGTTTGCTTGACGTTGCGCCCGTATCACGTCAAGCCAAGCAAGTTGATTCGATTTTCAGCTAGGGAGAGAGAGTTCTTTGAAAAAAAGATTACGACACAAACAGTTTTTGAACTTTGATCTAATGTGCGATTTGGTCTTCGAACTTTTAAATCATTCGATATGTCCCTGAACTTTTAGTCTGACGTGCAATGCGATCCGTCAATTTTTAAATTTATTCGATATTAGTCTATGAACTTTTAATACATGTTTAATATAGTCTATGAACTGTATGAAAATATTCAATATAATCTCTAATATTGAATTAATAGAAAGACTATAATATACATTTTCATATAGTTTAGGGACCGTGTTGAACATGTATGCAAGGTTCAATGACTATATTGAATAAATTAAAAGTTCATAGATCACATCGCATATTGGACTAAAAGTTTAAATATCACGTCAAATAAATTAAAAATTTGGGAATCAGATTGTGTATTGAATTAAAGTTGTATTTTTGTGGTTTGTCAATTATCCTCCTGAGTGGAAAGGTGTGTCCCCCTCTCCCCTTTCTCGAGAGCGATGATGGATGAGAAAGGAAATGTCGTCCGTAATTTTTTATTTTTTTTTGAAGTTATCTTTGTTATAGCGAAAGGATATGATAGAGAGAAAAAACAATATTAAAGTAAGTTGCCACCCCTATATAAACCCAAGAAATCCTCATCCCCTCTTCATAATCTCTCGCACCATCACCTTATTTCTCGAAGATTCTGACCCTGCAGCAGTTTTCGTTGTTTTCGCAAGCAACCGCTCGAGAAGAGAAGAAGAAGAAGAAGAAGAAGAAGAAGAAATGGACATTCTGCATTTCTTGTTCGGTATCTTTGGTGGGTTCTCGTTTTCTCGAAAAAGAGGGCTCTCCCTGTTTTTCATGTTGAATTTGGTTGGACTCTCCCCTCTCAGCAAATTCAACCTTCCCTTTTAGGAACTCGTACTGGTTTTTGTGTTCTCGGCTTTTGCATTTCACAAGCTGATGAATCTCTCTCTCTGTGGTTCTGTTCATTTGCAGGAAACGCGACTGCTCTGTTCCTCTTCTTGTCGCCCATGTGAGTAACCCGCTGCGTCTTTCATTGTTCGGCAGAGAGTATGCCGTTCCTTCTTCCATCTCTCGAACTCTATGCATGTATCTGCACAGACTTCGGTACATAACTGGAACTGGGAAGGACTTCTTCCCTTCCAAGTTGAATTCCGACAGTTCGGATTGGAACCTCTTGCTCTTTTTTACCGATTTCCCTGCTTCTCTTCTTTTTGGATCGATTCAATCAATAGCGAAGATGAAATTTTTGTGGGTGACGATACAGGATAACGTTCAAAAGGATAATACAGAGCAAGTCTACAGAGGAGTTCTCAGGGATTCCCTATGTCATGACCCTCCTTAACTGCTTGCTTTCTGCTTGGTAACTCTTCTCGTGACCTTCCCTTTCTTCCACCAACTTCCCATCCACTTTCTCTATTTTATATTGTGCCAACTCTAGTCATTAATTTATTGCATTTCTGGTGCCGTTTATAGTAGAAGTTACTAGTGAATTGTGATGGGTCCGTCATGCATCTACAGTTGGATTTTGCCCTCATGCCCTCTGTTTGTCTTCAATCACATAACGCAATGACAACTTCTCTTTAAATTCAGAACCTTGTGGAGCACGTTAGCTGTCTCTGTCATGCATCTCTAGAATTTACTGTCTTCTCTACTGTTAAAATCTGGTGCAAGCTGAAGTGTCCATCCGTTATTTCTCTAGAATTTTCTCTAGAATTTGAATGTTCTGAATGAAATGAAAATGGACTTTTAGGGTTTTTCAACTCCTCGATATGGTGGGTTCTACAAATCCTCCTTGTTTACTTGGTGATGTGATGCAATTGGTCGATCTGCAGGTATGGCCTTCCGTTCGTGTCACCGAACAACCTCTTGGTATCGACGATCAATGGCACCGGCGCAGCGATCGAGTTTGTGTATGTCGTGATTTTCCTTGTGTTCGCCCTGAGGAAAGAGAAGGCCAAGATCCTGGGCCTCCTCACGTTTGTGCTCACTGTGTTCGCCGCTGTTGCCTTGGTGTCCCTCCTCGCTCTCCATGGTAACATGAGGAAGCTCTTCTGTGGGGTGGCCGCCACCGTCTTCTCCATCATCATGTATGCTTCGCCCCTGTCGATCATGGTAAGCTCTAGCATACTGCCCCGTTTAAAGCATCGACCATTGTTTTCATGGTCAATCGGAAAAATTTGGATACCCATGTAGAATATTTTTAAGAAATAAATATTTTTTTTCCTAGAATGATAAAGAGACTCCACAAAAATTCCAAAATTCTGATTCAACGTATTCTCACCACTTATGTCGTGACGTGCAGAGGCTGGTGATCAAGACAAAAAGCGTGGAGTACATGCCCTTCTTCCTGTCCCTGTTCGTCTTCTTATGCGGCACTTCCTGGTTCATCTATGGCCTCCTTGGCCATGATCCCTTTGTCGCTGTAAGCGGTTCATATCTCTCTCTCTCTCTGTGCCCATTTTCTCTCTGCCAAAACTCGTGATGATCGAGATGCCGTGACTGATTTGGTTTCAAAATGATGATGAAGTTGAGGATTCTTGGTGATGGGATTTGGCAGGTACCCAACGGGTTCGGATGTGGGCTTGGGGCGATGCAGCTGATATTGTACGCCATCTATCGCGGCAACAAAAGCGATCCTAAGAAGAGAGTGAACAACCACGGCGGGTCCATGGAGATGATGGACAGTGAGGCGGAGAAAGATACTGAACGCGACCCGGCGAAGCAGCATCCACTCGGTTTCACGAACAAACAAGCGGAGGAGCAGGTTTAAGATGGATATCAGCAGCGTTAGCGACGTCTTTTCAACGCTCGCGTCCACAAGAACCTGTTATACTCTTGAATTGAACCCATTTCAATAGATCAATTCTGTGTCCTGCGCACGCAGAGACAGTCTACTTGTCAGCTACATCTGTCAGTTTTGCCTCGAAAAGTTTCGTCCATCAATTGCAACAATGAATCCATTGTCGTTTCCATTGTTGTCATAGTCTTTGTTTCTCTATCGATTGCACTTGGCTCCAAAAATAGCATCGCTCGAGGAGCTCGATTCGACCAGCATAAGTTGGTGCTCGCGACCTGCAATGGTGGCTAACGTCGATCCAATAGCCGGACTTCATCATGCGCAAGCTCGTGACATCGGCTTTTTAACAAGAGTTACAAGACAAGTTGTATACGGTTGAATTGAACCCCATATTGAAGAATCTCACTAGCTCGGCTCCGTGTCCTAAACACGCAGAATTTGCTTTTTAATCTCAAGCGTATCCCAATTAGTTATGTCATTACGTTTTGTTACCTTAGATAAACATATAATGAAGAATAGATTGACATGAGATGTGAACCATATTTTAGGTCCACACAAGAGATATGAAGTATATTTTAGTCCACACAAGGTGAGCACGGGGAGTGCATCAGGTGTGATTGATAGTTCACAATGAAAAGGTAGGTCCTCGGCACTTGATTGAGTCCATGTGCATCATGATTTTCCTCGTCTTCACCCGAGAAAGGATAAGGCCAAAATCCTCAGCCTCCTCATGTTCGTGGCGTGGTTTATTATTTTAATATTCTAATAGTCTTCAGGTGCCCCTTCACTCTCCACAACAACACGAGGAAGCTCATCTAGGGTGTCACCACCATCATCTTCTCCATCGCTAGCTGGTGCTCTATTCCTGTTCTCGTCATCAACGTGAGTATTGCTGTTCATCTCATTAAAAACAATTTTGGGATCGGTATCCCTCCTAAATAAAACTTAAAATTAAAAATTTCATATCCCATGGGCCTTTGCATTGCATTTAGGCATCATGACCATTTTTCTTAATGATGTTTCTACTAGTAAGTCTCATGGGTCTGGTCATGATTTTTGGAAAATTTTCATGATTGTTTTTAGAATTCAACCGAGAAACGACACGCACGGTTTCCGCACACATGCTAGATTGCAATTCCTGTTTTCAACTTGACTTTGCTCATCAATTCGTGGTGGGGTTCGATTCCACGGTGCAATCGATGAAATCAGGAGATTTCAGAGCGGATCATGGGTGGCGGCAACAAGCTTCCGGCTTAGCTTGAGATTTGCCAGAAGAGGAACATGGGGCTGCTCAATAAGTGATCCAAGAAAGTAAAATCGAAGTCAGATAAAATGACAACAAAAGATGGAAGAATGAAGAATATCCGACTTGCATGTTTCATCAGTAGCACAATTATCCTCTGTGAAGACACGAAATGCAAAATATACTTTTGTTGTGCACGAGGTTTGCACGGGGTGTGCACCGGGTGCAATTGATAGTCGACAACAAAAGGTTGTTTGGCGATCATCATCCATCCTCTATGTTTACTTGCTGATATGATGCAATCGACTGATTCGTAGGTACGGTCTTCTGTTCGCCTCACCAGACATCCTTTTGTTGTCAAATGGCACCACCGGTGCAATCCAATTCATGTGCGACGTGATTTTCCCTATCGTCACCCCAAAGAAGGAGAAGGCCAAGATTCTAGGTCCCCTCATATTCATGCTCACCGTGTTCTCCGCAGTAGCCTTCGTGTCCCTCTTTGCTCTCCACAGCAACATGCAGATGTGCTGCCGTGGTGTTGCGGCCACAATTTTCTGTGGTGCACGGCTCCCTTTACAAAAGGGCCACTACTTTGTTCCTCTTTTTCGCCTACGCGAGTAACATTGTTTAGCAGAGAACATACTGTTCCTTCTTTCCTCTCACTCTTTCTACGCCAATTTCTGCTTGACTTTGATACGTGACTGGGAAGAACTTGTTTTCTAAGTTGAATATCAAAAGCTAAGATCGATATATAATGTAACATTCAAGAGGATAATAAAGAGCAGGTGTCACTGATGGTTAGAAAGCGACATTCGAGAGAATTCATCATCTGCCAAAAGTCAGAAAGCAATATATTTTGACAAAAAAACATGGCCTAAAGAAAATGAGTGGAGAGAACTATGAACCGCTTTGAGAGATGAAGGGGTCACGGCCCAAGAAAATCATAGATGGACTACGAAAGTAAGAACTACAAGTTTCAAATTTATCGTGAAAATATAATTGAGTCCTAAACTTTTCAAAAAGTGTAATTAACTCATAAAACTTATTGAATGGGGCAAGTTCTTCGGTTAACATTGTTAATTTCTTTAACTGAAAGAACTAATGTGGCACTTTTAAATTAATTTCTCCTCCTACGTGGCATTCTTTAAATCTTATTTAATTTAGATTTAAAAACTAAAAAAAGGGTAGGGATTTGCCGGTGGGTGTCGCCACCCATTGCCAAAGGGGCCGTGGTGGGTCAAGAAACTTGAAGTCCCATTCGGGGTGTGTCTCAACTGCGATGAGGACGCCCCTAGTAAATGGATGGAGTATGCATCTTTCAACTCAAAAGTTGATATGACTTATCGATCTTGATTCACGACAAGCAATATCATTTTATTGTTCATACGTTTTATGTTGTTTCTTATGCTTTGTTTGCTGTTAAGTAGTCATTTTAGTTTGGTTTACTAAAACGTAGGATCTTATTTCATCCTTGTTGAGAAAACTCCTAGTTTTGATGATAACAAACCATTTTATGCATATAGAAATTCATATATTTTCTAAGAAAGAAAAGTCACAGGTTGACGTATTCTTCTGAGTCTGTATGTAGTAGAAGGAAAAGCATAAGGATGTTTCTGAGTCTACATGTACTAGAAGGAGAAAACAAGGAGATGCAGAGTCTCATTCTGACGGGACCATAACGAACCTTCAAGACCAGACCGAAAGCAAGATCACCAACGGTCATGAATTTCACTTACCTTATTTATATTGATTTTGTTATATCAAATCGATTAGCAAGATCAATCATTAAGACAACTTCCAAAGAAAGATGGAACATTTATGGAAACCCAGATTCTAATTGTATAGACGAATAGAATCTAAGGGGATCAAATCTATCTTCAATGATCAAGAAAACTTTATTTATGAAGTCTATCCGAGAAAGGAAAGGGAAGACAAATCTCTCAAGGTGACAGCCAACGGTAAATTGTGGTTGGGAGAGTATGTAAGGGAAGGATGCGACTAGAAGAGTGAAGTGATTGACATATTCCAAAGTTTAATTCAATTCTTCATTAGTTGTCTGAAAAAGTGTGAAATCGAGTGATCCTAGTGTATTACCAAGAAGAGTGACTTTGTGAGACATATCATCACCAAGTGCGAACACTCAAGAGTGTGTAATCATCTTTGATCATATAGTGAAATCCAGTCTATTGGCTGATCACCTAAAAAGTGGACGTAGGCTTGTCAAAAGCCGAACCACTATATGAATTTGTGCAGAACCAAAGAGAATTTGTTGGCCATTGAAATACACTTGGACATATACAACAATGTATTAAAGAAACACAATTTTTCTAAATAATGACCATTTTCTTGGTGAACAAAACTCCTCCATATAAGCAAATTGTTAGCGCACATCTCATAGCAATAGATTTAAACACCATGGCTGCTTTTATTATGGAATCAATAGATTCGATCACATGATAGTTTTAGGAGAAAGCTAAACAGAGCCTAAACCCTTCTTCACATACGCTTTCTCCGGCTCCTAAATGCGAAAGAAAGCGGATTGTTTCAAATGCATCTATGTCGGTATTACTAGCAAAGGGGCCGGCTTTGGAAGGAGCCACTAGCGATGACAGACTCTCACGAAAGCATGCTTGCCCATGTCAGAATGCAGGGTTTCCCCACTAGGATGGGAGGCGTCAGTGATGCAACTCGCATTGAAGACCAGCTCTCTCGACCAAGAAGATCAGCCCGCATTCAAGCTCGACGAGACCGATGAGCCGTATCAATATCTTGAGTCCATCTCAGAAGCTTGAAAGATACCTTGGGAGCTCGCATGATGCTTTTACTAGTTTATAGTTTCTATGCTCTTTACTATTTCGCCTAGTTTCAATGTTCTGTTTTTATTTCTTCTAGTTTCAATGTTCTATCTTTATTTCTCCTAGTTTCAATGCTCTGTCTTTATTTCTTTGACGATATAAGCTATCCAATTTCTTGTAAAAGATGGACGACTTTTGATGAATGAAAAAACGTTGCTTTGAAGCAAGTATCGTGAACCTTGTAGAGTTCATACCCTTGAAAACCTAGAAGAATTTTCACTACTGTTGAGGAAACTCCTAGTTTTGATGTCTACAAAACATTTCATGATTGAGATTCTTACTAAACTCTTGAAGACAAAGAACTCAGGAAGACTTAGGCTTTAAAGCGCTTGAAGCGAAGATAAAGCTTGGGGTGCCTTAGAGTCCGCCGAACTTCGAGACGGAAGAGTCTTCCGGGCGAGAATTAAAGTCGGACCGTACTGCATCGAAATTCTAAGCAGACTCGAACTTAAAGTCCGAGACTTAAGGTGTATCTACAAGATAAGATCACCAACGGTAGAGTATTTCACTTACCTTATTTATGTTGATTCTGTTAATCTAATTTACAGGATTAATTAGTGGACAACTTCCAAAGAAGAATAGAGCACTTATGGAAGCCCGGATTCGATTGTATGGGCGAACGAGAATCTAAGGGGATCGATCTACTCTCAACGGTCAAAAAGACTTGCCTTATAAAGTCGTCGGGAAAGGAAAGACGGAACTCTCACGGAAAGAGCCAACGGTCGAATGTGGCTTGGAGAGTATTTAAGGATAGGTTAAGACTTAAGGGTAGATGAGATGAACATTATTCCAAAGCTGATTCTGCTCTTCAATTGTTGTTCATAGAGCGTATTTGAGTGATCTCAGTGTATTACAAAAGTGAGTGACTTAGTGAGACAGATTTTCACCAAGTATAAACACTCGGAAGTGTGTAATCACCGTTGATCATATAGTGAAATACAGCCGATTGGCTGGTCGCCGGAGAGTGGACGTAGGCTTGTCTAAAGCCGAACCACTATAATCAGTGTTTGCAACCTTCTCTAACTCTCTCTATTTACTTTCTGTTTGTGGATTGCAATAATCTGATATTAGTAGCGCGTAAAATTCCTAAACACCTATTCACCCCCCCTCTAGGTGCATACACTAGTTACATCAACTACGTCCTTGAAGAGTCGGAGCTTTCGAAATATGTATCCTTGAAGAGTTGCAGTCATCGATCTAGAAGAATCGGTGCATCCTCAACTTCCTTGGACGTTGAGGGTCATCGCCCCTCGCCCGGCGAGGCGAGGGCTAACGACTGCCCAGACCGCACTAGATACGAGAGTCGACGACCTCGCCGAATCTGGGGGAGGGTCGCGACCCTTGCCCTAGATCTGGGCAAGGGCTTACAGGCCCTTGCCGTAGGTCAGCCGGGGCCTGGCGACCTCGGCCGACCCTCGCCCACCGTCGCCGGCCCTTCTCGGCGAGGGTGGGGCGGCGATGGCGGCGACAACGAGGGCTGCACAGCCCTCGCCGATCCCCCCATTTTTTTTATTAAAATTGCCACGTGGAGTTTTTATTTTGAAAAAATGCTTTGTCAGCAAATGAAGTCGCCGGAAATGGACACGTGATAGTTTAGCTGGATTTTCTCGCCGTTGACACTTAAGTGATCAATTTTGCTTCGATTTTGGCACTTTAAGTGTACCGTTTGTAACTTTTGGCACTTAAGTGTCCCTCCGTATCAAATTTTGACACTCCTGAGGTCTGTACCTCCTTTCCCTCCCCTTTCTCGAGCGTCCGTAAAGTTATCATTGTTATGGCGAGAGGATATAATAAAGAGAGATGACTATATTAAAGTGAGTCAGTTGCCTTGCCACCTCTATAAACAACAAAAAGTCCTCATCCCCTCTTCATAATCTCTCGCCCATCACCTTCTTTCTCGACGATTCTTGAACCTGCAGCAGTTTTTCGCGGGCAACCGTTCAAGAAGAGAAGAAGAAATGGACATTCTGCGTTTCTTGTTCAGTATCTTTGGTGGGTTCTCGTTTCCTCCAAAAAAAGAGGGCTCTCCCTATTTTTCATGTTGAATTTGGTTGGACCCTCTCCTCTCAGCAGATCCAAACTTCCTTTTTAGGAACTCGTACTGGTTTTTGTGTTCTTGGCTTTTGCATTTCACAAGCTGATGAATCTCTCAACCGGCAATATTATTTTATTGTTCATACCTTTCATGTCGTTTCCAATGCTTTGTTTACAGTTAAGTAGTTATCTTAGTCTAGTTTACCTAAATATTTCTCTTCAAACACAGGATCTTGTTTCACACTCCAACAGCAATAAGTTAATGCTTTCAATTACAAATTTTACTTCAATGTTTGAAAATGAGAAAGAATTACTTTAATTTTCGAAAAATCACATAAAATCATTTATATATCTAATTTTATATTTTAAAGATTGTAACCCTTTTATAGGTTTTCACTTTGTGAGAAGATATAATGAAGTTTGTCGCTAAGTATCATATTGGTATATTTTGTATTTTCAACTTTCAAGTCACTCGAATTTTATAATTCACTTACTCATGCGTAATTACCTACGCAATCCCGCCATACATATAATATGAATTTGTATGGAACCAAAGAGCATTTGTTGGCTGTTGCAATACACTTGGACATATACAATAATGTATTAAAGAAACAATTTTTTTCTAAATAATGACCATTTTCTTGGTGAACAAAACTCGTCCATATAAGCAAATCGTTAGCAAACATATCAGAGCAATAGATTTAAACACCATGGCTGCTTTTATTATGGAATCAACAGATTCAATCACATGATAGTTTTAGGAGAAAGCTAAACAGCTCATTAGCAAGCCTTCACTATGATGAATCGATAGATGGTTGTGCTGATTAAGCAGCGACTTTGTCTTTGCCGCCACCAACTTCGGCGCTTGAGCTCCCCTCCTCTGTCGTTATTCCATGTGCATATATATAAGTAAAAGGAGATTAGTAATCCTCTTCAACGTAAAAATAGCTGGCGAGTTGATTATGGAAACTCGCCCAGTATGGAAAACGTCAGCAAAAGTGAGAAGCATATCTCGACGAGTTAAAGAAAATCGCATTTGACTTCTGTCTGGAGACAGAAGATGACTGACTGTTAGAGGTACAGAAGTCAACGTTATTACACATTATCAAATGAGAAGGAAGAAAAGTGAGGAAGGAATGATGTTTTGAAGTTACTTGTTTGATCTGATGTAACCCAACTTCCGTTCAAACCTGAGCTAAAGAAATAAACGGAAGAAGGAGAAGAAAGAGCCAGCATAATGAGAGCGACACCCGCAGCGCTTTGACCGTCCCTACTGATGGAAGCTTCTGCAGCTGCGTGAAGATGAATAGACTCGTCGTTTGGGTATACGAAAATGAGCATTACGTAACAGATCACACGCACACACGAACGCGGTCTCAGAAACAGAGAAAGGAAACAAAAAAAGAAGAAATTAATCGCTTCCCAATAGAAATGGTAGATAAATGTTGTCCGTGAACACGTGAGGATACAAGATACATACTCGGGCCTTGGATGCACACACATTCTAGGGTTATACTAATTGAATTAGAGAGGAACACACTTAAGGGGAAAAGTGTCAAAAAAGTCATCAACATATTGCATTCGTACTAATTTAATTATAAACCTATTATTTGTACTAATTTAATCAAAAACATTTTTTATCTAATGCCAATCTAGTGTCAATACAGTCATTTCAGCTAATTTTAGCTGGATATTGCTAACATAAACACCGGATGGTGCCAGCCAGCCTACATGGCACCACCACATGGTGCCACCCGATGCTGACGTGTTTTAATAATATTTTAATATTTTTTTGTTATTTTTTCCTTTTTTCTCTTTTCCTTTTTTTTTTTTTTTTGTTGCCTTTCTTCCTCCATTTGCTAGTGACCGGCCACTAGTCATGGCAGAGCGAGCTGGCCTTGCCTAGGCGAGGATTGCCATCACTCGCCACAACCAAGACCCAGTTGGGTGAGGGTCGGCTCGCCACTATCGCAACCTAACTTTTCCCCACTGATTAGGGGAGCTTTGATTAGGTTTAGAGATATTGTCAACTTTGGGCCAATGGCCTTCTATTGATGTGGACTCTCCCAAGCTCATACCTTGCGTGACATCGAGCGATCAACATTTTTCTCGATTAAATCTAAGCAAATTTAAATAAAAGGGTTGTCACTAACCTTTTTGGAATCGACTAGAAACCTAGTAAGATATGGGAGAATATTTTACTATTTACGCAATTAGAAATTTTTAATTCAGGGACTTGATTACGTTAATCTTAAGATTAACCCCATTTCGGTACCTAACTTAATTATGTGTTAACTAATACCATGACAACCTATCCAAGAAATCTAAGATTCTTCATAACCATTCTAGAGTAGGAAAGTAACCCCTAAGATATTGAAATACGTAATCAATTATAATTTTGAAAGAAAGCACCCAAGCATCCTAATATTGTCTCTAAGAATATTCACAACACAAAACAAATAACCCTATTGTAAAGCCCTAAAGGCTTATCCAATTTTGAGTTTTAATATTCTTTAAAGGTTTTTCCTAATTTCCTATATTTTCTATTTTTCTAGATTTTTTTTTGAATTTTTTTATATTTCTTATGGATTCTGAAATTTTTGAAATTTTTTTAATGATTTTCACGATTTTTATGAATTTAAAAACCTTTTATTAATTTTTTTATAATTTTTCTGGATCGCAAAATTTAATCTTCCATGAATTTTCTGAATTTTTGAATTTTTAATGATTATAGAAAGCAATTCGGACTGGGTCGAGAGACCCGCCCCTCCTAAACCCACTCGGACCCTATATTGATCCGGGTTGGACTAAAAACAAAACAGATCGGGCCCAAGGCTCAATCGGAAACAGCCAATTTGGCCCAAGAATATATTTTTTTTTAAAATGGCCCATCAACGTCCAGCCTACAATACAAACAAGTCTAAAGCCCATTCCCTCTGGCGAACGACCAGCCCGCGACAAAAAGGCCCGAAGCCCTTTTTTTCTTCTTAAGTTCCTTTAATTCTTTCTTTTCTCTTTTCCTTTGTGTTTTTTTTTTCTTTTATTCTCTCTCTCCTTCCTCTCTTCCGCCGAGGCCACGCCATCACCGAAGCTTCGCATGGACAGACTCAACACCGAGACCTTACTACACGAACTCACGCCACAATCACAACCGGTCTGGCGTCAACAAACAACCTCGCCAATCCTCACTAGGTCATCTCTCCGGACCGCCGGTCATCTCTCTCGCTGTCGCCAAACGTCGCCAGCGAAGTTAATCACACCAGACACATATATATTTCGATACAACGACCATTCCTAACAAATCAAACACATATATGCACGCCAAGACAGAAAAGGGGACTGACCATGGCGGTCTCTAACAGCGGGCGCTTCCAGCAAAGGGTGTGGATTTTCCGACGAGAAGACGTACATCCGGGGCCGACTCGGACGTCAAATGATATGCCACAAAATCAAAGAGAAACCCAGATTCAGTGATAATGCGACAATATTAGAACAAACCGAACGCAAAACAAAGAACTCGAATTCGGTACTTCACTCAAACATTTTGTCAAACGGTTGATGTGCACTATGGAATATCACTTCCAGTCTGGATTTAACATTATTCGTGGCATAAACCCAGCATATTAAGCTCCAAATCAACGCTATTGGCAACAGATCAGTTTGGATTTAGTATGGCTTGCCCAAAATCTCGTCGGTTTGGTGTAACGTTCTCGTGCTCGATAAGCGAGGGAGAAACGGAGCGTTCCCGGGTTACCTGATTCGGATGCTCGCTGTGACGAACGGCGACGAGGGAGTTGGCTTCCGACGAAGGTCGAGGATGGTTCAGGCGAGCCACCAGCAAGTGGAACAAATTCCTCGCTCTTCGTTTCTCTCTCTCTCTCTCCTTCCAAGTTTTGTTTTTTTTTCACTGGTATCCTCGCCGTGGAAGCTGTCATTCTGATTTTCCTTTTTTTGCCCAGCTACTCCCCTGCGGTTCTGTTTTCTCTCTCCCCTCAGCCCCGCTCTACCTTCTGCTCACGCGAACCTTTTTGTTGTTTTTCTCTCTCTTCCGTACGCCAGCTCACACTATTCTCACTTGCCCCTTCCTTTTTTCTTGCTCGCGGCCGCTCCATTTGCTGTCTTCATCTTTCTTTCTTTTCGCACGCTGATCGTGCAAAGGAGAGAGCATGTGGAGCCGAGCCTTGTTCTCCTTCTTCTTGGGCTCAGAAAGGACAAAGAAATGGACTAGAAAAAGGGAATCAAAAGATGGGCCATGAAAGTACAAACGCAATGGGCCAAAAATGAACAAAAGGACAAAGAATTTTTTTTTTTTTGCTTTTATCTTTTTATATATTTTACATATTTCTGCAAAATAAATGAATATTTAAAAGGTACCGACAAATCTAGCAGGCCAGCCCTCACCCAGGCTAGGGAGGCCTAGCCGAAAGGTTTTAAAAAAAGAAGAAGTAAAGAATGAAAATGGAAGAAAAAATAAAAAAATGAATAAAAAATTTAAAAAATATTGAAATATTATTTAAAAAAAAATGTTAAGCCCGCCTGCTTAATAAACCTGTGCGCCTAAGCCCTTCTTCACATACGCTTTGTATCGGTATCTACCAGCAAACGGGCCGGCTTCGGAAGGAGCCACTAGCGATGACAAACTATTCCCGAAAGCATGCTCGCCCACGTCAGAAGGCAGGGCTTCCGCATTGGGACGGACAGCTCGGTCTCCATGCCCTTCGTTTTGCCTTTGCTGCCCTTCGCCTATGGGGAAAGGGGAAAAGATCGGCCAGCCAGGCCACGCCCGTTGCCCTGCTTCATCCAGCTGCATGGCCCTGCCTTGGCAAAGTCTTATTTAATGGGAAAATGCCGAAAGAACGGGAAAAAAAAAAAATACTCTTAACGTGTTGATTGATGTTGTGCCCCTATCACATCATGTCAAGAAAATTCATTCGATTTTACAGTTACAGGGAGAGTTTCGAGAAGAAGTTTTGTCTCTCCCTCCCCTTTCTCGAGCGTCCGTAAACTTATCTTCTTTATAGCGAGAGGATATAATAAAGATGGAAGACTATATTAAAGTGATTCAGTTGCCTTGCCACCTCTATATAAACCCAACAAGTCCTCATCCCCTCTCCACAATCTCTTGCACTATCGCCTTCTTTCTCGACGATTCTTGACCCTGCAGCAGTTTTTCGCAGGCAACCGTTCAAGAAGAGAAGAAGAAGAAATGGACATTCTGCATTTCTTGTTCGGTATCTTTGGTGGGTTCTCATTTTCTCGAAAAAGAGGGCTCTCCCTGTTTTTCACGTTGAATTTGGTTGGACTATCCCCTCTCAGCAAATTCTACATTCCTTTTTACGAACTCGTACTGGTTTTTGTGTTCTTGGTTTTTGCATTTCACAAGTTGATGAATCTCTCTCTCTCTCTCTCTCTCTCTCTCTCTCTCTCTCTCTGTGGTTCTGTTCATTTACAGGAAACGCCACTGCTCTGTTCCTCTTCTTGTCGCCGATGTGAGTAACCACCTGCGTCTTTCATTGTGTGGCAGTGAACATGCCGTTCCTTCTTCTTTTCTCGAACTCTTCGTATGCATATGTCCGCTTAAACTTCGGTACATGACTGGAACTGGGAAGGACTTCTTCCCTTCATAGTTGAATTTCGACGGTTCGGATTGGAACCTCTTGCTCTTTTTCAAGGATTCCCCCTTCTTCCTTCTTTTCGGGTCGACTGAATCAATAGCAAAGATGAGATTTTTTTGGGTGGTGATACAGGATAACGTTCAAAAGGATAATACAGAGCAGGTCTACAGAGAGCTTCTCCGGGATTCCCTATGTCATGACCTCCTTCAGCTGCTTGCTTTCTGCTTGGTACTCTTCTCCCGACCTTCCTTTTCTTCTACCAACTCACCTTCCCACTTTCTCTATTTTATATTGTGCCAACTCTAGTCATTAATTTATTGCATTTCTGGTGTCATTTATAGTAGAAGTTACTCATGAATTGTGATGGGTCCGCCATGCATCTACAGCAGGATTTTGGCCTCATTGCCCTCTGTTTGTCTTCAATTACATAATGCAATGACGACTTCTCTTTAAATTTAGAACCTTGTGGAGCACGTTGGCCGTCTCTGTCATGCATCTCTAGAACTTATTTTCCTCTCCACAGTTAAAATCTGGTGCAAGCTGAAGTGTACATCCATCATTTCTCTAGAATTTGGATGTTTCGAATGAAATGAAAATGGACTTCTAGGGTTTTTCAACTCCTCGATATGGTAGGTTCTACAAATCCTCCGTGTTTACTTGGTGATGTGATGCGATTGGTCGATCTGCAGGTATGGCCTTCCGTTCGTGTCACCGAACAACCTCTTGGTGTCAACGATCAATGGCACTGGCGCCGCAATCGAGTTCGTGTATGTCGTGATTTTCCTCATGTTCGCCCCGAGGAAAGAGAAGGCCAAGATCCTGGGCCTCCTCACGTTTGTGCTCACTGTGTTCGCCGCTGTTGCCTTGGTGTCCCTCCTCGCTCTCCATGGTAACATGAGGAAGCTCTTCTGTGGGGTGGCCGCCACCGTCTTCTCCATCATCATGTATGCTTCGCCCCTGTCGATCATGGTAAGCTCTAGCATACTGCCCCGTTTAAAGCATCGACCATTGTTTTCATGGTCAATCGGAAAAATTTGGATACCCATGTAGAATATTTTTAAGAAATAAATATTTTTTTCCTAGAATGATAAAGAGACTCCACAAAAATTCCAAAATTCTGATTCAACGTATTCTCACCACTTATGTCGTGACGTGCAGAGGCTGGTGATCAAGACAAAAAGCGTGGAGTACATGCCCTTCTTCCTGTCCCTGTTCGCCTTCTTATGCGGCACTTCCTGGTTCATCTATGGCCTCCTTGGCCATGATCCCTTTGTCGCTGTAAGCGGTTCATATCTCTTCTCTCTCTCTCTGTGCCCATTTTCTCTCTGCCAAAACTCGTGATGATCGAGATGCCGTGACTGATTTGGTTTCAAAATGATGATGAAGTTGAGGATTCTTGGTGGTGGGATTTGGCAGGTACCCAACGGGTTCGGATGTGGGCTTGGGGCGATGCAGCTGATATTGTACGCCATCTATCGCGTCAACAAAGGCGATCCTAAGAAGAGAGTGAACAACCACGGCGGGTCCATGGAGATGATGGACAGCGAGGCGGAGAAAGATTCTGAACGCGACCCGGCGAAGCAGCATCCGCTCGGTTTCACGAACAAACAAGCGGAGGAGCAGGTTTAAGATGGATATTAGCAGCGTTAGCGACATGTCTTTTCAACGCTCGCGTCCACAAGAACCTGTTATACTCTTGGATTGAACCCATCTCAATAGATCAATTCTGTGTCCTGCGCACGCAGAGACAACCTACTTGTCAGCTACATCTGTCAGTTTTGCCTCGAAAAGTTTCGTCCATCAATTGCAACAAAGAATCCATTGTCGTTTCCATTGTTGTCTTAGTCTTTGTTTCTCTATCGATTGCACTTGGCTCCAAAAATAGCATCGCTCGAGGAGCTCGATTCGACCAGCATAAGTTGGTGCTCGCGACCTGCAATGGTGGCTAATGTCGATCCAATAGCCGGACTTCATCATGCGCAAGCTCATGACATCGTCTTTTTAACACGAGTTACAAGACCCAGTTGTATACGGTTGAATTGAACCCCATATAAAAGAATCTCACTAGCTCGGCTCCGTGCCCTAAACACGCAGAATTTACTTTTTAATCTCAAGCGTATCCCAATTAGTTTTGTCATTACGTTTTGTTACCTTAGATAAGCATATAATGAAGAATAGATTGACATGAGATGTGAAGTATATTTTAGGTCCACATGAGAGATATGAAGTATATTTTAGTCTGCACAAGGTGAGCACGGGGTGTGCATCGGGTGTGATCGATAGTTCACAATGAAAAGGTAGGTCCTCAACACCCGATCGATTCCATGTACGTCATGATTTTCCTCATCTTCACCCGAGAAAGGATAAGAAATCCTCAGCCTCGTCATGTTCGTGGCGTGATTTATTATTTTAATATTCTAATAGTCTTCAGGTGCCCCTTCACTCTCCACAACAACACAAGGAAGCTCATCTAGGTGTCACCACCATCATTTTCTCCATCGCTAGCCGGTGCTCTATTCCTGTTCTCGTCATCAACGTGAGTATTGCCGTTCATCTCATTAAAAACAATTTTGGGATTAGTATCCCTCCTAAATAAAACTTAAAATTAAAAATTTCATATCCCATGGGCCTTTGCATTGCATTTAGGCATCATGAGCATTTTTCTTAGTGATGTTTCTACTAGTAAGTCTCATTGGCCTGGTCATGATTTTTGGAAAACTTCCATGATTGTTTTTAGAATTCAACCGAGAAACGACATGCACAGTTTCCGCACACATGCTAGATTGCAATTCCTATTTTCGAGTTGACTCTGCTCATCAGTTCGTGATGGGGTTCAATTCCACGGTGCAATCGATGAAATCCGGAGATTTCGGAGCAGATCATGGGCGGCGGCGACAAGCTTCCGGCTTAGCTTGAGATCGGCCAGAAGAGGAACATGGGGCTGCTCAATAAGCGATCCAAGAGAGTAAAATCAAAGTCAGATAAAATGACAACAAATGATGGAAGAATCAAGAATATCTGACTTGCATGTTTCATCGGTAGCACAATTATCCTCTGTGAAGACATGAGATGCAAAATATACTTTTGTTGTGCACGAGGTTTGCAAGGGGTACACCGGGCGCGATTGATAGTTGACAACAAAAGGTTGTTTGGCGATCATCATCCATCCTCTATGTTTACTTGCTGATATGATGCAATCGACTGATTTGCAGGTACGGCCTTCTGTTCGCCTCGCCAAACATCCTTTTGTTGTCAACCATCAAATGGCACCACCGGTGCAATCCAATTCATGCACATCATGATTTTCCCTATCTTCGCCCCAAAGAAGGAGAAGGCCAAGATCCTAGGTCCCCTCATATTCGTGCTCACCGTGTTCTCTTCTCTGCAGTCGCCTTCGTGTCCCTCTTTGCTCTCCACAGCAACATGGGGATATGCCGCCGTGGTGTCGCCGTTACAATTTTCTGTGGTGCACGGCTCCCTTTACAAAAGGGCCACTACTTTGTTCCTGTTTTTCGCCTACGCGAGTAACATTGTTTAGCAGAGAACACGCTGTTCCTTCTTTCCTCTCACTCTTTCTACGCCAATTTCTGCTTGACTTTGATACGTGACTGGGAAGAACTTGTTTTCTAAGTTGAATATCAAAAGCTAAGATTGATACATAATGTAACTTTCGAGAGGATAATAAAGAGCAGGTGTCACTGATGGTTAGAAAGCAACATTCAAGAGAATTCATCATCTGCCAAAAGTCAGAAAGCAATATATTTTGACAAAAAAACATGGCCTAAAGAAGATGGGCGGAGGGAACCATGAACCGCTTTGAGAGATGAAGGGGTCACGGCCCAAGAAAACCATAGATGGACTACGAAAGTAAGAAGACTAATAATGAAGTGCACTGCAAGTTTTAAAATTTATCATGAAAATACAATCGAGTTCTAAAATTTTCAAAAAGCGTAATTAACTCATAAAACTTGTTGAATGGGGCAAATTCTTCGGTTAACATCGTCAATTTCTTCAACCGAAAGAACTAATGTGCCATTTTTAAAGTAATTTCTCCTCCTACGTGGCATTCTTTAAATCTTATTTGATTTAGATTTAATAAACTTAAAAAAGGGTAGGGACTTGCCGGTGGGTGTCGCCACCCATCACTGAAGGGGCCGTGGTGGGTCAAGAAGCTTGAAGTCCCATTCGGGGTGTGTCTCAACTGCGATGAGGACGCCCCTAGTAAATGGATGGAGTATGCATCTTTCAACTCAAAAGTTGATATGACTTATCGATCTTGAATCACGACAAGCATTATCATTTTATTGTTTTGCTGTTAAGTAGTCATTTTAGTCTGGTTTACTAAAACGTAGGATCTCATTTCACCCAAACAGCAGTAAGTTAATGCTTTTACTTTCAAGGTTTGAAAATGAGAAAGGATTACTTTAATTTATGAAAAATCACATAAAATCATTTATATCTAATTTTATATTTTAAAGATTGTAACTCTTTTGTAGGCTTTCACTTTGCAAGAAGATATAGCAACATTTATCGCTAAGTATCATATTAGTATTTTTTGTGTTTGAAATTTTCAACTTACTCGAATTTTATAATCCACTTGCTGGCAAGTCATTGCGTACGTAACCCTACCGTACATAAAATATGAATTTGTGCGGAACCAAAGAGAATTTGTTGGCTGTTGCAATACACTTGGACATATACAAGAATGTATTAAAGAAACAAATTTTTCTAAATAATGACCATTTTCTTGGTGAACAAAACTCCTCCATATAAGCAAATCGTTAGCGCACATCTCAGAGCAATAGATTTAAACACCATGGCTGCTTTTATTATGGAATCAACAGATTCGATCACGTGATAGTTTTAGAAGAAAGCTAACCAGCTCATTAGCAAGCCTTCTTTATGATGAATCGATTGATGGTATGTCATTGTACTGATTAAGCAGTCACTTTGTCTTCGCCGCCTTCGCATTTGCCACCACCGACTTCGGCGTTCGAGCTCCCCTCCTCTGTCGTTATTCCATGCGCATAAATATAAGCAAAAGGAGATTAGTAATCCTCTTCAGCGTAAAAATAGCCGGCTAGTTGATTATGGAAACTCGCCCAGCATGGAAAACGTCATCAAAAGTGAGAAGCATATCTCGACGAGTTAAAGAAAATCGTAACTTGGCTTCTGTCTGGAGACGGAAGACGACTGATTGTTACAGATACAGAAGTCAACGTTATTACACATTATCAGATGAGAAGGAAGAAAAGTGAGAGGAAGGAATGATGGTTTGAAGTTATTTGTTTGATCTGATGTAACCCAACCTCCGTTCAAACACGAGCTAAAGAATTAAACCGAAGAAGAAGCGAGAGCCGGCACAATGAGATCAACACTCACAGCGCTTTGACCGTCCCTACCGATGGAAGCTTCTGCAGCTGCCTGAAGATGAATAGGCTCGTCGTTAGTGTGTATGAAATTAGCATAACGCAACAGATCACACGCACACACAAACGCACTCTCAGAAACAGAGAAAGGAAACAAATAAAGAACAAATTACCAGCTTCCCAACTTATATGGTAGATAAACGCGTACGTAAAAACATGTGAGGATACAGGATACGTACTCTGGCCTTGGCGATGCACACACATTCTAGGGTTATACTAATTGAATTAGAGAGGCACGCATACAAGGGAAAAAGTGTCAAAAAATTCTTAAATTTATTGCATTTGCACCAACTTAGTCCCAAACCTATTATTGGTACAAATTTAGTCATACATCTTTTGATCTAGTGCAAATTCAATCTTCTAACTAATTTTAGTTGAATATTACTAACATGGACATTGGGCGGTACCAGCCGACTTACAAGGCACTACTACATAGTGCCATGCTATGCTAACATGGATAATTTGTAATAATATTTTAATGTTTTAATTTTTTTCTTTTTTGTATTTTTTCTTTCATTTTTTCTTTTTTGGCTTTCTTCTTCCATTTGCCGATGATTGGCCACCAGTCATGGCAAAGCAAGCTAGCCTCACCTTACCTAGGCGAGGGTTGCCGTCACCCGCCACAAGCAAGGCCCAATCAAGTGAGGGTCAGATTGCCAGTGGCTTAGGCAAGGCCGACCCTTGCTAGGGCAAGACCAAGCCTCTTACACCAAGGCGGCCTCCCGAGAGTTAAAGGTAAAAAGAAAAACAAAAAAGTAAAGAAGGAAAATAGAAGGAAATTTTAAAAAAAAAAAAGGTAAAAATTGAATAAAAAAAAAAAAATATTGAAGCTTTTTTAAACTGGTATCCTCCCCGTGGAAGCTCTGTCATTCTCATTTTCCTTTTTTGCCCAGCTCCTCTCCTGCCATTCTGTTCTCTCTCTCCCCTCAGCCCCGCTCTACCTTCAAGCTCACGCGAATCTTTTTTGTTATTTTTTCTCTCTTCCGTACGCCAGCTCACGCTATTCTCACTTGCCCCTTCATTTTTTTCTTGCTCCATTTTGCTGTCTTCATCTTTCTTTTTTTCGCATGCTGATCGTGCAAAGGAGAGAGCATGTGGAGCCGGACCTTGTTCTCTTTCTTCTTCGGCTCAAAAAGGACAAAGAAATGGATTAGAAAAAGGGAATCAATAGATGGGCCATGAAAGCACAAATGAAATGGGCCCAACAGAAACAAAAGGAAAATGGGCCGAGAGACTTAAAGAATGGGATGGATCACACCGGCCCACTTGACTCGATTTTTTTTTTTTAATTTCATCATTTTTAATTTTTTTTTCTTTTATCTTTTTATATATTTTACATATTTCTGCAAAATATATGAATATTTAAAAGGTGCCGACAAATCTAGCAGGCCAGCGCTCACCCAAGCTAGTGAGGCCTAGCCAGAAGGTTTATAAAAAAAAAAGGGTAAAGATTGAAAATGGAAGAAAAAATTAAGAATGAAAAAAAAAATTAAAAAAATATTGAAATATTATTAAAAAAAATGTTAAGCCCGCCTCCTTAAACCCGTGCGCCTAAGCCCTTCTCCACAGACGCTTTGTATCGGTATTTACCAGCAAACGGGCCGGCTCCGGAAGGGGCCGGCCTGGGAAGGGGTCACTAGCGATGACAAACTCTTCCGATAGGAGCATGCTCGCCCACGTCAGAAGGCAGGGCTTCCGCATTGGGACGGAGAGCTCGGTCTCCATGCCCTTCGCCTATGGGGAAAGGGGAAAACCTCGACCGGCCAGGCCACGCCCGTTGCCCTGCTTCATCCAGCTGCATGGCCCTGCCTTGGCAAAGTCTTATTTAATGGGAAAATGCCAAAAGAACGGGAAAAAAAAATTACTCTTCAAGTGTTGATTGATGTTGTGCCCCTATCAAGTCATGCCAAGAAAATTCATTCAATTTTACAGTTACAGGGAGAGTCTCGAGAAGAAGGTGTGTCTCTTCCCTCCCCTTTCTCGAGCGTCCGTAAACTTATCTTCGTTATAGCGAGAGGATATAATAAAGATGGAAAACTAAATTAAAGTGATTCAGTTGCCTCGCCACCTCTATATAAACCCAAGAAGTCCTCGTCCCCTCTCCACAATCTCTCGCACTATCACCTTCTTTCTCGACGATTCTTACCCCCTGCAGCAGTTTTCGTTGTTTTCGCAAGCAACTGATCGAGAAGAGAAGAAGAAGAAATGGACATTCTGCATTTCTTGTTCGGTATCTTTGGTGGGTTCTCGTTTTCTCGGAAAAGAGGGCTCTCCCTGTTTTTCATGTTGACTTTGGTTGGACTCTCCCCTCTCAGCAAATTCTACATTCCTTTTTACGAACTCGTACTGGTTTTTGTATTTCAGTTGATGTTTTGCATTTCACAAGTTGATGACTCTCTCTCTCTCTCTCTCTCTCTCTCTGGTTCTGTTCATTTACAGGAAACGCCACTGCTCTGTTCCTCTTCTTGTCGCCGATGTGAGTAACCACCTGCATCTTTCATTGTGTGGCAGAGAACATGCCGTTCCTTCTTCTTTTCTCGAACTCTTCGTATGCATATGTCCACTTAAACTTCGGTATATGACTGGAACTGAGAAGGACTTCTTCCCTTCCTAGTTGAATTTCGACGGTTTGGATTGGAACCTCTTTCTCTTTTTCAAGGATTCCCCCTTCTTCCTTCTTTTCGGGTCGACTGAATCAATAGCAAAGATGATATTTTTTTGATGGTGATACAGGATAACGTTCAAAAGGATAATACAGAGCAGGTCTACAGAGAACTTCTCCGGGATTCCCTATGTCATGACCCTCCTTAACTGCTTGCTTTCTGCTTGGTACTCTTCTCGTGACCTTCCTTTTCTTCTGCCAACTTACCTTCCCACTTTCTCTATTATATATTGTGCCAACTCTAGTCATTAATTTATTGCATTTCTGGTGTCATTTATAGTAGAAGTTACTCATGAATTGTGATGGGTCCGCCATGCATCTACAGCGGGATTTTGGCCTCATTGCCCTCTGTTTGTCTTCAATTACACAATGCAATGACGACTTTTCTTTAAATTTAGAACCTTGTGGAGCACGTTAGCCGTCTCTGTCGTGCATCTCTAGAACTAATTTTCTTCTCCACAGTTAAAATCTGGTGCAAGCTGAATTCTCCATCCATCATTTCTCTAGAATTTGGATGTCTCGAATGAAATGAAATTGGACTTTTAGGGTTTTTTAACTCCTCGATATGGTAGGTTCTACAAATCATCCGTGTTTACTTGGTGATGTGATGCGATTGGTTGATCCGCAGGTATGGCCTTCCGTTCGTGTCGCCAAACAACCTCTTGGTGTCGACGATCAATGGCACCGGCGCCGCGATCGAGTTTGTGTACGTCGTGATTTTTCTCGTGTTCGTCCCTAGGAAAGGGAAGGCCAAGATCCTGGGCCTCCTCACGTTCGTGCTCACCGTATTCGCCGCTGTCGCCTTGGTGTCCCTCCTCGCTCTCCATGGTAACATGAGGAAGCTCTTCTGTGGGGTGGCCGCCACCGTCTTCTCCATCATCATGTATGCTTCGCCCCTGTCGATCATGGTAAGCTCTACCATACTGCCCCGTTTAATAAAGCATCGACCATTGTTTTCATAGTCGATAGGAAAAATTTGGATACCCGTGTAGAATATTTTTAAGAAATAAATATTTTTTTTCCTAGAATGATAAAGAGACTTCACAAAAATTCCAAAATTCTGATTCTCAAGCTATGGTAAGCTTATTCAACGTATTTTCACCACTTATGTCGTGACGTGCAGAGGCTTGTGATCAAGACAAAAAGTGTGGAGTACATGCCCTTCTTCCTGTCCCTGTTCGTCTTCTTATGTGGCACTTCCTGGTTCATCTATGGCCTCCTTGGCCATGATCCATTCGTCGCTGTAAGCGGTTCATATCTCTCTCTCTCTCTCTCTCTCTCTCTCTGTGCCAAAATTCATGATGATCGAAATGCCGTGATTGGTTTGGTTTCAAAATTATAATGAAATTGAGGATTCTTGGTGGTGGCGGCGTTTGACAGGTGCCCAACGGGTTTGGATGTGGGCTTGGGGCGATGCAGCTGGTATTGTACACCATCTATCGCCGCAACAAAGGCGATCCCAAGAAGACAGTGAACGACCAGGGTGGGTCCATGGAGATGATGGACGGCCCGGCGAAGCAGCATCAGCTCAGCTTCACGAACAAACAAGCGGAGGAGCAGGTTTAAGATGGATATCAGCAGCGTTAGCGACATCGTCTTTTCAACGCTCGCGTCCACAAGAACCTGTTATACTCTTGAATTGAACCCATCTCAGCAGCTCAATTCTGTCAGCTACATCTATCTGTTTTGCCCGCGCAAAGTTCGTTTAATCAACCGCAACAAAGAATCCATTGTCGCTTCCACTGTGATCTTAGCCCTTGTTTCTCTATCGATTGCACTTGGCTCCAAAAATAGCATCGCTCGAAAAGCTTGATTCGACTATCGTCAGCCGGTGCTCGCGATCTGCAATGGTGGCTAACGTCAATCCAATACCTAGACTTCGTCATGCACAAGCTCGTGACATTGTCTTTTTAGCACTCGCATTACAGGAACCCCATCTCACTAGCTCGGCTCCATGTCGTAAACATGTAGAATTTACTTTTTAATCTCAAGCATACCCCAACTAATTAAATCATTACATTTTGTTACCCTAGATAAGTATATAACGTAAAATAGATTCACATGAGATGCGAATTATATTTTAGGCCCACATGAGGGATGTGAAGTATATTTTAAGTCCGCACGAGGTAGGTATGGGGTGTGCTTCGTGTGCAATTGATAATTGACAACGAAAAGGTGGTCCCGACATCCGATCTAGTCTATGTATGTCATGATTTTCCTCATCTTCACCCCAAGAAAAGAAAAGGCCAAGATCCCGAGCCTCCTCATGTTCGCCACATAGTTTATTATTTAAATATTCAAATAGCCTTCAAATCCCTCTTCGCTCTCCATTGCAACACAAGGAAGCTCTTCTGGGGTGTTGCCACCATCATCTTCTCCCTCACGCTCCATTCCTCTATTCCTCTTCTTGTCGCCAACGCAAGTATTATCGTTTATCTCATAAAAAAATTTAAGTGTCAATATCACTCTTAAATAAATAATAAATAAATAAAAAGTATTCATATCCCATGGGCCTTTGCATTGCATTTAGGTATTACGAGCATTTTCCTTAATAATGTTTCTGCTAGTAAGTTTCATCGGTCTGGTCATGATTGGAAAACTTTCATGATTCATTTTAGAATTCGGCTGAGAAATGACACGCATGGTTTCCGCACGCGTTTGGCACATGCGCTAGATTGCAATTCCCATTTTCAAGTTGACTTTGCCCGTCGGTTCATCGATGAAACCGGAGACTTTGGAGCAGATCATGGGCAGCGGCAGCAAGCTTTCGGTGAAGCTTGAGATCCGCCAGAAGAGGAACATGAGGCCGCTCAATAAGCGATCTAGGAGGGTAAAATCAAGGTCAGATATAATGGCCTCAGAGGCGGATGGCGCAGATAATGGACCTAGCATATTGAAAAAGTTGTGCTTGCCAGACAACCCCTTTCTACTGAGAGAACAACCCACAACCGAGAAATCACACTTTTGTTCATCTTATATGGAACTTCTCTAGTACAACTCACACATATATCCTAATAATTTCACACGTTTATTAATTTGTCTCACATGAAACTTTTCTAACATAATTCACATACGTATCCTACCAATCTCACACGTAACTCACATGTGTATCCTGACACTTGCAACTTGGCAACCACTTAGAGCAAAACAATCCTGCTTGCTTGCGAGACAAATGAAGATAGCTCATGAGGATCGGCTGATTGGGAGTATAAGTCAAAATATGAAGGTGATCTAGTGGCCAAAATGTTAGTCTGGGAAGCTCTTGAGGGTGGTCTGAAGAGTAATATCGAAGTCCGATATAATGGCTTTAGAGGCGAATAAGCCCGGATGATGGACCTGGTATATTGAAAGTTGAGCTTGCTGGACAACCCTTTTCTACCGGGAGACCAACCCACGATCGAAAAAGCACGCTTCTGTAACAGGCAACATGGTGGATGTGCCTCCGTGGTGTCGCCACCACAATTTTCCATGGTGCACGCCTCGCTTTACAAAAAGGGCCATGCTTTGTTCCTCTTCTCGTCGCCAATGCGGGTGACATTGTTTAGCAGAGAACATGCTGTTCCTTCTTTCCTCTTACTCTTTCTACGCCAATTTCTGCTTAACTTCGATACGTGAGTTGGAAGAACTTCTTTATTTTCTATGTTGAAATATTTAAAGTTCTGATTGAAAGCTTTTTTCCCTTTTTTTTCAGGTTTTTTTCCTTTTTCGGGTTGATTCAATTGATAGCGTCGTGAAATTGTCAGGGTGATGAAACATCATAACATTCAAGAGGATAATAAAGAACAGGTTTCATTGATAGTTGGCACTAAAAGTGGTGATTTTTAGCCAGGAGAAATAATTAATTTCCACTCGGTCAAGAATTTCTCATCTGCCAAAAGTTAGAAAGCAACATATTTTGGCAGAAGAAAACACGCCTATAGAAAATGGGCGGAGAGGAATATGAACCGCTTAGAGAGATGAAGGGGTCACGGCCCAACAAATCATAAATGAAACCCCCAAAGTGCCATGTAAAAAGACCAAGAGATGCACTACAAGCGTTAAAACTTATCATGGAAATATAATTAAGACTTAAAATTTTAAAAAAGTATGATGAAGTCATGAAACTTCTCAAATTGGTATTATCGAGTCATTCCATTAATATCACCAATTTTTCTAACTAAAAAAATTGGCGTGGGATTTTTAAATTAATTTCTCTATCATACATGGCATTCCGTTATTAATTTTTTTCTTTAAATCTTATTTCATTTAGATTTAAAAACTAAAAAAATTATAAAAACTGAAAAAAAAAAAATGACAGGGACTCTCCGGTAGGTGCTGTTGCCACCAACCATTGTCGGAGGGGCTGTGGTGTGTCAAGAAGCTTGAAGTCCCGTGGTATGTCTCAACTGTGATGAGAATACCCCCAAGTGAATGGATGCAGTATGCATCTTTCAATTTAAAAGTTGATACTGTTCAATCTTGATTCTCAATCAACAATATTATTTTGTTGTTCGTACCTTTCATGTTATTTCTAATGCTTTGTTTGGAGTTAAGTAGTTATCTTAGTCAAGCATTTTCCTTTCAAGTGTAAGATCTTATTTCACACTCCAACAGCAATAAGTTAGTGCTTTCAATTGCGAATTTTACTTTCAAAATTTGAAAATGACGAAGGGTTACTTTTACTTACAAAAAATCACGTGAAATTATTTGTATCTAGTTTTATATTTTAAAGATTGTAATACTTTTATTGCTTTTCACTTTGTGAAAAGATATAGTGAGATTTGTCACAAAGTATCATATTAATATTTTTTATATTAAAACTTCCAACTCGCTCGAATTTTGTAATTCACTTGGTGTCGTGTCATTGACCTATGCAACCCTACCGTACACAAAATAAGAATTTGTACGGAACCAAAGAGCATTTGTTGGTTGTTGCAATACACTTGGACATATACAATAATGTATTAAAGAAACAAAAATTTTCTAAATAATGACCATTTTCTTGGCAAACAAAAATCCTCCATATAAACAAATTGTTAGCACACATCGCAGAGCAATAGACTTAAACACCATGGCTGCTTTTATTACGGAATCAACAGAGTCGATCACATGATAGTTACAGGAGAGAGCTAAACAGCTCAGTGGCAAGCGGTCAGAACAAGGAATTGATTGATGGTACGTCATTGTACTGATTAAGCAGCGACTTTGTCTTCGCCTTCTTTGCATTTGCCGCCACCGACTTCCGCCCTCGAGCTCCCCTCCTCCGTCGTTATTCCCTGCGCATATATGTAAGCAAAAGGAGATCAGGAATCGTCTTCAACGCGAACATGACCGGGATTATGGAAACCTTGCCCAGTATGGAGAACAGCAGCAAAAGTGAGAAGCATATCTCGACGAGTTAGAGAAAATCGTGCTTGACTTCCGTCGGGAGACGGGAGATGACTGGTTGTTACAGGTACAGAACCATTATCTAATGAGAAGGAAGAAAAGCGAGAAGAAAGGATCGATAAGTGATGGTTTGAAGTTATTTGTTTGATGTGATGTGACCCAATTTCCGTTCAAACACGAGCTAAAGATTTAAACAGAAGTAGTAGAAGAAGAAAGAGCCAGCATAACGAGATCGACACTCACAGCGCTTTGACCGTCTCTACTGATGAAAGCTTCTGCAGCTGCCTGAAGATGAATAGGCTCGTCGTTAGTGTAAATGAAAATGAGCATTACGTAGCAGATCTCGCGCGCGCGCACAAACGCACTCTCAGAAACAGAGAAAGGAAACAAAAACAGAACAAAGTAACAACTCCCCAACATAAACGGTAGATAAATGTGGTACGTAAACACATGTGAGTATACAGGGTACATACTCTGGCCTTGGCCAGCTCTTCCTTCGTGAGCGTTCGGGACTCGGAATCGATGGACAGTTTTCTCTCGAGCTGAGTAGAGAGCTTTTGGGTCTCCATGTTAGAGAGAAGTATGTATTAGTTTTTTGTTGAACAAAGTACTAGATCCAGATGAGAGAGAAGACTAGGGTTTGTCCAAAGAAACTTGAGATGGAAATGACATTAACTGAGAGATTTAAGAGAGAGAGAGAGAGAGAGAGAGAGAGAGAGAGAGAACGTGGAAACCATGAGGAGATGGCAGGAGAACAAGAGCACTTGGCAGTGGAATTGACCGTCCTTGGGAAGTTACTTACGTTGTGAGCTGTCTTTTTGGCATGTAGTCACTAATTGTGGTGGACGCATTTGACCAATTTAGGGAGGGCCTTAATTTCGAGATTTTGGAAATGAGAGGTTATTTCAAGTCATAATTGATGCTCACACATCCCTTAAGCAGAGCATAGTTAATGACCATCGGCCACTTGAGCTGAATTTAGTCGAATATGGTATTGGATGAACTTAATTAGAAAAGGAAAAATTACATAAATAATCTTCAAATATTGGCCCAATGTGCAATATCTTTGAACTTTTAATTCATTTGATATGGTCAATAAACTTTAGTCCAATGTACAATGCCATCTTTGAATTTTTAATTTCTATCAATGCAGACCATGAATTTTTGATACATTTTCAATTTAATCCCAGACTACATATAAATATTCAATATTATCCATGAACTTAAACTAATGGAAAAATGACATTGGAGATTTCATATAGTTTAAGGGTTAAATTGAATATTTACCAAAAATTTAGGAACTACATTAAACAAATTGAAAATTCAAGAATAACATTATACATTGGGTTAAAGTTTAGGAACCATATTGAACAAATTAAAAATTTGATGACCACATTGTACATCGGGCCAAAGTTTAGGAACCAATTGTGTAACTATCCCATTAGAATTTTTTTGAAAGTCAAAATACTTGATTAGATAAATTAAAAGTATAGGACTTAATTAGAAAAAAACGTGAAAGTATAGAAGCAAAAAATAGAATTTTCCTTCATATGTTTATTTCACATTAGTATTTACTTTTCATGATATTGTATTTGATACTTCACATCTATATGTACACATCATTTATTCTCTAGATCTATTTAGGAAAACAATGATGGAATCTCTATGGTTTTATATGCAACACGAACGAACGAACAAATAACAGATTTCCATGTATATGAAAATGGATCAACATATGCAAACAGATTTAACATGCATACGAAAATGGGTTTCCATATGCATTTCACGTGCTGGTGTATATGAATCCTGAATCGGGTGGCAATTATTGATTGGACGCAACAATATGACTAGCGCACGACAGAAGTTTAATTTGTTGACATAAGAAAGCAGATTGAAATTGATACATTTCTATCTATTTTTAATACAAGATAATTGATAATCACATTGGCTAATGAGAGGAAATAACATGAATGATTAATACAAATATGATGACATTATATTGATTATTGGCCTTATAGATAGACCGATGGAGAGATCAACATATGATGAGGATAAAAGCATGCTGTCCATATTGCTACATATGCGATGGTAAACATAAATAAAACTCCACAATATTCACCATATTCACTTAGGAATGTGCTATGAAAAATGAAGTTTATATCAGACAATATTAGTACAACTAGAAATTAATTATGATATTGGTAATGGATGGAAGCGAAGCAATGGCATCTTTCCCAGATGACACTGCGATCCATATTAGGGTTTCTTTACTTCATTGATGTCATCGGCTTCATCATCTTTTTCGTCTGTATTGGCCTTGGAGTCAAGCTTCGCATTCACTGCACTTCCCACCGGTTTTAATCCCTGCAGATACCGCCACTGAGTTAACTATACCTTAAGAAGTAGCCTTCAGAAAACACATAACCGTTCATCAAAGCCAGCCCTCATAATCACGAATAGGATCTCATTGATCTGATCTCCATAGTGTCTCAAAGATTAGCTTGCATGCCGACGCCAGCAACTTTCAAGCCGACGAGATAGGGCAAACATTCCGTGTCATACATTATGAAAAGAATATTGCTACTCCCAAGGATTAAGATTATCACAGATATATACTTATTGTATAGATTCTGTGGCAAATCCTCGTCAAGTACACAGCATGGGTTTAATTTGTTGGAGCAGATTTTAATATTATGAAGATATTAATCAAGAAAAGTTATTTACAATGTTAAAGTGATGATATCAATTCATCATGAATGGCATCTGTTGTGTACTGAAAGAGTGTGGCCTTTCAATGGTTATATTCATCTTATATCCAGAATCATCTAATGAAAAGTTATGATTTGCAAATAATTAGTTTGATTACATCCCAAGAGTTATATAAGACGAAAAAAAAATGTGCTTGTCAATTATCACACTGCTTGCATCTTTAAGATCACATATTGAAAGAAAACAACTCTTGATCGATATGAATGTTAGAACTCTTATTTTAAGATACATATAGAAGTTATTAATTTTTTTCACGTAGTTTTATCAATAGAGCTTTCTAGAAGCTTTGTTGTATTCTGAAAGTGATTTGCTTTTTGTTCTTCTCCCCCCATAGTGACTAGTGAAGGCAACAACACCTTTAAGAAAGTGATCTGCATACTTCGCTGCCGCCACCATACAAACATCAATAACTTCATTTTGGAGCCACTGTTCTAGGTTTTTTGGCTCTTATTTTACCTGGTCCACAAGGTGATCAGTGGATTTTTCCTCGGGCCACTGTTTCCTTCTTAAGATGTACTTCCTCGCATTTGAAAAAGAACGACTTTGAATCGCAAATGTCAATTTTGTGCATGTTACCCGAAACTATAAAGCCTTTTATGCTTAAAGACTATTAAGCATGGAGTAGAGCTGCCTTTTTGTTTTTTCCTTTTCAGAATTCTGGGTACCTGATGAATCAAGAAACATTAACAGATCACTGGAATGTATAAAATTTATGCATCGATTAATTACCGCCAAGAAGATCTTCTCTGCTTCCTCTCGAGTGTGGGTATTGATTACTTCCAGTGCTCCCTTCTGCTAAAATGCAGGTGCCCGCTAATTATCAAAGAAAAGGTACCATGTATAAAGTAGCTAGCCAGAACAAATGCAGAACTTCATAAAGATTAAAGAAAAGAAAGAGTTGAACCAGGGCTTTCTCAAATTCTTCATAAGTCAATGCCTTGGGCTCGTTGTCAATGGATGAGCTCCTTGCATGCTTAGGAGCAGATGGGGACGATGCCTTTTCCATTCTTGCTTCTCAAACGAAACCTCAAAATTGGAAGATGGTTGGGTACGCAAAACTTTTTGTCTGGTTGAAGCTACTCTTTACCTTTAGGGTTTGATTTATATTCAATGGCAGAAGAAGGGAGCTTGTAAGCGTTGTAACAGCAGTTCAAGATCGTGCGGGAACGTGGCCAACGTTCATGCAAATATGCAGCAGAGCCCTGCAAACGAGGCGTGGCCAAAATGAGAAAATCGCTTGTGGATTGCTGAAGGCGAGTCTGAACTTCGTCTCTTCTTGTGTCAGTGACGTTACCTTTTGCGAGGGAGGCGGGCTTCATGTGTGAACAAACCCTAATCGACTCAAATTAGCTACAAGAGAACAACAGTAGTCTATTAGGAATGAACCCGGAAGCGTTTTTAGTATATCTAACTTTACCGTCAAATTAGCAAAATCGTCGTACGTAATGTAGCTACCTAAATAACCATCAACACGTCTGCGTATCTTGTATTACATTTATTAAGACACGCTAAGATTATTTCCATAATATATGTGATGTCACCAATGGGCATGTGCTTCAATCGACTATGATCATCGGGGCTTTGGAAACGTTGTTTAACGAATCCTTTTATTAGTGTGTTCGGTCATGACTTTATACTTATTGCACCTACCAATCATCGTAGGTAATATAGCTATTTGGATCACCGTCAACACATTTGCATATCCCGTATTATCATTGCTGCATTTTCAGCATATTGAAAAGAATTTTTCATAGCGTTCGCAATGTTGGGTCATAATTGACTATGATCGTTAGGATTTCAATGACGCTATTTAACGATCTCTTTATGATTGGTCATAACTTAACACTTATTGTACCTATCGTTGACTATGATGAACTTTGTAACAATCATCGTGCGTAATATAGTTATCGAAATTACCGCCAATGCACTCGCATATCTCGTACTACCATTTGCTACATTCATTTTGCTTTTAGCACCAAGAAAAATTGATGAGAAATTTTGTAGAGCATATGCGATGATCGAGGGGCATGTCTTATGACCTATTATGATTGTCGGGGTTCCAATAATTTCCATCTCACAAACATTTTCGCGAGAGTAACATTTGATGATAACTCAATACTTATTGTACTTGTCATTGACTATGATGAATTCCGCACCCATCATCTATTGCAATTATTAGCAAAGGCAATTGTATACAGGCTGCATTTGGTTCAAAGATTTCCACGATGGGCCCGGGCGTGGCATCGGGAAATCTTTGGCCGTTTGATTCAACTTTAAAGCTAGTTTTTAGCTTTCAACTAGTCTTCAAAATGCTAAAAGCCCAAAACTAGTAGGGACTAGCTTTGGACTTTCAGCATTCCGCCGAATGTTGAAATTATTTTTTCCCTTCCAAAACTACCCTCACTAATTCTTCATATTTTCGATTTTGCCCCTGATTATTTTTTTTTAATTAAAAAAGAAGGCAGCCCTTCGCTAGTGGGTTTAGTTCAATTTTTAAAAAAAGATATATATTATACCCATCAAAGCCCATTGCGAAATTTTTTTTACCAAACGCACATTTAACTTAAAGTCTATTTGTAAAAAAAATTTATCAAACGCATCCATAAAGCACACATAGCTATTTGAATTATTCACGTCCTTATAGTAGTGACAAAGAAATCTCGAAGCCGCAGCTTCCGATTGCCAAAATTTTCTTGAATGATAAAGCAAAAAATCAATCATTTTTTGTAAAATTAGAGATTTAGAATATCATCTTGCATGTTAGCCCTAGACCTAAGCTTTCATATTTTTTATAAGCTTTCTTTATTAAGACTTTTGTTGAATGGCCAATGAGATCATCGAACGGCTCCAGACTCTCTTTTTCTAAAACGGTTCATGATTTTATGGGGACTTAAAAGACCCGCTTGTTTACATCTATTCGCAATTCTCTCGTGGAATGACCAATGAGATGATCGGACCGCCGAACTTTTGTCGTCGGTATTGGGGCCCCCGCCGCCAATAATCCGGCAATGACTGGTTACCGGCCGCCAGAGAAAAGTATTCTTTCATTGAATCCAAATGCTTTTCCCAATCCAAACGATTGAACGATGGAATTCATTTGAGGATTCTTTGTCCTGGAGTCAAACGAGGCCAAATTGCAAACCGGCATCCGTTGCTTGATTGCTTGGAATTACTAATCTTGAGAAGACTCGTTGGTTTCCTTTCGATTTGTCTTGAGATTGAAAAGTTTTTATGTATTCCTAGACTTTGGATCTCCTTCATGAGGGGCTTGGTGGGCCCCAACTGGGCTCGCCTAGCGAAACCCCATAAATTCAGCCCCTATTTGGAAGATAGCATTTTCGAGCTTCCCAACTTTCCATTTTTATGTGAGAATGGTGATCACTAGAGTAAGCCCTCGGTGGTTTAATTGAAAAGTAATTTAACTAAACAACTAGGCCATTAACTATCAAGAATCACCTAATGGTAATCTTTAAAGCTCGGACAAGGGATTCTGATTCTCTCTTCTTCATCTTTTAGGCTTTACACACTTAGTCTCTCTTGTCTACTAATTTAGACATCAAATGGTGATCTGGATATAAGAATCATGATTCTTTTAACCCTTGCTAGTGCACATAGGTCCATTTCTTCGGCAAAAAGCTTTGACGATTGATCCCTCGAGATTGAATTGTGCATCAACACAATCTACTAAAAATGCGATCGTACTAAAAGCTTAAGCAAAGTTCAGCCACGCTAAGCAAGATAGAATTCAAATAATCATGAAAAGAAAGTTATGGACATTTGATTTCTGGTGGGCCTTTTGTGCATAATAGGTATATAATAATGATGATAATAATATCTTTACAATAAAAAAAATTAAAGGAAAAGTTTAGTAGCCACGAAAATAATTATCCCAAAGTTTCATAAAACCATCATTTACAAAAATCAAAAAGAGAAATTAATTAATTAATTAATAAAAATAATCTGAAATGAACGAAATGAACCCTTCTCCCTCCCCCCCCCCCCCAACCCTCGCAGGGACCTCATTCGGCGGGCGCCAACAGTTTTGGCCTTCCTCAGCCCTCCGATTCATTCCATCAGAACAGAGCGGGCGGCCATGCGAGCGGCTCACAAGCGAGATCGCGATTCCACTACGGTACGCGCGAGGCAGGGGATCGCAGCTCGAGCGCGTATGATCACGATAGGTACCTAGAGAGAGAGAGGGAGGGAGAGAGAGCGCTTTTCAGAATCTTCCATGGAAAAGAAAGCACGCAAGAGAGGTCTGGTCAGGGCTGTCCAGCTGGATTTATATAAATGTAAAAAAAATTCTATTAATTTACAAGAATATCAGAAAATCATTATCATCATCGGTAATTATGTTTATTAATCGATTATATTTTTTTCTGTCGTATTCGAACTTTCAAGTCACTATTATACTTTTATTTTATCTTTTTACAGAACTTAAAAGTTGAAACCAAATCCGAAACTAAATATCTTACAACTGCTATTTAAGAAAATGGAGAGTCGAACTCTTCATCTTTCCTTTCATATGTGAAAATAGTAGTCATTGAAGCAACCCCAGTAATTAATCAGATTTGATATTTAATAGTAATGTCTCGCTTCATTTTAATAAATTAAGATCTTTTTTGTGGGTAGGAATAAAAAAGATTAATCATTTGATTAATCAGTTTTGGGTATGACGTGGAAAAATTTTCTCGTGTGCCTAACGGCGCTTCCTCAATCTCCGTCAAGCCACGGAACGGGAGCAGCGTGCCGATGGACATCCATGCGCGACATGCCACGGCGGGATGTAGCGTGTGCATGCATGCATGCATTATGGATGGATGCATGGATGGGATTGGATGGATGGATGGATGGATGTCCGCGTGATGTGACGCATCGTGTGACGCAGGATGTGCTGCAGGCTTCGTTATCTCTGTTCTCTATGCATTCTGTGCGTCGATGAGTGACAGCAGGTATCTCTAGGCCACGTGGCGACACATCAAGGGACGGCGGAGATAAGAAAAGGAACCCCATAGCATAATAAATAATTATAAAAGACTTTTTTTAAATCCATCGTTTATTAAAAAAATAGACGAAAAATATTTCATAAATGTTTGGATAACTATAATTGATAATAAAAATACTCTTCATTGATTAATTATTTCAAATGATCAATTTTTAAAAAATATTTTTTTCAAAGAAATAAATGGAATCTTAATCTTGATTTATGAAAAATTTAACTGTATCATTAATAGATGTTAGGATGAATTCAATACGTAATATTTGATTAAAAAGGGGATCTCTGTACATTCATGCGACATTTAGCTTCAGTAAATGTGATGAAGTTAAATGTTATAAAATTGATTTATCAACATTTTAACCAAAGCTTGCACATGCTGATGGACGAAAAAAAATTCTTCCTGGTAGGTGCAAATCGAATACGGAAGTAAATAGAGCATATACTTGTTTTAGCAATTGTAATAGTACTATCCCTGCCCCAAAAATGTCCGATAAAGATGAATTTTCGTGCAACTTTTGCTCCATATGGATGCTAAATTTCGTGATTTCACCCTGAGATCATTATGATTTTATCAATTTTCGGCGGCCAAATGAAGTATAAGGGTTCATTATTAACAAAATAGTGGAGCCAACTCAAAGAGGGGAAGTTTCCCGGACCCAGATCATTTACACTTTGGATTTTATAGGAACAAAGAAATCTCCCTCATGATGCAATCTGTGAAAAGCAGGAGAACGCACCGTAACAACTGACCGAAGATGACCGGAGAGCAGCATGAAACAAATCCAAAGTCTTAACTAAAACAAAACCACAGACGATATACCGTGTCTAATCTGTCAACGAGCACAATTGAGTGAAAGCTAATCATCGAGGGAAGAAATTCGCATTCTGCCTACATACTTTCTTATCACTTACAGTTTCGTAGCTCAAAAAACCATGTCCTACATAACTAGGAAAGCTCTCTTGATTCAGAGAAAAGTCTCATAACTTAAAAGAGAGGGACAAAGATGGATCCATTGCAGTATGGAAGCAATCTGTCAAATTTGTTCCAGAAACTCAAACCACAGGAGAACATGCAGCGTGGAGCGCAGCTTCTTGGCCTTCCGTCACGACATTCCCCTCAGAATATATGGACAATGTCATACGCAAATCTTGTTCCGTCAAGGAGTAACGTGAAGGCAAATCCAATTATATCAATAAGTATACAATGCATCTGAAAGAAAACTCTCATATGCTTCATAGTCCATTGCACATTCTCATGAAAATCATACAGGGTCAAAATGAGACAATCAGAATAGATATATAGCAAAAGGCATGATAGTCTAAGGAATCAGGAAAACAAATCAAGAAAGAATCGACATAGAAATGAAATAGCAGAAACAACGATGTAATTTTGGGATAATGACTGTGTAAGTCCTAAAATTAGTTTTGATCTGTCACTTCATTCCTAAAATTCTTTTTGGTCCATTTAATAACCTAAAACTTACTTACAACATGCACTTCAGCACTTCTGATTCACCCATTGGTTTTTTGTGAATGGACATCACATGGCATTTTTTTGTAGTTCTTCAATCCCATGTGGCTGTTAACATGATGAAGCTTCTTCAAACACAAAATGACGCCGTTTCACTAGTACCCCATCAGAAAAAATTGCACAGTTCAGAAAACTTTAAAAAAAAAAAAGAATCTATCTGAAAGTTAAACAATTCTGTGTGAGAGAGAGAGAAGAGAGAGAGCACAATGCAGTGGAGCTGCATAGCAGCAACGAGGGCCGCAACCCTCCCAGCACATCCCATAGAATTGATTGGGGCTATTTGTAGTGACCAAAAGGGTCCAAGACCAAGTAATGAGTACCCAGCAAGGGGCTACTTGCCCTTGCCCAGATCTAGCAAGGGCAAGCAGCCCCTCAACCCTGCTCATGGTCCTGGCTAGTGGCCATATGAGCAGCCTGCTCTCACCTTGACCTTACCAAGAGGACCAGATGGCCCTAATCGAGATGAAGGGGGAGGCAGCACCGCCCCCTGTGCAGCTAAACATCCACCCACCCCTCCCTTCCCAACACTTCTCTCTCCCTGTCTTTTTGTATTTTTCTTTAATTTAATTTTTTTTCTGATGTAGTATCCACATGGTGTCATAAGCACCACATGTCTACATAATAAAATTTCCACTTAGACTTTCCATCCACTTAAACTGATGCTAGTAAGAGATCAAGTGACAAACTGGAACAAGTTTTAGGCCCCAAAAAGAAAAGTTCTAGGACTAAAGTGACTAATCACACAATCTTTAGGACTTCTACCATCATTATCCCAATATCTTTTTCCTTTTTTGGCATCTTATGTCACCAAACGCCCCATTGGGAATAACTATTTTATTCTTACGTGCCTAATGTTGACTGTAATTCCTAATGCCATAACTCGTGACTGAAAGAATTACGTATACAAGAAAAGAAGTACTGACAAGACCATGATATTGTCATTCATCCATGCTTCATAAGCTGCCTGAGATCATCCTAATATATGCAAGAAGAACTTCTCAGCCATAATTCAACAGAGATTTTATCAAAGAGGATACGTCCAAAACAGCACGAACGACTGCAAAACAGAAGGCATCCATATAGATAATGTTAGTGAAACCATGAACTTAGTGACAAAATGGAGCTACCACACTACTCTGAGAACAATAAGGTGTAAAACTAAATATTTCATTCTCCATTCTGATACTCATCTGGCATAAGTTGCCTAACATATCAACTCTAAGTGATATATCTCACTATGTTTAATTTGATTGAACATATATCTCTACTATAGTATACTTTTAATTGATTTATTATGTTTATTTTTCTTTTGTCTAAGTTGATTTCTCTATAACTTTATGCATTGCTGATTGGGTTATTATTAAGGTCTTGTTAACCATGCCCATTACATTTTCATTTTAAATGCACTCATTGCGCATAACACAAGATGGACAATGCATTGAAAATTACAAACTTTCCTTGATTAGGTATATAACAAATGAGGGCACTAGTCTACAAACTCTTTATTATTATGTCAATTTTCCCCTCTAGAGTCGGTGTTTTCATGCACTCACCCATAACCAAGTCTAACTAAATTTAAAGTGACCTTTGCCAAAAATCGCCCTTCCCCGTCTTTGGATCAGAATTTTAGCATTGTCAATCTTGTTTACATTAGAGAAAAACTAACTACTCCTTTTCCTACTCAGGGACTGACTTTGCTAATAAATCATGGGATCTTTTTGGCTGCAACAACAACTCATCAGTAAATTGAGAATGAATTAAAGTGTCAATATACTCTTGGTCAGCAAGATGTGTCCACTATTCCATTATTGGGGAAAAAGCATCTCCCAAGCGACAGAAAGTTAATTTTTTGGAGAATGAAGCAAGTGGACTACCATAAAAACTGAGGTTCCACTAGCTGGCACACAAACCCACCTACTATAGACTTACTTACAAAGCCATAAATCTCACGTTACCCAAATCCAACATCAAGTGATTAAGAATGAACATTGTGAAAAACTAGACTTCGTAAATGTAACTACTCTAGGTCTAGGGGAGCTCATTTTAATTCTTTCAGAAAGATCAAAGCAGAACTTTTTAACTTGCATAAAAGATATAATAAAAGATAGATTGACCAAAAAAGAAGCATACCATAAGCCCACCCAGGAAACCGTCAAATATGATCTGACTCCAGCTAGTAAAGTACGAGTGGATGGAAAATCCGGTCTTTGCAATGAGGCCAATTGAGGTGATTGCCATGACAAGAAAGTAAATTATGAACCCAGTTATGCCTGTGAATCCTAGAATCCCGGCAATGACACCACCGACAATGGACATAAACGTTCGGCTGCACATGTGAGAGAAAGAAGAGGTTTTGGGTTTCAAACTGGAACTGAACAATAAAATATTTCAAGACAACTTAAAGGCTGTCTGTTAGAAAAAACGTAATTTACATGTGCCTTCTAATACTGAATATCTCCTAGCATACAAACTTCTGAAAATTGATCCATAAGAACATCCACATAAAGCAAGCAAGCGTATCGATAATCAAGATGCATTCTGGAAATCAATGAACAACCTAAATTAGTCCCAATTCAGTTTAAGCTTAAACTATGCTGCAAAAAAGCACGGTGGCAGATTTTAACAAAAGTTTCTAAACAGACCTGTAATATATGACTTTCATGTTGCTTTGCATATTCTCGCCACTGAAGATTGGGACATCAATCTCCTCACTTTCTTTTCTTCCAGATGTCTCTGATTCATCATGTCCTGCCATATCCCTAGCTATCTGCATCCAGCAATTAAGCTCTCAGAGGATGGGAAAACAGTAGAGTGAACCACTCATAAACCTTTTTATATGAGTAGTCTGGCCTAATTCTTTGTGCTAAACTACAATGTCTAGAGGGGTCTTTCTTGACCAGTGACAAACTGATTTACAAATGAACCCTATGGAAAGAAGATTGTTTCTATCTCCTTGAGGGATTTAAGCAATGCTAACTTGCCAAGTAGCAGTTGTGTTCAACAAATCTGGATTTCCCTGCCCTATGCAAATGATATAGCATAGGATATGGACTCAAGTAAATATTGGATTCAAGAATGAACCTTGGTCAATCTACGTTAATCCCAACACGGCAAAGTAGAAGTATGCAGGATCTATATAGCTTCCAATAACAAATTATAAGCACTGGAAAGCACATCAAGCCCCTTAAGCTTCTTCTATTGAACTAATGCAGCCTATAGTTTGCCCTAACCCATTGGTAAGACGGGCATTTGGAAAATTCAGTCATGCCCGAAGCGGAGCACGCGACAACCAACGGGTGAGCATCCGATCCGGTTCGACCCTGGAACCGGCCGGCATCGAAGCGGTCTTTCCGATCGCAGGCGAGGTCGTTAAAATCGAGATCACACCGCAGGATCGTTCTAAGGTCTCCGGGGATCGCAGGTTCCTACAAATTTGACAAATCGAGGCCTAAAGTACGAGATTCTAACAACTTCTCGTGCAATCGCACGCAATGTTTTCGCGATCTGACGAGCACACGAACAGAGAGGGGGGAACGAGACTCGCCTTGAATTCGAAGGTGAATCGGCGAGCTAGGCGTGGAGACGGCGGAGATCGGCGGCTACTTTGAGTCGGCGAGCTGCAAAGGAACGAGAGCAGTGGAGCTGGGCTGCTGCGGGTAGAGAGAGAGAGCGACTCTGCGCGAGCGAGGAGAGAAGCCGAGAGAGAGTGACCCAGAGGTTACCAGAAAGGTAAATTTTTATTGGGAAAATGCCAAAAAAGACCGAGTGCCCTCAATTTCTTAAATAAAGACATAAATTAGACTTTGTTTCAAATAATGACATAAAGTGATATTAATTTTTTATATAAGGGCATGAAATAAATATTATTTTAAATAAGAGCCTGAAGTGTTTATATCTATTTTAAATAAGAGCACAACTTTCTAGTCACCGATGGCATTTTCGTCATTTATTATTTTTTCTTTCCTTTTTTTTGGTCATCTTCTTCTCCATCACCGATGGCTGGCTGGCCACCGATGAAGCACACAAGGGCTGGGCAAGGGTGGCCCTCACTTGATCCGACGAGGCGACCCTTGCCCCTTGGGAGGCTACCCTCGCGGATGGTCGCCTTAGGGCAAGAGACGGCCTCGCCCATCCCTCGTATGTGACCAACGAGGGTAGCCCTTGCCAAATCGGGAAAGGGCGACCCTCACCCAACCCTCTATGGGTGTCATTGATGGCTAGAAGGAGATGAAACGGAAGAAAAAATTAAAAAAAAAAAAAAAGGAAAAGTGGCAAATGACAAAAATGCCCTTGATCGATCGAAAAATTTAGCCGGTCGATGACCAGTAAGGTTAGCCCCTCATTTGAAACAATCATAGCCACTTCAGGTCCTTATTTGAAATAAAGTCAACTTCGAATTTTTATTTGAAAAACTTATGGTACTTTGGGCCTTTTTTGGAATTTTCCAATTATTATTTAGAATACACTTTTTAAAATAATTATTTATATCACTTAAATAAATATTCAATAACAAAATTTCATTATTGATAATAATTTATAATTAAGCATTACAACCTAAAATTAAATAAGTGTTGTCTATGATTATCAAGTACATCATTATGCTAAGATTATTCTTCAAATAACTAAAAGAAATATATAATTATGTTTCCGAATGGAAACATGATTATATTGTGCCCTGTGAAAAAAGGAATGTAAAAAGTAAAAAAGATATAAGCTGGTTGAAAATTTGGTATATTTAGGAAAAATAATCTTATTGAGTAACAAACTTTCGAATTCAAATGCAGACTAAATATGTTCAATAATCAAATTATAATTATGTGAACTATTTGTGAATTACTATTTTGTCCTTATATGTAAAGGTAGAGTTTTATCTTGAGGATATATTTCGGCCTTAAACGGAATTGGTCAAGAATTTTCTAAGGTTAAAATGGAATCATCTTTAACTTGGGGATTGAGCACCTTCTTCTCGTAAAGAGGATGATTGTTCAGGTCTTAAATATATCGTACGATAGCCAACTAAGTGTATCAATTTAATCACAACTTTTGATAATTTGTTAATTTAGTTATAAATCTTTTAATACACTAGTTTAGTCGTAAAAGCTTTTTAAAAATTTGCCAATTTAGTCCTATATTTTTTTATGATTTGCCAATTTAAACATTTTGACCAATTTTAGTTAGGAATCACCGATGTGAATATTGACCATCCTACTTGATATGGCAAGATAGGTGGCATTGACATGAATAATCGAGGCCCGATAACCCATATGAGCAAGGACCTAGGTGACACCCTCATCGGTTGTAGCCCAATTGTAGAAAAAGTGGGCAAGTGAGGGTGTCTCAACCCTTGCCAATGCCCTCGCCTATGGCCAATGACCTCCATTGGTTATTATTGGCCATTGTTGTGGCCTCAATCGACAAAGGGAAATAAAAAGGAAAAAGAAACGAAGGAAAGAAAATAGACAAATTTTAGAATTTAAAAAAATCTCTAAAAATGGTCTACATTAGCTTCGGTCGATTAGTGTCCCGTCATTGATTTCTGACTAAAATTGATTGAAATGACTAAATTAGTAAATTTTCAAAATATTTATAATTAAATTGACATAATTAAAAATTTTATAATTAAATTGGTATATTAGCAAAAGTTCTAGGACTAGAGTGGTATAATTAAAAAGTTCATGACTTAATTGATTGTCATATAATAGATTTAAAGCTTTTTTTTTTTTTTTTTGAACAATTTTCCCCTAACAAGGAGCAATAGTTATGTCTTTGTACATCTTAATTGGAAAAAAAAAACTCTCTATTAGATTGATGGAATGTAAATTTGATCATCCCTTCTTCGTGGAGTTAAAGTGTGTAGATGGTGTTATCCATGCTTCTAATCCCCGGTGGCAGATATGATTGGAGAATATTCCTTCTAATCATGAATTATTCATAAAGTGTTCTCTATCAATTTGCCTCGTTTAAGGGATAACAATTCTTGACATGATATTGAAACATGAATCAATCACCATACGGTCCAATACGGTTAACTTGAATTCAACATGTTTTCACTCATTTCAACAGAAGTAAAATTCTTTAATTGCATCAAAACATTTTCTCAACAACACTAAATGACATTAACACAATACACAAAAACATCGATTGTATTTTGATGTACCCATTAAGACACTCAATCCCGATTTAATGTCCTTCCAAGCTTGATGAGATTCCAAATCCAACAATCAACCTTCAAAAGAGATTTTAAACTCGAAGGATATCGCAATCAAAATCCGACCAATTCATATAAATATATGGATATATAAGCCGGATTTATTTTAACCCGTACCCAAATAATTTAAGAATTGATTTCGGCTGGCCGCCAATTAAAATTCCAAACTCATCTTTCAATTGGTCATCGCTGAGCATATATCTCAGCCATTCACTAGTTTTTTGGGCGATCTGTCGTGGACCCAAGCCATGGATGAGCTTCGTTCAAAGCTCATCAGCACATTATCTTCTGCTCCTTTTTTCGTTTTGCTTTTATAAGAAGGAGAAAAAGAAAGAAAGAAGCAAATAAACATCTTCGTTGCTCACCTCAAACCCTGTCGGAGGGTTATAGGCTTACAATGAAATTGAGATCAACTTTAATGGTCTATCTTCTTTCACGATATTTTCATTGCCAGTGATGGTCATATCATATTCATTATTTCAATGTATTGATATCCATAAGTCCAGTACCCTTTATTCAAAGTCGTAAAGTAGCATCCGCGTACCCAGCAAGACCATCATGACACATTCAGGACGGCGATGATGGTCATGGTCGTGAGAGACGATGATGGGTTCACACGCCATGCGCATACATGTGATGCACAATCGACACGTCAGCACGTAACGGAAAAGCGAGAGAGAAGAATACCATTTGACTTCATTCGAGAGAGAGAGAGAGAGAGGGAGGGAGAGGAATGAAGAGAATTCAATCCGATCGAATACGGCTTTGACGTCCGCAAGGACGACACACACCAACACACAAACTCTCTCTCTCTCTCTCTCTCTAATTTCTCTCTGTACGCACACGACCCAGCTAAGAAGGAAACAGGTCATCGACACTGCCAGTGTTACGGAGACGAGCAAAGGAAAGGGAAAAAGAAAGAGTTTCTCATGTAGAAGATGCGCTGTTCTTGATACAGAAGCAGACAGGAAGGTAGAGAACCCACGACCACTCAGATATCACGAGCGCGGATATAAGAGAGAAAGAAGGTTTCGTAAATTTCGCAACAGTGGTTTCAGAAAGTGTGGCGGAGGCAGAGTGTGTTGATGCTTGTAAATTTCAATTCCAGCTTCCGGTGAGTCTTTCCCAAGTCTCTGTATTTTTCTTCTTTCCTTTTTTTCTCTTTTGGGTTGGTTCAAAATTGCTGAGCGAGGTTCTAGAATCAATTTGAAGTATCGGGATCGTTGATTTGGTCACCGCTGAGTATCGGCCGAGGGCTGTTCAAAGATGTCTCTTTTCGAATTTCCTCGGTTTCTTTTTCCTTTGTTGGTTCTTTCTTGTCAAAAAAGGTTCGTCCTTTACCGTGTTGATTGAGCTTTTGTTTTTGGGGTTTTGGGTGGGAATTCGAGCTTGAGCAGATGATAAATGGGTCTCTGCTTTCGTGGGTATGCTCCATTTGCTTTCGTTTTTCACGGGTCTTGCTTATTTTCTTTTTTATCTGCAAGCGGAGTTCGCTGATTCACTTCAGATTTATCGCTATTCTTGGGCTCTCAACATCTATATTTTGTGCAGAAAACCCATGCAAGAGCCAATCGAGGATTTCTTGTCACCTGGAGATAGTGAATTTGTAGAATGCTCAAGAGAAAAGCCTGTTCCCTGCCCTCGTGCGTATGCGGTTTATGGATTCTGTTCGGAGGTACTCAACATCAAATGCTCCGCCGAAAAGCTCGGCCATTTCTATTGGTGCACAAGAAGGAACCTCACTCCCATAGCTCTGAATACGAGGGTGAAATTTCCTAGGGTTAAGCATCACTAGTTTTTCTACTAACCTTGTGTAACGAGTTCATGCAATTTGGGATTTTTTTTTAATACAGTTGTTTGGATAGTTCTCTAGAGTTCATATTTTCGTGAAGAGACCATTTTCATAAACTGACAGTGCAAAAAATGGTACCTTCGGGGCCGAGCACGCCCATTGGCGGTGCCCAGTCTGTCTCACCTTCACTTTTGCGATCAAACTCGGGTATGTTAGGAGCCCAAGGCAATGCTGTGCCTTCTCCAATGACGTTTTCAAACGTTGTGCCACCAAGAGCTCAGGTTGGTGGCTTGAATGTGCTTGCAAATATGTTGAATGCGTCGTCTGAGATTGGCGGCCAGTCATTTGGAAATGTTGGTCAGAATCCAGCTGTCGCTGCTTCTGGAAGTAGCCTGCACGGAGGTATCAATTCAGCAGCAGAGTCTGATCCATTGTCATCTATAGGCAATGGAATGGGTTTCAACACCCCTTCTTCAACATTGGTCCCTTCTAACATTGTTAATCCTGGTACATCTGGTCCAGTCCCAGGAAAGCAATTTTCAAACCCACCGGGTAACCAGTTGATGCCGGATTACTCCCTGTCCCAACCCCAGCCTCAATCTTTTGATCAGCAGAATTTCCAGCAAGCAAATCAGCAGTCAATGCAACCGGTCAACACATCACAGCCGTCACAGCAGCAGTTCCAGTTGCCTCATGGAGGATTGGCTGGCATAGCACATGTTAAGTTGGAGGCGCATATGGGCAGTGATCAGCTAGTGCAACAGCCACAACAGGCAATGCGGTCGCTGAGGAATCCTGGACCTGTAAAATTAGAGCCACAACAGATTCCAAACATGAGAAACCTAGCACCTGTAAAACTTGAACCACAGAACTCAGACATGTCTCTATTACCTCAGCAGCAACAGCAGCAGCAGCAGCAGCAGCAAGTTTTGCACTTGCAGAGGCAGTCTCCTCAAGCTGTGGCCCTCTTAAACCAACAAAGAGTCTTGCAACTCCAGCAACAGCAACAACTCATGAAGGTGATCCCCCAGCCACGGGCTCAATTGCCCCAGCAGAACTTGCCCTTGAGATCTCCTGCAAGACCAGCATATGAACCTGGGACATGTGCACGTAGGCTGACCCGCTTCATTTACCATCAGCAACATAGGCCAGAGGTAGACTTTGTACTTTGATGAATGGCTTTTCATGGATGTATATTGTGATTCAACAATTGCTAATTTCTTTTAGGACAATAATATCGAGTTCTGGAGAAAGTTCGTAAATGAATATTTTGCTCCTAATGCCAAGAAGAAATGGTGTGTCTCTATGTATGGAAATGGTCGGCAAGCAACTGGAGTTTTTCCACAGGTTAGCATTTAGACTACTTTACTAAAAGAATGTCGACCTTTACCCTATCAATATACTGGTGACTCTATTTTAATTAGACTATAATTATTTGCACCTCCATTCCAGACCTGCTCCCTATGATTAGGTTCTTCTAAGGCATATAGCAAATAGTTGCTAACATTATCTCACTAGAATTTTTGTATATGCTGTATGGATTGGGTTTTTTTAGTTTACGTAGTCACATTATGAGCTGTTTTGGTAACACATGTTCTTGCAGGAAGCTTGGCAATGTGAAATATGCAATCGTAAGCCAGGCAGAGGATTTGGTATGTTCAAATTGTCACATCCTTGATTTTCTTTATTGCTTCTTATGGATTGAAGAATGGCTGTTTGGTAAAATCTAAATAGATCAGAAGGCAACTTTCTTCATTTTTCAAAGCCTGCATTTTCTGTTCCTTACATCATGTTCAATATATGCCACAAGTGAAAGATACTTCATTCATGCTTTCAGAAGCAACTTTTGAGGTCCTTCCTAGACTTTACAAGATAAAATATGAAAGTGGTACTTTGGAAGAGCTACTCTATGTTGACATGCCACGAGAGCATGAAAACTCATCCGGTCAAATTGTCCTGGACTATGCAAAAGCGATCCAAGAAAGTGTTTTTGAGCAGCTTCGAGTTGTTCGTGATGGTCAACTTCGAATTGTTTTCTCTCCTGACCTGAAGGTGATCATTGGTAGATTATTTCTCAGCATTTGGGCTATTGGGTATGAACTATTCAACATTGCAATCTTGTGCTGCCTTTTGTGCCAGATATGTTCTTGGGAATTTTGTGCAAGGCGTCATGAAGAACTTATTCCTCGAAGATTGCTGATACCTCAGGTGAATGAGCAATTTATATGTAATTCTTTCTAGGCCTTTGTACAGTATGTCTACCTGAGAGAATGTTGTGGTCAGAATGGAGTTGAACTTTTAAGAAAAGCCGTTACTAGAAGCCTTGAGATGTTAAACTGCACATTTACTAGCTAGGTGGCATATGATAAGACTTAATTGTTGCATATGTGACCCCCTACGGAATGAAGTGAAGATGTATTTGACACCTCCTTCTACTGGTAATAAACACCACCTTATGTCAGTCTTTAGTTTAATAGTTTCTATTTTTGGCAGCTCATGACTGATAGGCTCCATAACTGTACTTGGTATCTGTAATTTACCAATGATTAGGGGAGCTCACCAGAGAAAATCGATCTTAAGTCACATCCCTGAGTTATTTGATAGTTCAGTAACAGTCAGAGGACAAAAGGGAGGAATGTTTGAATGAAAACGAGGAGTAAAGTTAATTTTCTCAAATGAATGGTCAATTTAGTGGTAATCCACATTCTCTCTAGTTGATGTTGATCTGCCCTTGAAGTTCATCAACAATGAAAATGATAAGCCCTGTCTCACAAGCAGTGTCTTGTAATCAGTTATTGTTTATTATAGTTGCCTGATTTATCTGTGAAGCATCTAAATGGGATGGTGGTGGAAGTGGCTGTCTATTAGAAGGCACTTCTGGAGATATTTCGTTAATGTCCATACTAGACCTATAAATCAGAATGGGAAGTACGGCATGTGGTGACCCTTCTGCTTATTTGGGTGGTTTCAGTGCATTTCCTGATCTCTAATTGGCTAATAATTCAAGGGTTCTTTACAACAATGCAGGTTAGTCAGTTAGGATCTGCAGCTCAAAAGTACCAAGCAGCTACCCAAAATGCATCATCTAATTTATCTGTATCAGAGTTGCAGAATAATTGTAACATGTGAGTTTTCTTGTAATATTGGATTGAAGCACTTTTCTCTTTCCTGAATCAGTAGTATCAGGGAGGGAGGGAGGGAGGGAGGGAGGAAGGGAGGGTGTTTCCTCCATTTAAAGCGTCTTCTGCAATATAGAGCTGAGTTCCATAGGTGCCTGTGCAGATAAGTGCAGATGCTAAAAAATGCAGAGGAAAATAGGGACCTTGCAGTTTCCTATATGTGTTACAATGCAGTACTCACTTGGCTGGATAAATGGCCGTATGGCACTGTTTGCTGCTGATGTGCATCTACTTGATAATCAGTTGTTCGGGTTTTGTTAGTGTTCTGTGAAATATAAGAATTTCATTACTGGAGTGGGTGAGGACTTTACTTTGGGATGATTGGGATCTCCTACTGAAGGGGAAGGATTTTTTTCCCAAAATTACCCTATGTTTTCATTTCGGAAGAAGTTCATGATTGTAGACTTGTTTTGATAAAATATGACTCTACTATGTTGAAGCTACTTGTATGATTTACTTAAATGAACTCAATATACATTGCATGTCGCGGAGTTTTCAGATGCCTAATTCTGGGTTTGTCTGTTCTACCTGTCCAATGTGGTTGATTGCCTTGCTGATGGCTAATGGATTTTCGTATATATCCTTCAGGTTTCTTTCATCTGCTCGGCAATTGGCAAAAGCTCTTGAAGTGCCGTTAGTAAATGATCTAGGATATACAAAAAGATACATACGGTGTCTCCAGGTAGTGCTTACTGGCTCCATGATCTAGGCAGAAATTTTTTTAATACATTTTAAGTGATATCCTTGTTTGTGGAATGTATGAAACAATTAGTTGGAGACTTATTTATTGGGCCTTTTGCTTCACCTTTACCGTTGTATGCTGGGTAACTTTGACTTTAGCATCTCTGGTTTTTCCCTTTAACATTTTTTTCTTTATTCAAGTAATCTTTAGTTGGATATTTACTGCTTGGAAACTTTGTTAGATCGTTGTGATCTTTGACTCATTTATTTGTTTGACAGTCTTTCCTGGATCTCTTGCAGATATCTGAAGTAGTTAATAGCATGAAAGATTTAATTGATTACAGCAGGGAAACAAGAACAGGACCCATGGGTAAGCTTATATGCAAGTTTGTCTTCATCATATTATATTTTCTTTACTTTTCTGGCCAAAGGGAACAAGAGCATCGTTGGTCATCTCCACTTCCTCCAGATATATTCAGAAAACAGATTTTTGACATTTTGGTTCCTCCTCAGAAAGCTTGGTCAAGTTCCCTCGCAGAACAAGTCCACGATCTCAGGGTGACAATGTATCTCTACAGCCTGAGCAACAACACCTGCAGCGGCAAACAGCTGGTCAGAACACAAGCAGAGATCAAAATTCTGTCCAGGCCAGTGCAACGCAAATTCCTACACACAGTGGTGGGGTCAGTGTAAATAGCCCTGTAAACACAGCTTCCTTGTCTGCATCTTCCAGCGCCATTGTTGGCCTGCTACACCAGAATTCAATGAACTACAGAAAGCTAAGTCCTTTGGCTAATGCGGGTAGGCCTTATGGGGGAGCTAGTGGGGTCCAGAATCCCTCTCCTGGTTCCTCCTCTACAGCTCCTACAACACAGCCGAACACATCCTCATTCCAACCATCTACACCATCCATACCCAACAATCCAATGCAAGGTCCCCATAGTGCCCCACCTGCTATTTCCGGCGAGGGTGATGCCAACAATAACCAAAGCTGTGTCCAGAAGATCCTGCAAAATGTGATATCGAGCCAACTCAATGGTTCAGGTGGTATGGTTGGCATCAGTTCTATGGGGAACGATATGAAAAATGTCAACGGTCTTTCACCAACTTGCTCTAGTATGGGCCAGAATAGTACTGGGTGTTTTGTTGGGAATGGGCCCACCAGTGGTAACCCTGGTTTTGGAAGTTCTGGGTATGGCACCATGGTTGGGGGAATGGGCCAGGGCCAGTCTGCAATGGTCAGTGGCCTCAGGAGTGCGATGGCTAATGGTTCACTTATGAATGGACGGGTGGGAATGATGCCGATGGTCCGGGGACAAAGCATGAATCATCAACAGGACTTGAGTAATCAGCTTCTTAATGGGCTAGGAGCTGCTAATGGCTTTGCCGATCTTCAGTTTGATTGGAAACCATCCCCCCCTTGAACAGTGTGGATAAGCGATCAATGGGTTGTTGGTAGCAGAGAACATCATCAGACGTGGCCATTGGTAGCAGAGAACATCATCAGACATGGCCATTGGTAGCAGAGAACATTAGACGAGGCATGAACGCCGTCAGCCCCTTAGGAGGTCATATACCTGGGGAGATAGTTTTTAGGGGCTTCCTCCGCTTTCAACCTAATTCCAGAGAAACAGCAAAGTAGAACATACAGCATACAGTGTTTTGAGTCTCATAATGTCAAATGTCTTAAAATTGCTCCAGTTTTTCCGCCTGAGTGGTTCTCCGTTACATAGTTAATACAGCTGACTGTCCGACTAACTGCCCTTGACATGGTGGGATTCGGTTCTGGGAGGTGTTACTATCTGGTGGATGTACCGGAATTGTGTACTTCCCTCAATTCACAGCCGAACTAGAAACTATTCACTGTACCTCATTTCATCTCTGTCTCTCTCTCTCCCACCCTCTGTACCTCTCTTCTCTCTCTCTCTGTGGATGTATAAACTCGTTGGGCCTTGAAGCAGTATCAATGTACAATCCTTTTTTTATCTGGGTCTCTGAAGTGATTTCATTTTGGTCCTGGTCTTTTTTGTTCCTGCTTTTTTTTCCCTTGACTATGTTCTTGCCATGAAGCTCTAGTGTCTCTCATACTACTTTGGCTTGAAGTTGCAGTAAAACCAGGTTATCTCCAAATCCAACTTCTTTCTTGTGCGCAAGATAATGCCTTTCCCGCCATGTCATTTGGATGGCCACAGAACTGGGAAATTCTAATGAGCGAGCGAGCATGGGATTTGATGGGCTTTTCACAATAATGCTCGTCGTCTGTTGGCCTGATTTTATTACGGAGCAATGTCCGTGTGGTTTGTGTGTGCGACTTCTCAAAATCGATCAATGTCTTGTAACAGAATCGACGGCAAAGAAATTGTCACTTGGAAGAGCAAGATAAAGCTGATGGTGGCGCTCTGACTCCGCTCTAGACATGATTGTTCATATGATTTGCGATTGTTGAGTCACCTTCTGGTCATTCAAATTAAGCTTGTGGGGCTAACTCTGCATTGAGCACGAAAAGGGAGGAACAGTAACAGCCCTGTGGCTGAAGAAAGAGCAGATCTTAATTAGAACACGTCTTTTGCCACCTAAGATCACCATTCTTCACACACGAAGAAACAGTAGACTTCAAATGGCAGTATGTTCATGTACAACAATAGAGCATCATGAGAAAGGGTCTTATAAACACATCAAGTAATGTAGTAGAAGTACAGCAAAATCCTGAAGAGTGGCTGTTTTCAGAGGCTCTCAATTCACAGATCAAGGTACTTCTCAATGGTGGCAGATAAGGTGGACTTGGGGACAGCCCCGATCACACTCTCCTTCTTCTCGCCATCCTTGAAGAAGAGGACGGTTGGGATGCTCCGGATCCCATACTGCGTGGCGATGGTGGGGCAGTCGTCCGTGTTGAGCTTGTAGCAGGCGATCTTGCCAGCGTACTCCTTGGCCAGCTCGTCGATGACTGGGGCTATCATCCTGCAGGGTCCGCACCATGGCGCCCAGAACTCTACCAGGACGGGGTTCTCACTGCCGATCACCAGGTTGCTCCAGCTCGAGTCGGTGACCACTCGTACTGCACAGATATCGAGTCAAGCAGGCGCTTACATATTATCTGTCGCAGCAATTTATCCTTCGCCTTTTCAGGAAGTACTTCAAGTATCTAAGTTCATAGGATGATATTGAAAACATAATTTCTGCCGACACTGATGGATGAAAGCCAGTGTTTTAGCACTGTATACGAAGATCAGTTTTCAACCAACGGCTAATGGAAAGCCTTAAAATGCTGGGTCAAGTCCGCTTCAAGTGTAGACTGCAAGGTTGAAATTACTCGAACAGCTTGCACCACGAACCCACCACGAACCCATCACCATCGATATGGCGTAGGTGACTATAAATTTGGTAATTCCCTGTAATTTTCGTCTCTCTAACGTTGGGCTAGTAGCAGCACTAATCGCTTAAATTGTTATAATCATCAATATAATCTTCCTCGTGCATCCAAACTTCAAATAGTTAAATAAACAGGCAAGAGTTCAAGGACGCACAAATTAGCTCACACCATATATATTAAATTGGCACGAAAGACGAGTGCAGACCGAGAGCTAGAAGCTGACCTTCGTCTAGTGCGTCCCGAGCCTTGCAGATAATGCTAGACTTCCTCTGGTGCCTAATGCTGAGCGAGTTGGCTAGAGCAGAAGAAGAAGAAGAAGACAGCGAGAAGTCGAAAGCAGACTTCTTCAGCATCACCCCTCCTTTTCGTGTCGTCAAATTTAGCATCCCTTTGCACGCGAACACAGCCGGCCGGTCACAACACTGCAGGACTCCGACTCTCGTTGTGCTCATCATCTGTACGCTCCGCTCCATTCTCCTCCCACTCCCCCAAATGAACTGTGAGATGTTTTCTACTCTGACTGAGCTGATTCCTACGAAGTCTCTCCTATGTATCCTTTTGTTCTCTTTTGGGCGTTCCTTTATTCTATTCTTTCGTTTGTTTTCCTGTGCTCACCGGGACGAACGAGAGCTAGAGGAGCCTGTGAACGTGAATGGGAGTGGGTGGATAGATTGTCGCGGGGGATCGTGAGGTCCTGAAGGCTTTCGGGTGCATGTGGATGGTAATAACTAGAGAGTGAGTGAGGCTTGCTGGTTTGGGCTGAAAGAAAACGAGCAGCACAAAAACTATGGGATGGGAGCAAGCAACTATCTCCTTTGTCCTCTCCTTCACTTGTAAAGGTATGCATGCATAGCTGAAGATAATCATGGGCCTGCAAGCTGATGGGCCTTATGTTGGCCCGATTGGCCTGAAGATGCTATCTGGGTTGTCTTCTGGTCAAGAGTGATTTTTCTCATCAGAGTCCAGTCGATCTTGAGTAGGAAGTTTGATTGAAGTTGTCTTTTGATCATGGGGCGGCATGGGCAGAACATCTGTTACAGCTCGTTACTAGGCCGGCCTGCCTTTGATCCACCCATTGATCAAAGGTTCCAATGCTGCTCACATCTCGTTGTTATCAAAAGATTTGTATTTGGAAACTACCGACGCAAGCATGTCGCGTGGGAGATGTCTGAAAGTAGGGTTAGCCAGCTGTACACAAATTAATGAATAGATTACATTGCTCTTCACATGATGCGATGGAATGAAACTAGTTGTTTGCTGAATTGAAACGCATTCTTCACTCGGGATGGGGAGATGTCCAAATTGATTTAAGACATGAAATTATTAATCATGCGATGTTTCATGATATAATTCATGAGAATGATTTTTGTAAATAAAGACCGACCTTGTTAATTGGTTCGTTAGACATTGCAAAATCCAATGACCGAGCCTGGACCGTGGTCCCTTGCATGGCATAACTACTCAAATCATTATGATACGTAGATCTCTACTTTTGCCGTTATCTTTTGAATTCATTAATTGACATAAATAATAAATATCATGGTCAAGCAGAGTTTTGTGAGAAAATGCAACACGCAAATATTTATAATTATTCTAATTGGGTTTTAACTTTCCCAAACGTGGATTTGGTATGCTTCCGTTACCCAAATAGTTAATAAAAAGCTTGTTAATATATCCAAAAAATCTATGCCTTATGAATAAACGGGATAAAGGATATGATTTCGAAATTAAAAGGGTGTTAAATACATGTTTCGAAGTTAGGGGATATGAGCAATATAATCCAAAAGGTAAAGTTTTTTTTTTGGTAAAGAGAAAAAAAAAGGTAAAGTTTTTATGATGTGTTTTCTCTCAAATTTTCATAATCTTTTATAATGGACTTAATAAGAGCCTTTGCTTATTAGGGTACGCACGAACAAATAGCTTGGCATACGGAGACAGGAGAGAGAGCCAACAAAGCAAAACTCAGGGACCCGGGAAAAGAGAGCTTGCCCGGAAGGCTGAAGGCTTTTTGGTTACACAAGAAGCAGTTCAATCGGGCAAAGACGCGAGGAAACAGTGAAAAAAAATTGCAGCTTTGTGGCGAGAATCGACACGGAAGGCATGAAAAAATGGCTTCTTCAAGCCACAAAAACCAAAGAAGCGACTCCAGCAATGGCAGCACCTTCTTCGATGTCTATGGACCTGAGGTACTCTCTCTCTCTCTGGGTTTCGGTTTTTTTATTTTTTGGGTTGGGTTTTTCTGGAGGGGGAGGGGGAGGGGGGAGAAGCAACTCTGTTTTTTTCGCCAGAGAGTTTAAATTGCTTATATTTAGCTTGTCTATTTGAGTATAATGGACGGAACATCTTACTTTTCTATTAGAATAGCATTGGAAGACAACTAGTCGTGTTTAAAGAGATGAAATCTTCACTAGTTCCATGTGATATGAAGGAGGGAGAGGGAAGGGGGGGAGGAGGTGAAGGGTTTGGACTTACTTATTGGGTTGACCCAACTTTTGCAGGCTAAAGCAGAAGTTGTCTTGAAGACTCCTGAAGCTAACTCAACCTTGAATTTGCAAGTAATTTCCTTCTTTTCTCCTGTTCCTGAACATTCTTTTTGGTGCTGCTATGATATGTAGACATCTGAGCTTTTTGGTGAAACAGGACATTCAAGGACTTGTTACCTGGGTTCTTGGTGAAGGATTTATGCCATCATGGGTTTTCATTAAAGTAAATAACTTCCCATTGTTTTCCCTCAAACTGCTCCTTTTGAAATTTGCCGATGCGGTTTCTGCATATTGCATAATATTTTTATTGATGTCAACTAAGGTAATGAGGTGATGGACTATATGGAATAGATAAAAAACAGAGAATGCAGTGCATCACTGCCTCTTTGGGATGATTGCTAGGTGGAGAGATAGTTCACGTTTACACTCGAACAGTGTTAATTCTGCATGATGAATGAGGTCTTCTGTTGATATAGTTTGATGCTCATGGAAAGGTGCAGCTATAATGGTGTTTTCTGTTGCTTTCTGCAAGCTGTCATAATATTTGGCTTACCATTCAACTCTAGCTTTTATGAGAATCACGTTTGTTCTACATGCCAGGATATTTATTTTTAAATAGCCTCTCTCTGTATGAACTGTCGGTTGTCTACTGTACCAGTCTTTTGGCTTTTGATTCATGGTGCTTTGGCTTGCTAGAGGTTCATTTTACTTCATAAATTGTAATTTGTTAGATTAAACTTGAGCAGTCCTATCCATTTTGTTTATTCAACATAAAAATATTAAGGCTGCAAACTGTATTGGGAAGTAAATTGCTACTTCAGATCTTCAAATGAACTCACAGTCCTAGAATAGATAATATATGTGCTGTCACTGTGCTTGTTCCATGTTCTTGATCGTATACTATTTGTTGCTTCAATATTTATCATTACTTTTGGTGCAATTTGCAGAATAAGCCCCTTATTCCAAAAGTAGTCATGCTATATATCCCAGGACTGGATGCTGCACTGTATATGTCAAACTCCAAATTACTTGCTGGGTTTAAACAATGTTGTGGCAATCCAAGGGCAGTTATGGCTCTAAGGTTGTTCAAATTTTCTTCCTCCTCTTGTCTTTGATATATTTATCTTGTGTGCTTTTGCATGCTAAATGCATAATCCTCATTGGATTTGGTGTTTATTCCATGCTAGTTGTGTATCAGATGGGATGCAGACCATAGATGCACTTCTGACGTGCAAGCTAAAGAGAAAAAGAAGTCAAAGTGATTCAGCAGAAAACCTAATCAGATATTTGGAAAAGGTTCGCCGTAAATCTCGTGGAAGTTCTTTGGCATAGAAGATGATTTCATTTTGGCTTAAATGTAAACTATGCGGCAACTTTTATCTGAAGTTTTTTATGACATGATACTAGATTCCCTTCCATGGGAACTGCAGTCAGCAGCTGCAGAGAACAAACAAAAGACTGTCAAAACAGTTTATGGATTGATCAGTTAAGAGTTTAACCAAAATAATACTGCTTTTGGGACGTAGTTGCTTACATGAAGAGAAAAAGCTAATTACCTAGTTATATAATCATTTGTTGGGATGCAAATATTTTCTTAGCTTTGAAGATAAGAGAAAAGTGAAAGAAAGATCATATGGTGGCAACGTGAAAAATTAGTGGTAATTTGGAGAGACCTATTTGGATCTTTCTAGAGATTAATGATTAGTAAAATCACTGCTGTATCTGTATTCATAATCTGGCAACAATCAGTTTTGTGATGATTACAGTAGTGACATCATTGCCACCAGATCAAATTTCTGATTGCATAGGTTTAGTTATTTTGGGCTGTTCTCATGGCTGACCATGCTATCATACTTATCTTTCAATTAATAATGGAGCAATTTTGTTGCCACAGATCTATCCACTTCGGAAATCCTAAAAAATATACCATTTCCCCTCTCATATTATACACTCACAGCCAAAGAACTGGAAGACAATGGTTACTGTCTCAGCCAACCAGGTAAATAGAATTCCCTCATTTATCAATTAAATTTTGTTTTGAGGTTTTAGCTTACAATTCTTTCCTATACCATGAAGTAGCTGCTTATGAAGCATTGATGTTGCAGGATTTGTTTCTACTCTTCCTGCTCCTTCAGGATCTTGTCCCTATGAATTGTTGGCTCTTGATTGTGAGATGGTATGGAACATCTATGACTGGCCTTGAAGCATACCTTATATTTAATTGTCAAAGAATGGTTTACTTGTTCTTTGATTCTCGATCTTTTTATTGGTTCTGAGGTTCACATAGATGTGATCGTAATGGATCCTGGATGATTGTTGAGAGTTTTCTGATAGGAAGTGGTAAAGGGGAAATAGCCCATGATCATCTTTTTTAATTTCGAATTTGCGCTTTTCTCAATGATTGACTTGCTGTTGTTGACCTGTTGAAAGAGTAGAAGCCTGGTGTTAGTTACAAGTTAATTTTTTGTCATTCAAACATATGTTCAGAATACACAGATTTTCGAGAATGGCTTGTTGGTTGCTATATCTTTGTTAATTTTTCTGTTATTTCAGTGTATTACAGGTGAGGGCTTGGAACTCACCAGAATTACCCTCGTTGATGTGAAAGGAGAGGTATTTGTAATATCTCACTTTTCATCTAGTTTTCTTTAAAGAATTAAGTTCTCATAATTTCATTTTCGTTTTTCTCTTTCTTTTTCACTCTTTTTGTTCTTTGGGCTTGAGAAAGTGGAGGGAGTGCTGGTGGTTGAGGAAGGAGGGCATTTTTAGTAGTTGTTTAGTGAGAGATTTCAAAATTGTATTTTTTTTCCCCATCTAACTTCTAAGTTATTAGTTGCAATGCTGAACTTTTTTTGTTTCAAGAGTGGTTTGATTAAGGCAGTGGGTGCTATATTGAGAGATAGAACAAAAGTTTCAGGTTTTTGTGTTGAGGAAAACAATTTTCCAATTAGTCTCTACTCTTTGAACTGGTTAATTGATTCATTGTTGATGGCTTTTGCAACATAATGATTTTACCTATGAAATATGTCTGAAAACTGTCTTACCAACTAACTTGGCAGCTGGCTCTGAGATTATTGGTCCTTTCTTGCATTATCTAATATATTGAGTTATTATTTCGTGAGTTTGAATTGAATTGCAAACTTATTTGGTCTTTCATGTGACTTTTCATAGATGGTTTTGGATAAACTTGTCAAACCTGCAAATCACATAGTCGATTACAACACTAGGTATGCTTTCTGATATGCTTTTGTTTACTTCTCTTACATCATTTGTCTTGCTATTCTGTTGGGTTAAGTCGATGTGTGTAAGTATTGGGAATTTCAGCACTGCTTCTCAATTGATGCATGGTCTGGACTGATGTAAAGATGTTTATGACTGAACTAATTCACATTTGGCTCGAGTAGCTCAACCCTTGAAAAAACTCTTCATGCACATATTTACATGTATCTGTTTTGCTGGGGCACTGGGGGGCAGTTGTATGGCAGGCCTCCTTTGGGGTTGTGAAGTTCTATCAGCCATTGAATATGTAGTAAAGCACATTCTTATCCTTAAACAGAGTGAATTGTTGTCTCATTTTGTGAATACTGCAGGGAAATTGATATGAAGAATATCTCTATTATTGTCCAATTCCCCTATTAGTCTGTTGTTATTATCAATTGACCATATTAAGTTCTCTTCTGTAAAGCTTAAGATCCTTTCTTTTATCAGCGCAAATGCTCTCTCTGGAGTCCACTTCTGTGAGCCCAACAATTTTCTTTTTCTCTTGAAAAGAAATGTCTCCATCCAAGGACCATTGATCTTTTTTGTTGTTGAGCTCTGCATTTTGCCTTTTTCGATAGTACTTGATGTGGCAATTTTCTAAATAGTCTGTCTCTGTCAAGTAAATATCTTATGGGAAAATCATAAGGACATGTACACACACACACACACACATGTACTAGAAAAGAGTTCTTTATCTTCATCCCTTATATTCTTGGGCCAAGAAGATTTTCTTTTGGATTGCATTCAAGATGTAAAATGCCGGTATCCTCTATGTGTGCACACTCCTCTAGGTAGTTGGTTGTTAGTATGAAATGCCTGAGGTGGAGATCAGGACATGAATGATGTAACTATATGTGATGTTTTTTCTCTTCTCCCTATTTGTAGGATTAAAATTAATGAGTGAGCGAGTGTGATAATTATGTTGTGGGAACTTCTCTTCTTGATGACTTTTTTTTTATATACTGGTTAGAATTTCTTATCATTTTAGTCCCTCCGACCATGAATTTGCAAGTGAGAATATTTCTGCATGGAAACGTGACTGGTATATGTGGAACTTTTACTGTTCTTATCAACTATATTTTCTAATGTCCTATACTGATAACAATTTCTTATCACCTTTTGTTCACATGAAAAATCCTATCTCTAACTATGATTGTGACTACAGAAAAAAAAAAAAAAAAAAAGATTGTGACCGAGCATACTGTGGATGAAATATGACTATTTTTTGTGACTGTGTATCCAGGTATAGTGGAATCACCTTTGAGATGCTAGATGGTGTTACAACAAGTCTTGAGGATGTTCAAGTGAGTCATGTGTATATGTGACAATGCTGGTTTACATGCGTTTCTGTGCGCCTGTGCTGCAATTTTTTTTTTTAATGTAGCTTTATTCTTTTTTTTGTGCTTCCTCCTTTTACTGATGTTTCGTTGTCTCTCAATTTTTTGATACCCTTGTTCAGAGAGATTTCCTTAAGCTGGTTTACCAGGAGACTATTCTAATCGGGCATTCGTTGGAGAATGACTTGTTGGCTTTGAAGATTTCTCATAATTTGGTAATTGACACAGCATTATTGTACAAGCACCGTGGGGGGTCTTACAAGCCTGCTCTTCGTGTGCTTGCGAAAAGATTTCTTTCCAGATACATACAACAGTCAGAAAGTGGACATGACAGTATTGAAGATGCAAGAGCTGCTATGGAATTAGCATTGCTAAAGATTAGACATGGCAAGTGATTCAGGGATGTTGCATTTAAATAAAGCCCTATAATCTGTGTTTAACAATTTTTTAAACTTATATGTTGATTTTGTTTGTTTATTCCTATATAATGCAGGACCTGATTTCGGAGCTCCTCCATCATTTATTCGGAAGAAGTTTCTTACAGTTTTAAGTGAGTGTGGGAAAAATTCCTCTTTCATTGATGAGATATCGACAGTCAAGAGATATGCTGCTGGGTCGTCGCATGTGTTACCAGTGTCTTCTGATGATGATGCTCTTTTAAAGGCCACAAAGGAGGTAAGATGTTTAAGAGTCATTGAGTTTGCTTTTCCTCTCCAGTCCCACAATTTTATAAGCCTTTTCCTTTGCAATTTATCAGGTGAAAAGTGAACGAGCCCACTTTGTTTGGGCTCATTTCACAGAACTTTATTCTTATTTTGAGAAACAAGCAGAGGATTCTGATAGTTTAAATAGAAGATTGGCAGAGCTGATGTCCTTGCTAACATGCAAGAAGAATTCTGTGAAAAAGAACGGGGCCAAATGTAGGATCGCGTCTGAATTAGAAGAACTACTTGTACGTATTGATACTAGAGTCCGCAGCCTGCATGACGCTTTACCCACCAATGCCATGCTTATAATTTGTACCGGTCATGGGGACACGGCTATTGTTCGTAGGTAAGTAGACTCACTTCTTTTTCAATTGTTTCTTTCTGTTAATTTTAGTGGAGTTGCTATTTAAGCTTCTGAATAAGGCAAGGGATAGTAAAACTGTGTTACCACTTGAGTCGATTATAATAATGATATCCATAAGTTTTTAGTGCCAAGGAGAATTTGTTATTTTCATGATTGTTTTCCTGAGCTGGCCATATCATCTCTTTGGCCTTTCTAAGTTTTAACTTTTCTGCACATCAGATTGAACATGAAAATGGAATCTGTCCTATAACAATTGTTTTAGATATTTCCAGTGATTATAACACGGTGGATCAAAAATTGCTCCTGTTGTTTTCCCTTTGGGACCGAATTTAGCTCCTGGTTTAAGATCTCATCTTAGGATTCTGTGTACTTTTGCAATTTTGTAGCAACATTGGAAAGGTAGAATGACTTGAGGGACTAGGCCGAAGTCATTTGCTCCAAATGACATCAAAGCATGTAAAGTCATTTGCTTTACTAGAGTGTTGTTTTAGGTTAGGCATGGCAAATTTTTGGATGTCCCGAATTGAGGAATTGGAATATAGGCTTGCTCAATTTGATTAGCTTCATTCTGCTATTCTGTTACATTAAATTTCAGAATTTATGCCCTCTTATGTTTATGACTGAGCCAAGCAGTGCATGGCCTTCATTTTAGTCAGAATGTTGTAAATGATTATTCAACTTATCTCATAAGCACTTTTTCCTGCATTGATTAAGATTGAGGAAGATGCTCGCGGAGCAGACTGAAACCACAATAAGTCGTGAGAAGATTGTGAAGATTTTGGAAGAGCTTCAGGCCCAAGCTGAAGTAGCTCTCTGTTTTGTGGGGGTGAAGCATTGACTTTTGGTTGGAGGTCCATTGGCATTCGTTTTTGTCTGGCCAATTGATTTTTGGAATTGTAGCTTCTCTTGTAAATCTGGTTATGCTTTCTTTGCTCAGACGTTGCAGATCTGTGTTTTGTTAAACTTTCATTTGGAAAATCTAGTTAACATCATATCTGCAAAAAAAGAAATATCAGAAAGCATCTTTAGTTTCGGGACTTGACTGTGTTGATTCTTTTTCCTGGTATCGCTTGTGTTAGAGAACAAACAGCTAGTCAATAAGAGACGTTTCTCCAGTTTCCAAGAGGTGGATTTGAGCTGCTTCTACAGTCTCTCTGCTGCAATCCTAAAGCATACTGTCGATCTTGTAGTCGATTCATGCTTTCTTCATTCATCTCAGGTAGAGCAAAATCTTCAACCCTGAGTGTTCCACTCCCAAGTCGGGTCTGGAAGGTCACGGTTTTGAGATGACAGCACTACGTCAACCTCCGTTCTGGTTAATTATTTGGCATCTCTATTTCTCTGGTCCGTGGCCAAAGGAATACACACGTTCTGAGATCAGTCCAGTGATGCGGGTGCTTCGGGTTCTCTCTCGTTAAGGTCTTAGCCAATATTGCTGCAGAGGAATTTCACGTTTTGCGAAATCATCTTTATGTTTCTTAAAGGAGTTCATGTGGAAATTAGAGTACCCATTGTCCAATTCCAAAATTGCACAAATTGAGGATGTGCCCAGAAGCTGGTTCTGCATGTCCAAATTCAGGATATTAACAAAGTACTGGTCTAATCCTGTTTGCCAGAACTCTTCCTCTTGTAAAATGCTTCTGGTTTCATTTACATAATACTTATGCTTCGGTGGAGCAAAAGTTGTAGTAAATGCTCTCTCTGTTCCACCTAACCCCACTTCAGAACTTGAAGATACTCGATCAGAATTCGAAATGGAATCACGATAATTATGGCAGTATCTTACGTCGACCAATATTTATCTCAACATGAACATTTTCTTCTTTCTTTCTCTCTCTCTCTCTCTCTCTCTCTCTCTCTCTCTCTCTTAACTGAAAAAGAGTTTTAGGGACTTGCACTTAATTTGTGGAAAATCAAGGGGCTTTTAATAAATAAACAAACCAAGGGAGGCAAATCCCTTTTTGGGTTATCTTTCTCCCTCCTCTTTTCTTATGGACGTATCGTTCTTGAGTCTATTTGTGAATCATCAACGAGATAACCCACGGAAGTGATGCTATTCTAGTTCAAATCCATTTCCTGATTGGTTCCCAAAACAATGAATATGACCACATAAGAATATTCTGCAAAAATGAAGAAAAAAGTCAACTTTTGAAGCTCATCATCCACCCAATGCCCCAGAATTGGATGTGTCCAGTCAACATGACTCATCAACAGCATGTCTCTCTTCAACGATTTTTACAGTGGTGAGAAACGAGGAAACAGAAGAGAAACCCTTGAATACACATCTCATCCTCAGGTTTTCCATGTGGGTAACCCTTTTTTCTTCTGGGAATTCGCTGCACGAGTTTCATACCCTCGATTCACGGACTGGTCGCCGATTTGACATTCTAAACTTTTCATCGGTGCAACGATTTCCTCGTGACAGAAAACTTTTCAATCGTGGATGAAGTGATAAGTTCATGCCGCAGACCAAGTTTCTTTGTGTCTAAATGCAAGTTCTTGGGTGATAAAAAAGAAGAAGAAATAAGGCAAATTTGGGAGAGGGATTCAAAATATGGGACTGTGAAGCACTTGATAATGACATTTGAGAGAGAGAGAGAGATTAGTTCAATGAAGTAGTCACTTTACTGAAACATAATCTTGAATTTTGTGGGCTAATCTATGGAGGTTGAGATAATGATATGACATCAACAAAATTTAAGATGCGAAATACATCTAAATAATGGATTTAAGAACTAGTAGGTACGGTGTCACCCGAACAAAGCACATCACATATGATAACCGTCTCAAACTTCGCTTTTACTTGGTCGAAAGCGACCTTGTCCAAGACGATGTACCGCATACTTAGCTAGATCTCGCAAGCAATTTAAACTAATCGAATTGCTTATTCGGTTAAATTTGGGAGCGTCTATCGTTAGCCGATGGCGGCGTGGTGGCACAGTCCATGTATTTACCTACTTTGATTTAGCATGCCAATGTTGACCCCTCATCACAAAAATCAGCTGGAAAATCAATTACTAGGACAGGCCAAAAGAAAACGTCTCATGTTGGCCAGGTTTGGATGTCCTAATCTTGCATATTTATCGATGGTGAAGGGTGTTAAATAGCAACCGTCCCGTTAATTTACAGGAACCATGACTAACTAATGTACATATCCATTTGCAAATTATTATCATTAAGGACGACTCGTGCAAGTTATTTCATTAAAAGCTCTCATTTCAGGGAAAATGTTTTTCTTTTGCCATTCGTTATGCGAAATCTAGAGTTTGTAAAATTTAATATGTAGTTCATTCATCGATGAAAATAAGAGAAAAGCTTAACCTGCCTTGACTTAATTGATAATGTAAATTGATGATTCGTACTTATCACAATAAAATTTTGGATTATCTGTCAAAAATTGAGATACGTAATGAGGAATAAGCCAAATGGAGAGACCTTGATATTGAACCTTAGAGAGATCAATCACCGAGAGGAACTTGTTTAAAATCACAGGGCTAGGGCGACAATAATATTTGATCGGTTTCATGTTTATATAAATTTTACTGAACTATTTGCTTGGGAAAAGTACCGATTCAAGTCTAAACATTTCAATTGGATCAATTTAGCTTTAAATATTTTTACATTGGTACCAATTGTGCCCATTTAGCTAATTTAGGCCGGAAATTATTGACGTGGACGTTGGCCAACTATACAGCATGGTTGGTTTTAATGCGGGCATTTTATTTTATTTTATTTTGAATTTTTCCTTCTATTCTTTTTTTCTTTGATCCTTATCTTCCTTTGCTAGTCATTAGCCTCCACCTCCGTCTTCGTTGGCTACCGGCAAGGGCAAGGGCCAAGATGCCCTTGCCAACCACAGGTGAGAGCCCTCACCATTGCCAGAGGTTAGGGAGGGTGTGGGCAAAGTAGGGGAAGTGTCCCCTTGTCGGATCTAGCAAGGGATGGCCTTGCCCACCCCTCTTCGGCCCTTGCCAAATGCTAGTGAGGGTGTTTTGGCTCTCACCCTCCCTAGCGTCTCATTGTCTATCACGAAGGCTAAGAGAAGGTTTCAACACTAATGAATAGTGGTGAAAATTAACAAGCGATTATGTAGATCTCTTATTGAAAATGATACAATTTCCGAGAATGATTGTTGTCAAAACAGAAGCTCCACACTTAACTGAAGATTTGTATTAAGTCATTTTACCAAGTGGGACTCCATTTCACAAGAGAAATTCAAGTGCCTCACGAGCATCTCAATCCATCTTAATCACGAGGTGCTATGAGCTACTGGATTTATTTTGCTCCAAAAAAAGATAGATTTTCGAACAGCTCGATAACATCTGGAGTTTCGTGATTAGTGGAGCGGACGAATCATTCCACGCCCTTAAAAAGATCTCTTCTTCTATCATGGGGGAGATCCATCGAGAGAGAAAGAGTCATGAGCAGCAAACCCTAGAGGGTAGCTGAACTGTCACAATCTCAAGGCACTAAACCCCGTCTTCTGCACATCACATTGGGAGAAAATGGCCCAAGAAACGAGACGTCCCTTTCGGAGCTGAAATGGAGGGGAAGAACAATGGACACATCAGGCATAACCTAATAGAGGATATCGATTTACTAACTCGGGAATTCCAACTAACTGTACTTCTCACCTCGCAAATCAAAATTATTTTAGTCCGAACATATTCGCGTTAGTTTCAAATCAGCATGAGGGATACAAGAAAACTCCCCCCAACAAAAACACATTCTTGCGGGTCACTTCACCACTTGTGTTGGATCACACTTCATCGCTAAATTCTTGTAGCTTTGCAGGCTGCAGCCATTGGCTGTCTCGGAATTAATGATTACCTTCCACGGCTGCTAAAATGGCAAGAAAAAAAAGTCATGTAAATTGAATTGTATTCGTATTGCTCGTTAGGTATGGCTTGGTGATGGTAGGAAAATTCATGCTAGCCATAGCGTGGGGAACTCTACTCGGATGATTCAAAGATGGGAATATAGGAAGGGCGGACACGAATAATTGGGTTAATTATATATAGAGGAATAAAGGTAGAGAAACTATGCGTGCTCATGATTTGAACACAATATGATATGAGATTATATCTTCATAGAGAGAAGCCGATTCTAACACAACACTAATGCAATGATTATGAAAGCTGATAGCAAGATTTTGAATTGTTCTAGTAGTTCTACATTTCGTTGACATTCGATAAAATATGATGATAGTATAATCTTTTTAGTAATGGACATGACAGCACGACACGGATGGCAACGCTTAACATGATTCAAAACCCATACAGAGAATCATCTCGCCATATCTCCACTCCTTATAGGTTCCGCACCTTTTTTGGACATGGCCTAAGAATCATCATGTTCTTGAGTAATCAATGTGGCCAGCACAATATCAACCACCATGCAACAAAACGCATTGAATGACGATAAGGAAAAAAGGGTAAGCTTTTAAAAGGCGGGGTTCACATAGCTAGGCAAGAATGAAGGTAATTTGTGATTTTGGGGTGCGTATGGAAATGGGACATAGGGAGTAGTCAAACGGGTCTGTTAAGGATTTTTAGGTACGTTGATGTCAAACGAGGATGTGCGTGCGTGCGTGTGGTCAGGAAGAGGAAGTGGAGGTGTTTCTTAAGATGGTGGTAAAAGAGAGGTGGTATTATAGTTTTCAACGAAGGACGTTTGATTTGAAGAGAAACGGATGTTTGGCTAGGCAAGTAACCGAAAATATGCTTTGAGTCCATAATTTTGAAAGCTATTTCAGACCCATCTGTTTTTTTCGTGAGAGAGAGAGAGAGAGAGAGAGAGAGAGAGAGAGAGAGAGAGAGAGAGAGAGAGAGAGAGAGAGAGATATGACATCTTTGATCGTTTGCTAGGCAGGCTCGAAGGAACGAGAGAGATGACATCTTTGATCGTTTGCTAGGCAGGCTCGAAGGAACGTGACTCGTTACAAGAGTTGACGAATCACTTTCTTGCGACACGAAAGAAGCAGCCTTGGCTAACTCTAGTGAAGCGTACAGATGAATCTCCTTTGATCAATCAATTTCTTTTACCCCCGCCAAATTTGTCTTCGAGGTCGACTTAAGTAGTGATCCGATTGGACGAATTTCACGAAAGTGCAATTAATTCTTCCCCAAGGGATTCATCGTTGCCAATATAAGCTAGCGTAGAGGTTGAAAGAATTTATTAGGTTGGAACTAGTACCCAATTCTAATCGGCATTCCACCTTATCACTTTCATATCGGTTTTCATAGTTCTGATTTTTTTAATCAAATCATTCAACTTTGATTCTTATTTCAATTATGTTACGACTCTCCTAGCATTTCAGACCAAAATCAATCTCAGTAGAATTACGTAGATTGACAAAAAAAAAGGGTCTGTTTACTTTTAATTCTTTGGTTTCTAATATATGAGATCTGAGTTTTGTTCAATATATAAGCACCTGAAATATAACATATATGATAATTTATGGTCCCTTGTAATCATTTTACATGTATAATAATATTTTAAAGTTAAAATATATTTTATTTCGATGGGAAAAGCACAATAATTATCTTTTTACTGGACTCTAATTGTCTTTTGTGATTAATGTAGTTGAGATCATATCACACTACAAAAGCAGCACATCTTGCAGATTATAATATAGCTCGGGAAAAATAGATGGAAAGTAGCAAAGATGTGAAACCAAGGTAAAGCTGATAAAATTCAAATTTAGCACATGCATGACCCAAGATTTTCAGAGGAGAATCATGGTCTGGAGTGATGTTTGCCCTTGATATTGTAAGTGACCTTGACTTTAATATCCGCAATCAAAACGTGTTCTTTTTTTAGTCTTTGGGGACTTTGAATATGCATACGCAATATGAATGCATTTGATAGGTAGTTGCTATAAGGAAGCATTTAGTTTGGTCTGTGGAGAATGTCTTTGAGAAAATACAAATGTTTTTGCACTTAAAATGTTTTTCAAAATGTAAGTAGTATTTGGCAAAGTGCATTTTAAAAACACATTGGAAAACAACTTTGCAGTAAATGTTGTTCGGTAAAAACGACACTTTGTATAATTTTTTGTAAATTTTTTATAAAAAGCCTTAAAATATTTGCCAACGTAACTTAGTCACTGCCGGCCAGCCTCGCAACCACTTGTTGATAGCACGGTGGCTGTACACCAGCCACTCATCGGTGTGTGAGGTAAAGTTAGGGTTTTCGAAGATAGTTTTGAAATTATGAAGTTGAGCCGCAACAAAGTTGGAAGAAAAAAAAAGTTTACTTGTATTTCGAAAATGCAGCATTCCAAAATATTTATGGACTTACCTTGAGTTAAACGCCTTTAGAGAATTTTGGAGATGTAATTGCATCTCCCCAAAGCATCCCAAAAATTTCACCAAACGTTATTTGCATTTGACAAATGGGAATTGGAGCCCCAAATAACTTTACAAATGTTGAATAAAATGCACTCTAAGTCATATAAAATGGCCCATATGCCTTTTCAAGAGTTCATTTCCGTTTCTACAATTAGAATGCGGTTTTAGCTAGATGCCAAAGATAGGAGCATACTCCATTTTGCCCTACTTTTATCAATGTCAGAACTTTCATTCATGTAAGACTTTGAAAGTTTCATCAATCTTACTTCTCCTTTGTGTGATAAAAAAAAAATTCCATTCATTTAGACCCGACCAATTTACATTAGTGTCGTGGTGCATACGGTGGTTAATGAAATCTTTTGCGTAGGGGACATGTTCACGACAGATCATTTCCCAGTTCCCCTTTACTGTATAACAATTATTTGGGTAGGTAATACTAGGAAGGATAGGATTTGAATCACCAATTTGAGTGCTGATCCTTCTTATGAATAAATAAATAGAAACCTTATTGTTTTCTAAATCAGGTGTAGACAGATACGGTTTAAGGAGCGATACTTCTACATACATACGATCTCGAATTAACCCTAATTAGTTCCTTATCAAAAAGGGGGAAATCGACTTGAAATTATTAAAGAAAGTCCTGGACAGTATAAATACATCCCCGAAAAAGAAGAAGATATTGGATTAGCGGTTTAGTACACATATTCTACATCTGATCACGTTTTGTATTATACGCTGGCTATGAGCCTTTTTAACCCTTTTTTGGCAATGAGATTTGGAGCCTCATGAAAATGCAAAACCTAGAAGCAAACTGAGAATTACTATTACTTCTTAACAAGAAATGTTTTTCCCAAAAGTGACTCATATTTATATAATGCAAAACCTAGAAGCAAACTGAGAATTACTATTATTTCTTAACAAGAAATGTTTTTCTCAAATTGACTCATATTTATATATGATGTATATCTTGTTTTACCTCGAATAAACCAAATCTCTCGCGCGTGCACTTTTTTCTTAGTTTTTTGCGAAACATGATTGATGATATGGCATGGACAAGATGCAACCCACCAATTACAATTAGAAACCCATCTTTTTATGCGTAGCAGTTGGTGATGGTGGTTTCTTGATCCAAGGTCGTGATGTTAATGGATAAGCTATTCTAAGAAAACCCTCTTCTTCTTCTTCTTTTTTTCCGGTGTTCGATTTCGTGGGGCATGAAATCTCAACGTCAGTTAAGAAACTATGTACTACATGCGTTATAAGCGCATGAGATTTCTCCTTGTTTTTTCGGTTATTGACATATTTATAATTTTTCAACTTATTATTTGACTTGCCATCTGAGTGGATGAATTGTCCAAACGCAGACCGTTTACCTTATACAATTCTTAATGCTGTTCTTGCACGGAATCTGATTTGGCCCTCTCGACGTCCCAATCTGTGTCTCGTCAGTTATGCTCTTATTTTCACCCACATGAGAGGAAATAATTCCTCTTGATCTTTTACTTTTTTCTTCAATTTGAGCCATCACCCACGTCTTTTTCATGCAACTACCATATTCTTTTCGTCAATTTTTTATTGCCCATCGATCAGTTTCCATGGATAGATCCACGCGTTGAATTCAAAACCCGGGTTCTTGCAATTCTTGGTTTTTCTCTGTGTACTTCATCATTTGTTTGCCCAGCAAAATCGAAACAAGAAACTATCATTGTTAGAGTGTCAGCTTGGACAACTAAATCAATATAATAATCGTTTCTTGATCCAGCAACCATCTCGTTTACAGACAATAAACCTCCAACATAAGTCTTGTTAACATATTTCAAGAATGTGGTCAACCTGGACAAATTCCGAATCTTTCACGCTAGCACGGGGGGCGACATGTTGTTGAACAAATCTCATTGGCTGCAACATTGTTAAGTCACGCAATTCTTATCATATAGTCTACACATTAACATGATAACTAATAGTTGATTATATGTATGTATATATTTTTTATATGTATGTATATCTCGTGAAAATTAGGATTACATCACCGTTTACATCACATATATTATGTTGCATATTTTACTTCTAGGAATATCTGTACCAACAAAAATGGCAGCCTGGAAATGGAAGATAAATATGGAAATCTTCACAATCTCTAAAGACATTGTCCAAGTGCTGGTTTCACATCAGTTCTGGAAGCGCACCGATTCTGATGAGTATTACCTACGTTGTCTTCAACTTGGTCTTATTACAACAGCATTCACTAATCCATCTACCACATGCATTTATGCTTCCAAATAGGGTTTCACCAACGTGAGTGTCTAAAAAGAATCACGCGTTAATGGGGTGACCCTTTTTATATTGGCATGGACACTTTTTCATATCTACATGTACATAAACAGAAACGCATTAAGAATCTTCGTTAGACATGCTCAAGGACAGCTTGTTCATTATTATGGCATTAGCCTCAGCTTATTCATTTTAGGTGGGCAGGCGCCTTCTTGCAATCCCCATCCTCCTCCTCCTCCTCCTCCTCCTCTCTCTCTCTCTCTCTCTCTCTCTTCCATTAACCAAAGAAGCTACATCAATAAACATTTGTTCATCACAAGAGAAATATATAACCAAGGCTTTTTATAAGTTAGAGAACCATATGGAGGAAATAGTAGCAAATTTGTGAGAGTCATCCTCTCACGACATATGTACTCCAATTTTTAGCATTTGGAGCGAGCTGAAGACCTGTATAGAGCAAAATCCAATGTCATGTAAACCGTATTGGAATGTGTAAATTTTTTTTTTCCCATGCGACTATCTATTATGTGAATCTCATTGTTCCTTAATATGCGATTGGATTAGAGATAGCCAAACGACCCTCGGTCAACAAAATTTTCTTATTCTCCCTTTCCTTATAAAGAAGAAAAGGATCCTTCTGGAGGGAGGATCATTAGGAAAGCATTCTTTGAAATATATAGGAGAGCTGTCCTTTGAGACGAACCAAGCAACTGCTTAGATAGCTAGAGCTTCTGATATTAACGTAGTACCATGGCTTAAAAAGAAGTGATTAAATGATTGAGGACGAAAAAAATTAAAAAACGGGTTGTATTAACAGAGAATGATCATATTATATATATGTATACATATGCGAAGCAAGGGTTCGTTCATATTCAAGGGTCAATGACACACGAACAAGAAAAACTTCAATGCTTTTCCCCCACAAATACATGAACCATGAATTGGCAGCCTTAAATTTCCTTTTTCTTTTTTGTCGTGTAAAACCAACAAAAGGGACTGCTCATCCACAACCCTAAACCAAACCCCACTTTCTTATTTTGCTGGTTCTATCTCTGATGATAATACATATATTCCATTTCCTATATATACTTCGCATCACGAAGCCAGGCATTTACTTTGATCTCACAACAGATGTGGAAAAATCCCCTCTCGGCCGCGCGATCATGGACTCGTCGGGACGAGCGAACTCTGGCTCCGGCGATGATGGGAAGGGTGCTGCTGCTTGTCCCCGCGGCCACTGGAGACCCGCGGAGGATGAGAAGCTCCGGCAGCTTGTTGAGCAGTATGGTGCGCAGAACTGGAATTCTATTGCAGAGAAGCTTCAAGGAAGATCAGGCATGATATTTTAATTTGATCCGTACATATATGCATATGAACTCTCTCTGTCTTGCGGATCAATTAAACTTTCAGGATTTCAGTTTGTTCGCGCATGTTTTCATTTCTTGTTAGTCAATTCACGATCAGATGATGTAATGCTATGTGCTGTTGAAAGTTCAGTTGGACCTCTCTCTCTCTCTCTCTCTCTCTCTCTCACGCTTCGAGGTAGCTCTTATTTGGTTTAATCTTATGGCTAATTATGGTTTTAGAGAGTATATCTGAAACAGCTTCGGTGAATTTCTTTACCAATATAATCTGCAAAGGATCTTCGGTTTGAATGTTAATTTAATCTGGAACTCTCGTTTTCTTTACAGGAAAGAGTTGCCGATTAAGGTGGTTTAACCAACTCGATCCAAGAATCAACAGGAGGCCATTTACCGAAGAAGAAGAGGAGAGGCTTCTTGCAGCTCATCGCGTGCACGGAAACAAGTGGGCGCTCATAGCGAGATTATTTCCCGGCCGGACGGACAACGCCGTGAAGAACCATTGGCATGTTATAATGGCTAGAAAGCAAAGAGAGCAGTCCAAGCTCTGTGGGAAAACAATCCATCAAGAGTACTCTCTCGGCAACACCACTGGTTTGCAAGGAAGAAAGGCTCATTTTCAAGATGAATTGCTCGGTTCGCAGTTCAGGTTCGATCAGGGAAAGGGATTTTTCATTTTTCAAAGCCCCAGTAAAGAGAGGAATTTCGCTCTATCATCATCTTCATCGGCTTCTTGGACTTTTGGCAGCCAATCGCTTGCAAAGTCCGCACACAACTCTTCTTCAGTTGATGATTTAAATAGAATAGAAAGAAGGGATCACTACAACCGAGCTTCCAATAATTATTCCGGTAAAGAGGGGTCCAGAAGTTTGAGCCAACCCTTCCATTCTCATCCGTATTCACCCGTTTCAAGTGCTTACTCGATTAGCCATTACCGGAGGGTCGTTCCGAGTCCATTTGGGTATGTTTGCCTTGGCGATGGCCGCAACGACGGTAACACGATGAAGAAACAGGAGATTGTGAGCTTCCGCGACGAAATGCCGAGGTTAGAGAAGACAAGGTTGCACGCTAATTCGATGCATCAAGAACACGCAGATGAGTCTCTCAAGCACAAGGAAGTTCCTTTCATAGATTTCCTTGGTGTGGGGATTTCTTCTTGATATGACTATTGATCAGTAGAGAAATTTTCCCAGATATTTATCCTTGTCGTTTTTCTTTCCTGATGATCTAATCAACTAATTAGTAGTTTTGAGGAATTTCACTTGATCTTCTTCTAGCTCTAATTTGCATGTTTATAAGAAGCGATTAACAAATTAATCGAGTAGTCCTCTACTAGTCTGATGTTCATGCAGGTTATAGCATCTCTGCGATCTAGGCTTTGCTCGAACTGATTAACGGGTGTTTTGCTCTCCCTTTTGTTCTATAATTTCGACCTGTAATAAGAGTTCCGCGAGTCATCTCCTTCTCTTTCTTCAGTCAGTAAATAGCGTACGTTGTGCCATACATTTCCTCGTCGTGTTCTCATCAACGTATGTATACCCGCTTCGCGAATCGATCTTTATTTTACAAGATCAACTATTGGAAAGGAACTGATTCGTCGTTTCTAACTCGAGGAATATAAATGCACCTATCGTCAAACTTAAACCGGTTCTCAGACATCCACTTCCATCTTTAACGGAGTTAGGTAGTGACGACGAATGCTTGAACGTCTCAAGCTGTCCATGCATCAGTGAAACACCGCACAGCTTAGGTTCACGAGCTGATTGAGTTTGGTAGTTACATGAGGAGACCACGACGAACAGATATACGAAGAAACACGGGTGCATGGCCATGTTGTGATGACTGGAGGATCTTAACTGCCTTCTTGACAAGAAGATGGTCAAGTCAAGCTGCATCGCGCATGCGTGGACATAAGGAGGCAGGAAAATGCGAGACTTCAACTACTCACATTGCAACATCCGAGAAACTGTCCCATGAGAACTGAGATTGCTTTCGACTCTATAGCATCATCAGAAGACTTTGTATCAGATATTGCGAACCCTTTTCACATCGTTGCTGACTTTGTTATAAGTGACTTTTTCACTGCCGTCAGGTGAAATTTTCCCCATATATTTGGAAATATTAGTGTGCACCTATTTGCGGACGGGTTCATTTCATACAAAAGACCTCGGATATTCTAACTTGTGGTTAACTAATCTCTTTCACGGTGAAACTCTTTTTTCCATCTAAGACATCGCTGTTGGGGTGTGTATGTTGTTGGAAATGATCGGAAAAATTGGAATCACATTTTAAGGCATGAATATACCGTTTTTAAGGAATTATTTGCTCCACAAGGTTACTAATAGTTACTAACAAAAATCCTCCAAAATATGATAAATTCTCAAAATAAGAATATCAGATAACAATTCTGGTTTTTCTCCAAGAACTCTCAAAAGTAAACAATTGGAGAATGAATGCTGAATTTTTAAAGAAAGAAACGAAAATAAAAAATGAAAATTTATATTGGAATAAATACAACTTTTCAAAGGTTGTAAGACGCCTAATAACTATTAGGCAAACATTATAAATTCGAATTAACAAATAAAATAATAATAATCGTTGAGTGTGTGAGCAAAAATATAAGTGCTAAGTGTACCAAAATTGCACACCTGCATGCAGGTATCGTAAGGGCCGGCCCTCTTAGCATATAATCTTCAATTGTAAGGCTAGAAAAAGTTCCATGCTTATACATTAGCCCACGCACTCACCACTTTTTTATGGGGGCAAGGCAAGGCACTTTTTTGTTTTATAAAAAAATAATAAAGATACAAAGTTTTTCAAAAATAAGGTCCGGTGCACCAAATTTGTACATGGGCCAATGGGACAAATTCACGCTCGGTTCACGTTATAACTTCGGAGAGATAGACACGTCTGAAACGATTTAGGGAGAGGGAAATTCAATTTTGCCCCCTTCATAGTGCCAAAGTGGTGGAAATTGCAAGGAACGAGACTAAAGAAATTTTTTTTTTATCAGCTCCACCTTTGACCATGTGGCGCGTTGACTTGACAATCGTTTTAAAAATCAACGGTCACCACGGAAAATTCAACCGTAGGCCCTCCTCCTACTTCTTTCCTCGAAGCTTCCCTTTTCTCACCATCATTTTTTTCTTCTCTATAAATATAACATCCTCCATTTCCCATCTCCGATATACCAAAAATCATGGACAAAGATCAAGAAGACATGCAGTTCCTTAGTCTCTTTGGCATCTACAAAGAGTCATGCAACATCATACTGCAATGGAGAAAACTCTTCGCTCAGATCACTCTCGCGCTCGTCCTCCCTCTCTCTTTCATCTTCTTGCTTCACATGAAGGTCTCCGACGCCCTTTTCTCTGAAATCACCCGTGACTTGATGGCCCTCGATGCCAAGAACTATGACAAGCTCTCGGACCGCCTCGACAGGGAAACAGCCTTCTTCTTGCTTTTCAAGGCCGCCTACTTCACCTTCCTCCTCATCTTCTCCCTCCTTGCAACCTCCGCAGTGGTCTACACCATCGCCTCGGTATATGCTGGCCGAGAGGTCTCCTTCAGGAAGGTCATGAGGGTGGTCCCTAGGGTTTGGAAGAAGCTAATGGCCATCTTTATGATGATGTTTTCCCTTATCTGCATATACAACATCGGTGCAGTGATCTTCTTCTTTGTATACCAATCGATCAGCAGCCCGGAAAACGTCGGTGCGCCGTTTTACATAGTGTTTGGGGGTTTTACTTGGTGGGTCTAGTGTACAGTAGCATGGTATGGCAATTGGCTAGTGTTGTGGCTGTGTTGGAGGAGGCTTCTTATGTGGGTCATGCCATCAACAAGAGCCATGCACTGATTAAAGGGAAGATATGGGTGGTGTCACTCATCTTCTTGAAGTTCAATCTGCTCCTTGTGCTCATCCAATTAGGGTTCCAAAACCTGGTTGTTCATAGGAACAACACCATCTCCACGGGGATCACAAGTAGAATCGCGTTTGGCGTTCTGTGCTATTTGCTGCTTTGCGCATTGATCCTCTTTGAACTCGTCGTCCAAACGGTAGTCTACTTCGTGTGCAAGTCGTACCATCATGAGAACGTCGATAAGTCGGCACTTTCGGATCATCTTGAAGGTTATCTTGGCGAGTATGTTCCTCTGGTTTCCATGGATGTTCAGTTGGAACAGTATAAAGTTTGACCACAAATTGTGAGAATCATTCGTAATCAAAGAGTAGAAGAGCTCGTGTTCGTTTAGTATAACTTTCAGTGGGTTCGATTCAAAGTCAGAATTCAAAGTCGGATTTCCACGGAGAAATTTCTTTGTTTAGATATCCCATTCCATTTTGTGCGGCTGACAATAAGTCAGAATTCCACACTCTGCGGCAATTCAAGGAGACGTCCTTCTTTTCGATTTTTCTTGTGCGGTTTAAGAAGGATAGATTATCCCAACGAACAAAGTGTGATTTTATACATGAGTCTAGTTTCGTATGCAGGCTCAAACTGTAGACATGATCTAATATTATAAATACTAGAAATTCCATGGTTCCATGCCCAAAAAATACAGATTTCATTTATCTATTCTTGTAACTTTCATTAAGTGTGGGAAACTTCGTATAATACTCGGTAAATTTAAGGTGTTAATGCGATTGGTAAATAAAAGTTTATAAAAGAGAATTTATTTTGTCAAAGATCAGAGATGTTTGATAATTTTAAATAAATAAAATAAGCGTTTGTAACTAATTCAGATTAGAGTGGTAATGGAAAACTAAATTGATAACTTAGTAGAAGAAAAAACATGTCAATCATTCCAATTAATAAGTTTGTTAATTTGTAAACAAGCCAAAATGAAAATTTGGTAACTTAATAGAAAAGTTGATTAACTTTAAAAAATAAAGCCAAATAAACATGGACAAGTATCTCAATTGGAAGTTAATAAATCAAAACTAATAGGAGGCTGTTGCGACATTTCCAAAGGTGAACTACTAATGGAAAGCTAATGGATTATTGAGCAAACACTTAGTACTTTGGGGTGTTAATTTAATCATTGAAATATGCAATTCAATTCATGTTAGAGTCGCTGCTAATCTATTACGGGTCGATTAAAAAACCAAGCAAAATGTAAGAGAAGAACCAAAGATTTCATGGATACATTAGATCTAATGGCCTTTTTTTTAATGTTTTCTATTTATTTCGAAAATATTTAGCAAGCAATATGGGTTAGTTTTAATCCTAAACCACAGTAAAAGTGATGCCTGTGATCATGGGTGTGCGCAAATAAGAATTATAACACTCAATGAATCAAAGCAATAAATAAATTGCTAGAAAATGGTAAAGAACCTCGACGTGTCACGCAAAGCAAAAAATTACTATCATCCAACAATGCGCCAAGTGTTTTGCAAAATACTAACCAAAGACCCATGCATTATCTGATCCTCATTTCCTGTGCTTTTGTTATGTTAAACAAGGACACGAAAGGGCGGCTGCTGGCCGGTAGGCGCAGCGACGGGTCGAACAACAAGTGCGGCGTGAGGGAGCTGGGAGTGTCAAAGCTTACCGATGTCTGGAAACACGCAGGAAAACCTGTAAAACAGGAAGTGCAGCTCGACTGGGCGTTATAGGCACAGCAGGATTAGACTGTCAGGAACTCCAGGGATCGCCACTGGCTATTGGGTGTTGTCGGTTTTCGACGGAGACAGCAAGAGTTGCTGGATGACTTGGCGTTAAAGCTGGCTACTACGCTGGAGTTGCTAGCGTCTGGACCGGGGTCTTGAAGCTCGGCAGGAAACTCAATCCGGTGGAGATGCGGCGCATGTTGGGCGGAAAAACTTTGGCGTCGACAGTAAGGGGCGGGAGGAGACTCGGCGTCGGCAGGTTTACGGTAGTGCACGGCAGCATCGTGGAGGGAGAGGGCCATGTCTCTTTTTCGACTTATTCTCTCTCTCTGGTAGTCCTCTTTGGGCCAAACCCCTATATTATTCACCATCCTTGATTTTTGAGAGAGAACATGTTTATATAGTCTTGTTAGGCTCCTATATTGAACCAAAGAAATTATGTTATGTATACAAGATGGGAAATTAAGATATCTCTCTGGTTCCCTTCTTTATGGCCTTTTTGACTTCCAAATTTGATTAAGAATTCTATCTCTCCAAGTTTAGGACATCCATGTGTCTTGCACATGCAATTTTCGGTCCATGGAGAAGATTACGGGCTTGGCCAAATTTTGTGCTCTTGTGGGCTTAGCTTAGATAATTCAATTAAGCTTAGATCGTCTCTACTTAAGTTAGTGCAGTTATATGGGCTTATTACTACTAAATGATAATGCTCATGATATGCAAATTAATAACATTTTTGCTTATGCGTAGGGTCAATCTTAATTTCTTCATGACTAAATGGTGTTGCCAAAATGTAGGTGTAAACGTTAATCTAATTGTAGAAAAGTTGATAAGTCACACAAACAAAGATTGTAAATTTGTATAAAGTTGATAAAGTTATGGGGTTTGTAAGAAAGACAAATAGAAATGGCAAATGATCATAATACTTATTCAATTTAAATATACATATATACATATATAATATGTTGGTAAGCAGCTCTAACGAGAGTTAATAACTCAAAACTATTTAATAATATAATATAAAAATTGTAATTCACTCAAATAAAAAACAAATTAATTTAAGAGTTGGTAAATTTAAGAGGTTGGTAAGAAGGGCGAGAATAAAAGACAATAAAAGAAAGTTAATAACTTGCATTTTTTTTTTTCGATCCTACTCTATTTATATTCTCACTCTTAGAGTTTTGCCCGCCTCTTTGCATGACATATGAGTCGAAATTTACGTTTGAAACTAAATTATTCTTATCCCAATCCCCCTTGAAAAGATAGGAATTTGAACTTCCATCTCCCTCTTTCCATGTGGAAAGAGTGGCCATTAGAACAAACCCAAGTTGTTGACTTATAAACTGTTTAAAAGAGTATGCTTACCTTTGAATGATCTTCCCTGTTTTTATGAATAATCTTCCTCTTTTTTGCCACTGTGTTAGTCATCTTATATTACTATTAAGAATATGCTTCACCTAACCAATATTTCCCCTTACATTTATTTTATCTATTTCTCACAATTAGACAAAAGTTTATGAACAGTGATTGATATATTATATCAGGAAAAAAATGCTGATTAAATTTCAATGCTCTAATGGGACTGGTTGTCTTAACTTTTTGCTGCAGGGTCAAAATATGGATGATACTGCCTATTAAGAAAATGTTGAGCCAGCTCTTGTATTCATTCTTCAGGAGTCAGGCATTAGGCATCATTATTGTTAAAAATGAACGAGGCTTTTCTGCTCAAGACATTAGAGCACTATGTGATGTTGGCAATTCTACGAAAGAAGTGCTGGATACATGGGGAAAAAAAGGCATTGGTTTCAAATCAGTATTCCGTGTAAGTAAAGATGCCTAATACAATGCCATCGTATTCTTTTCTTTGGGCAAATCCCGTACTTCTTTTATTGCGAGACCCCAAAATGGGTTGGGATTCAATATGCCTGTAAAATGGATTTGAAGAAAAAATACAGAAAGTCAGCAATGAGATCGCAGTCTTCGTATAATTACTTATGCTTTTGGGTTAGAATTTTTAATATAGTCCCGTTTGTTTGTCTCCTTTCTTTTTCCGAAATTTCTCCAGTATCTTGATTACAGTCGACTCATAAAACCTCACCTCCATTCATGAGTCATCAACATTTAATTCCTTTTAACATTTCGCCCTTTTCAAGATCGTGAGCCTCCATCAAGAAAAGAGAGATCGGGCCAATTAAGACTATTCGTTTCATAGAAAATAACTTTTAAAAAAATATTTTTCGGATTTTCCAACATTCATTTCACGAAAAATGAATTGATTAGGGAAAATATTTTCCATCAAAAGAAAAAGACCTTCTAAAATAGGGGAAACTTTTTTGCTTTTGAGAAAAAGGGAAACATTTTCCATATCTTCTTTCACCTCACTCTCTTTTACTAAACACTTTTTCCTTTTTCTTTTCTAAAAAACCAATTTTTTAATCATTTTCTTTCTTTTTCATTTTCTTCTTCATTGGCCAGTTGCCAGGCACTATAGTGGCCAGCCAGTGAGTTGGAGCCTCGCATGATCAAGCGAGGCCCAGTCAAGCGAGCTCGGACCTCGCCTAATCCGGCGACCTCGTTGAGGCTTGAGGCTTGCCCTAGGTTGCGGAATCTGGTGAGTTCGAGCCTTGCCGGCCACTACCATGGCTAGCAATCAGCCGAAGAAGAAGATGAAAAGAAAAAAAGAATTTAAAAATGATTTTCTATTTGGATAGTCGTGTTACTGTCCATAAGATAATGAATATATATGTCTGGACAAAAGGAGGACTCAGGAATTGACGCTTCTTGTTGCAGAGGCTTGAACTAGATGACGCTTTTGTTCTATGTATAAAGGGATAATGCCACGAAAAACCCTAAACTTTACCCCCTGTGACAGATTTACCCTAAACTTTTTTTTGTGACACAAAAAACCCCAAACTTTGCCCCGTGTGACACATTTACCCTAAACTTTTTTTTATGCCACCAAAAACCCTAAACTATGCCACTTGTGACAATTTTACCCCAAAGTTTTTTTAGGTGAAGGGCATTTTCGTCATTTTCTATTTTTTTCTTTTTTTTTTTTTTTATTGAAGTGGAAACAGGCGAGGCCATCCTCGCCGGCGCCGGAGTCCGGCGAGGGTCGCTGGGCGCCCTCGCCGGCGTCGGGCGAGGGCGGCCGAGCCCAGGCGACCCTCGCCGGCGTCGGCGAGGGCCGCCCGAGCCGATCCGGCTCGGGCGGCCCTCGCCCAATCGGCGAGGGTCGCCCTCGCCCGATCTCGGCCGGGCGGCCCTCGCCCGACGCGGCGAGGGCCGCCCGAGCCTCGCGGGCGAGGGCCGCCAGCCTCGCCGGGCGGGCGACCGGGCGAGGGCGAGGGCCCCCAAGCCGGATCCGGCGAGGCGGCCCTTCGCCGGATCTGGCGGCCCTCGCCGGCGTCGGGCGAGGGCCGCCGGGCCGGGATCGGGCGAGGGCGACCCTCGCCGGCGTCCGGCGAGGGCGGCCCTCGCCCGAGGGCGAGGTTCGCCCGGGCCAGGCCGCCCTCGCCGACGCCGGCGAGGTTCGCCCAGCCCGGGCCGCCCTCGCCGACGCCGGCGAGGTTCGCCGGGCCCAGGCCGCCCTCGCCGACGCCGGCGAGGTTCGCCCGAGCTGGGCCGCCTCGCCGACGCCGGCGGGTCGCCTTGAGCTGGGCCGCCTCGCCGACGCCGGCGGGTCGCCCGGGGCTGGGCCGCGCCCTCGCCCGACGCCGGCGAGGGCGCCCGGGCGACCCTCGGCTGGACTCGGCGCGGCGATGATGGCCTCGCCGGCTTCCTCTTCATTACAAAAAAGAAAAAAAGAAAAAAAATAGAAAATGACTAAAATGCCCTTCAGCCTAAAAAACTTTGGGGTAAATTTGTCATAAGTAATATAGTTCAGGGTAAAATTGTCACAAGTGGCATAGTTTAGGGTTTTTGGTGGCAGAAAAAAAAGTTTAGGGTAAATGTGTCACACGGGGCAAAGTTTGGGGTAAATGTGTCACACATGGCAAAGTTTGGGGTTTTTTGTGTCACAAAAAAAAGTTTAGGGTAAATCTGTCACAGGGGGTAAAGTTTAGGGTTTTTCGTGGCATTAACCCATGTATAAATAATGGAACATTGCTTATCCTGAGATTTCTTTTTATCTTGTTTTTTTTTTTTTTTGAGACTTGTGCATAAATTGTGTGTTCTCGCTATGCTTTGAACAATGTAGAAATGGCTTCATATAATCTCGATAGAGAATGTCAAATTTTGTCTTAAAAAGGTTCGTCGAATCTTTCTTGCCAGTCTTAAATTGCGACGGATCATGTTTTGGTCCCCAATTATGGGGAAGCAAGCTCTCGCATATCAAAATACTGCCAAAGCACTTTATTGATTTATCTTTGATAAAACTTCGACTACTGTCATCATGCACCCTCTATAATTCATCAGCACACAAGCCCATCGCTGCATGTACAACCTGCAAGCATGGCATTCTTTATTCTTCTCACTCGCGCTTCCTCCGCCGTTGAAGTTCGAAGTTGATGTCGTTAGCCAAATTCCGCGCATCGACGGCAATGCCGAACAGGCCTTTTTGAGAGAAACCGGCGGAGTACAAGCCATTTTCTCCTTTCCATTGTTCCCGGGAATTGGTCATACCTCGATCGTTGAAAAGCTCATCTCCACCCTGATCAAGTCACCACAAATATTAAGAGGAACAAGGAAAAGTTGCCGATTGATTTTTATTTTGTTCTGATAGATAAAGCATATTATTATTAAGTGACTTCAGGAAAAGGATCAACGTAAATGAAATTTACCTGGAGCCATTTCCGGACATTGCTATTGTAGCCGGTGGCAAAGATTATGGCCTCGAATTGACTTGTTTTGTCATTTATAAACGTTACCAGTCTCTCGTTAATGCTTTTGATGGCAGGGAAAACCTACATGATTTGCTTTGTTATAACTCGAGAAGATTTAACATGCTTTCGATTATATTTAGATTCTATTTCAAAGAAAAAAAGCGCCTATAACTACTTAATCTACCTTGATTTCTCCTTTCTTGATTCCTTCCATTGCCCCAACGTCGATGGTGGGGGTTCGTCCGGTCGCTACTTTCAGAGAGAACGGACCATGTTTCGGCCTTTGAAGGCCGTACTTGGCGAAGTCACCATACTTGAGCCTGGTAAGTAGCCTCATCAAGATGTCAACGATTTTGTACGGAAGGAATTTCAATAAAACCATGCCAAGGAACACCATTTCCTTGGTAACAACTTCTACCTGCAAATACTCTTCATTAGGCTATACTTGTTATAGGATATGATGATTATTTGAATACATAGGGAGCATGACTATACGAAATTTATTGTCGATGGTGTCGAATTTATTCACTACCTAACATCGCCATATATTCTAAATGAACTATGAAACCAAATAGGCATTTAACGCTAGCAACTTCTTTTGGCATGCATGAAATTGAATAAAGCCCGTAGACATGGTTGATCTACTTTCTTCTTCCAATAAACTCACGACTGAATTTGCTTAAGAAAAGGATTAAAGTTCTCTAGCTTCCATTCCCAACTTCGAAGGAAAAAAGGCATGAAATTATAGAAAGAGTTTTGCGTACGGGACTTCGAGCAACGATCGAAGTTTTGGCACCATGGCTCCACAAGTCATATGCAATCTCCATCCCTGAGTTCCCACAGCCCACCACCAGCACGTTTTTCCCTTTGAATTCCCTCCCATTCCGGTACTTGTTCGAGTGCATTGCCTCCCCGCGGAAGGTCTCGAAGCCGTCGACCTCCGGTATCACGCCCTCGCTGTTCTCCCCGGTCGCCACCACCAAGAACTCCGCCATGTAGACCTCGTGCTCACCCGAGCCCAAGTTTCTCACCACGATCTGCCACCTGCCGGATCGGTCATCGTACGATGCCCTCTCGACGGACCGTCGGCAATACAGCTTTACCTCGAAATGCGACTTGTAGTCATCGAGGTATTCTACGAATTGGGCCCTAGGGACAAAGGTGGGTAAATGGGAGGGGAAGGGCATGTGGGGGAGCTCACAGAATTGCTTGCCTAGGTGGAGCTTCAATCGATCGTACGCCCTGTCTCTCCAAAGAGAGGCGGACGAATCCTCTCTCTCGAGTACGATGTTGGCTATGCCGAGGCGGTTCAAGCATGCCGCCGCCGATAGGCCGGCAGGGCCGGCGCCAACGATGGCCACCACGACCTCTTGCTCGGTGGCCTTGTCCATGGATGATTTGGCTCTCTTCGATTCAACTGCTATGGTGTTTCTCAGGGATGTGTTATCGGCAGATACAAGCTCCAAAGCTTTTTGTAGGGAAAGAGCATTCACTCATGCATTCATCAGTCATAATTAACTTTAGCTAATGTGGAAGCAAATCTGAGTTTAAATGGAAAGAAAAATGGAAGATCTCACTTAAACTTGCCTCTAATAAACTTCATCATCAGAAATTAAATTAGATCTTTTTTTCTATATATGCTTCATCATTTGAGTTTAAATTTGCAGTTCAAAGTTGTAAAAAATGAAAGATCTTATATAAACTTGCCACTAATTCACTTCAACATCGAAAACTACATTGGATTTCTTTTTCTATGTATAGTTCATCCGAATTTAAATTGGCAGGTTCAAAGTTGTAAAAAATGGAAGGTATTACCTAAACTTGCCACTAATTCTCTTCATCATCAGAAATTACATTTTTTTTCCTTATATAATTTATCATCTGAGTTTAAATCGGAGGTTCAAAGTTGGAAAAAAAATTGAAGATCTTACTTAAACTCGCCGCTAATTCACTTCATCATTAGAAATTCCACTAGAATTTTTTTTTATCTATTTATATACTTCATCATCAGAAATTACATTAAAACTTTATTTTTTTCGATTTATACACTCGATCTAACTATCAAGTCTTTTAGAATTTGCATTGGTATCTTTTTCGTTAGCTACGTAAGTCTTTAAACTCGAGTTACATTCGCGTCAAATCACATGTTATTGACTTGATAGTTTGTTGTTATTTTGTAACCATGCTTAATTTCTCTCGATGCATAGATTTATTCCCCGGAGACCAACATATTATGCTATTACATGATCTATTTGGTGTTGATTTTCAAGCAAGAAATCGAATAGGGTGATAAAAGTTTGCCCATTTAGATTAGGAGTATAAATATCACTTCAGAAATTTACCAATCTTATCCAGTTTGTCTTGTAGGGATAAGATGAGCTTAGTCTAAAAGAGGAAATAACCGTCTAATCTCCAATGAATGCTAAATTTTCTCCAGTCGATTTTATGTACCCTATTTGGTTCACCTAGTTCATACATTTCCCTTGTATTTGACTCTGCAATTTCAATCTACATGCGGTGTATGAGAATACGTGTCCAAAATTTATCCTTTACAGTGACTTATCTTATCTTCGGCATGGGTTGTAATTTCTATAATTGGAAAAATAAATAAGAGTCGCATTAAGGAAAGCAATGGAAATTTGGCAATACAAAACATTTGTTTTGCCTCGATTTCAATGTACCTGGTCAGATTGACCGAATACTAAAAATCGATCTTGTTACATTCCCATTCAATGCATGGCCATTTGGGGTGTCAACGGGTCGGGTCGGATCGGGTCGGGTCTTGATGTTACCCACTCCGACCCGAACAATAAGGGTCATGTTATTTGACCCGACCCGATCCGACCCAAAATGCATAAAACATGAAGCAAAACAAACGGGTCGGTTCGAGTCGGGTCGGGTTTCGGATTTTTTATTAAAAAATATTATAAAGGAAATTCGAAATACTCTTACGTGACGCCGCGAGATTTCGTCCGACCCGTTCGTGAACCGTGACACCACGAGGCCCCGTCCAACCCATCCATGAATCGTGACGCTGCAAGGCTTCGTCCAACCTGTCCATGAATATCTTCGCAGACAAATAATTTTTTAATAAAAAATTATGACAAAGGGAATTCGAAATGTTCTTACGTGACGTCGCGATGCCTCATCCAACCCGTCCGTGAACATCTCAGTAGACAAATAATTTTTTAATAAAAAATTATGACAAAGGGAATTCAAAATGTTCTTACGTGACGTCGCGAGGCCTCGTCCAACCCGTTTGTGAATATTTCCGCAAACAGATAATTTTTTAATAAAAAATATGACAAAGGGAATTTGAAATGTTTTTACGTGACACCGCGAGGCCTCGTCCGACTCGTCTGTGAACATCTCCACAGACAAATAATACTCCCTCCTCTAAAGTTTTGTGTCGGCTGCGAAAGAGAAGCAAATCATATGGAAGATGGGGAGAGAGAGAGGGGGGAGAGGGAGAGAGATTGATGGGGGCCGATTTGAGGGGCAACGACGATGAACTCGTGAGATGAGACGTACTGGATGAGTTGCGAATATAATGAGTTGTAGAGGAGATAGCTTGGGTGGGTGTATTTGGGTTGAAACTTTTAATGTGTTTGAGTCGGAACATTGTTCCGACCCTAACTTGACCCAAAACATGTATTCCATTTGTGTTTATAATTGTTACCCAAACAGTATTAAAACCCGAAATATGTACCATACTTATTTCGTGTTCGGGTCGTGTTCAGGTTGGGTTGAATGGGTTTTTTTGACACCCCTAATGGCCATATGCTCCATCACCCGAAATCCCAATTTGGGTTGCTTACTTTAACTTCTAAGATAACTCTCTTGTTTTGATAGTGGAGAAGTAGGTAAGTCGAATTAGACTTGTCAAATAGGTAGACCAAGTCCAAATGATCTTGATCTAAATAGATTCATTTAACTCGTTTTGATTAATTTTTATGCAACACAATTATAATAATACATATTCGACTCAACTCATATTATTAAGACATTTTAATATTTAATCCAATCTATGAAAAATTATACTAAAACTGAGATGAGAACGCAAAGTGAGTGAGTATGAGATTAAGTAATGGTTGGATCTAAATAAATTATGAACCCGTTTATGATTCATTTATGACCCATTTAACACCTTTAAACCCATTTATTTATTTATAATCCATTTAATACCTATACAAGGATAAGAAATGGGTTAATGAATCATTTTGATGGGTCTAATCCAAATATATATAATATATAACTTTCTTAAGGGATAACTCAAATCCCAACCTTTTCCAACGGGTTGAGATGGGGACGTTGTAATTTCAAGAGTGGGTTTCGACTCCCAAGCCCTACACGGAAAGTAGGGAAAAGTTTGAGCACTAGAGTAGAAATAAGGTAGAACATAGAGTAGGATCAAATATTACTTTTTTTTCTTTTTTCTTTTTTTTTTGTCTAATCAAGGGGTGCTTCAATGTTATTGTTTTAGACCAATTTGTTGCATAGAGTACCATCGATCATAGTCCGTAAGTGACTCGAACTGCTCAAATTTCAGAACATTAGAGAAAGAAAATTCATGGAGGAAGCCGAAAACTCTCAGATCACGAATCTACGAATGAAATGACTTCATTGATTTTAACTTTGATAAAGCTTGATTTCTATTCACGCTGTGGGCGTCAACGTGCATCCTCTATTTTTTTTTCAGTACAAGCATATCATTGCATGAACACAAGATCGCTTTTATTTTCGTCACTCACACTTTCTTCAAGGTTAGGACACTAGGAGTATCACAACTTTCGTACGGCGCTCACTTGGTGCCAAAACTTCTTTTTTTCACTCACTTAAGTGCCACAAATTTTAAAAAACGTTTACTTAAGTGTCACTCCGCTAGAAAAGTTGGCGTGGCCGCCGGTGAACTATATTTTAATATTTTTGATTTTTTTGATCTTTAATTTTTTTTGCTTTTTTTTTTAGGGCGGAACCCTCGCCGTCGGTCGTGATGGCCTTGGATGAGGTTGTCGCAGCCTCCCCGTAGTTGTTGAGGGCCGTTGTGACCTTGCCTAGGGCCTTTGCGGGCCAGATCTAGGCAAGGGCCGCTTGGCCTTCACTGTGGCTGCCACGGGTGAAGCCGTCGACGGCCTCATCGGCCTCACCTAGGGCCTTCGTGGCCAATGGAAGAAAGGCCATCGGGTGAGAGTTCGATGGCCAACGAGGGTAAACAGTGGCCCTCGCCGGCCCTAAAAAAAATTAAAAAATAATTAATTAAAATATTAAAATATTATTTTCCGGTGCCATGTCAACTTTTCTGGCACCACATCAGCTTTTCCGGTGGGCAAATCAGAAGTGGTACTCAAGTGAACGTTTTTTAAAACTTGTGGCACTTAAATAAGAAAAAAAAGTTTTGACACCAAAGTGAGTATTGTACGAAAGTTGTGACACTCCTAGTATTCTAACCCCAACTTTCTTCTTCATCGAAGTTTGAAACTAATATCGTATGCTACATTCGGCGCAAGAGCAATGATGCTGAACAAACCTAGCTAAGAGAAACCAAAGCAGTACAAGCCATTTTCTAGGGGTGATATGGGAATCGGGGATCAATTTTTTTTCCACTACTTGATGCCATATATTATGAAGAAATTGAAAAAAAAATCGGTTACTTTTTTTTTGAAGGAATACTAAAATATATATGTAATTGATCCAATCCATTCATCCTTAGAACCATAAACCAAACCGCCCAAACATTGATTTCCTTTTAGACTAAGTAGCACCGATATCGACATGCGACACGCGATTCGATTTGCCACGACACACCGACACATATTATTTCTTAAAACATAGAGAATTCTAACACGTTGGCTCACATTGTATATTTTATTTATTTATATATATATTATAAATTTAATTATTATTATTATTATTATTTTAACCAAATTAATTTACTTCAAATTCACAAATAAATAAATAATAATAAAATCCTAGAATAAATTTACATTAAAATTTATAATAAAAAAAAGCAATCCACATTTTAGACTTGCGTGTTAAACCATGTCGGAAAAGAAGAGAAGATGTGAATTGTGTGTAATAGAAAATGAGACTTAAAAGACAAGAAAACTAGATTTTTCTTCTTTTCTCCTTTATTATTTTTGTTATTCTTAAATATTTACATGTTGACTCCTCAATTATTGAAAATTCTTAAAATTGACCTTGTACATGTTGGAATTAGGGGTTATCGATTCTCGGTCCGGTTCCCAAATTCTAGAACCGTGGATCAAACTAGTTGGTCTTAGAACCGGGAACCGGACCAATCGACTAGTCCAATGGAACTAGTAACTTTGCTTTTTTGGCCAAAAATTAGTTAATATTGCAACACGTTTTCAAAGACAACCCACTTCGTTCATGCCACTAATTTATTTGCATGAAAAAGCAAGAGTTTTCTTGTCTTTTTTTTTTTTGAATTTTTAAGAAATTTAAAAATATATGTATTTTTATATACATGAAAAACTATTGGTCTAGTTCGGTTCCCAAGTTGGAACCAAGAACTGAATCAACTGGCCACTAGTTCCAAGAATGGGAACCGGGAACCTAACTATCGGCTATGGGAACCACCCAAACCAGTCGATCCAGTCCAGTTCGGGCGGTTCCCGGGTTAGGCGATTCCCATTGCACACCCCTAATTGAAATCACATATCGGATTTCTGAACTTGCATGTCGGAATTCCCAACTTAATGTCAAGAGAGTTGACTAGATGTTAGATTTTTCGATAGGTGTTGATTGAGTATCGGAAAGTGTCAGACACATGTCGGAGTGTCCAACACAACACGAAAACTTCCAAAGAGTATTGATGCTTCCTAGCTTTTAGGAACTGGGAATTGGATCAACACTCCTATAGACCGATTCCGTCTAAGTCTAGGCGATTCTCAATTAAGGGTGCGTTTTGCACATCCTACCGTTTTCTCCTTTCCATTGGTGCAGGACCTTGGTCATTCCGTCTTTGTTGAACAGATCATCTCCACCCTAATTATGTTACAATAAATATCGAGCTAAAATGGGAGAAGCTGCCAATTTAGATAAAGCAAACATTATTAGGTGCCTTAACAAAAAAAAATAATATAAAGAAAATGTACCTGCAGCCATTTCTGCACATTGCTTTTGTAGCCGGTGGCAAAGAGTATAGCCTCAACTTGACTAATTGTGCCGTTTATAAACGTGACCAGCTTCCCGTTAATGCTTTTTGATGGAGGGAAAAACCTAGATCATTTGCTTTATTATATGTAACTTGAGAAGGTTTGACATGCTTTTGATCAAGTCTGAAATTCGATTTCCAAGAGAACAAGCCTATAACTCCTTAATTTACCTTGATTTCTCCGTTCTTGATCCTCTGCATTGCCCCGACATTATCGTCCGGTCGCTGCTTTCAGATAGAGCGGACCTTTTTCCGGCCTTCAAAGGCCGTACTTGAAGAAGTCCCCATATTCTAGCTTGCAAAGTAGTATCATGAAAGTGTCCCGATTCGGCATGGCAGAAATTTTAACAAACCATACCATGAAACACCATTTCCTTGGTAACCACATGTACCTGCAAATCCTCTTTATTAGGCTATTAAGCTCGCGTGCTTTCATGGGAGAGAGCATTTGCTCATGTATGCATCAATAATTCTAATTTTAGTTAATATGGAAGTCCAGTTGAGTTTAAATTGACGAGTTCAAAGTCGTAAAAAATGGAAGGTCTTACTTAAACTTGCCACTAGTCCACATAGTAACTCGTTATGTACTCATGTTGTTTGTACTAGGTTAAGTGTCAAGATAATTTTCTGACTTAAACCTAGAAATTTTATTTATTGGGTATCGACTCACTATTTTATTTTTCGGACATGTAAGATGGATCGTTTACAGTCAATGCTTTATGGAGCTCCCATTATGGAAGTATGTTTATACATGAATCAGAGATAATATATTCTAAGGGTAGTTCCATCGCATGGATTGATTTGGGGTTCATAGAGTGCATTCCCATTGATTCGTGGCTTGGTACTTGAACCTCGACAATGAGTTGGTTGGTTTGTTGAGGGGTTCCGACAATGATGATTACATGTTGATGGGCAAGATTGTCAACCCATGGCATCGATTTCAACTTTTGTACAAGTAGTCTTTTGGGGTACAGGAGTAGTGCTGGAGATAGATTACTCTAACCCATCCCAAAACTTTTGCATTTTGTATTTTGTGTGGACAATGAAGTAAAGTTATACATCTGATATGTAATATAAGAAAAGAAGCATAAGTACTTTAATTACACTCAGTGCAATTTTCATTGTAAGAGATGTTTGATTAAGCTTCCACATATCTAAAGATTAATAAAAGTAATAATTATATAGAACATGTCTCGTGCATGATATTTTGGGATATCACAAAAGGGGCTCAAGACCACCCAATGAGAACTTGTTGCTCTATCATTAGTTGTGAAAATGGCTGATGGTCGGTTTATTGACTATGTTAATAACCCAACATCTAAATGGTCATGGCCGAACAATGACATTTAACATCGCTGTTGAAACATGCTAAATTGATCAATTTACCTGATGGGGACTTAACATTCTTTTGTGTAATCATATAGTCTTCGATTATTGTAGGCCAAAAATAGCTATGCAGATGCAATTACCACTTCTTCTTTATTTCAACCTGATGTGCGCCACAGATTTCTTCGTGCACTTCTGCCACGGCCAACATTGATTTATGCTAGCTTAGGCATTTTAACAAACAATCCTCGATAGTCCATTCATACGATTCATCTCCAAGCCGAACTTATTCTAATGCTTGTATTACGAGGTTTTTGTCCCTTGGACTATTGGGCTCTTTCAAGTAATCGACAAACGGCTTCCTCCAATCATTTGGATCCTTAGCCAAATCAGGGTCAACCATCATAACTCGATGTTCAATTGACGGCACGACTTTTTTCCCTTGTGATTGTTACTTTGGCTAATCCGTTGATGTTAATGGCATCTGAGCTAACCCATTGACGAGTTCTCACATCTTCTATCGTGGATAAGATCAAAATCAAAAAAAATAAAAATTAAGTAATTAGCTAAGACTTTCAATAATATTTTCATTTTATCTGTCTATTAACCAATTGGGATTCTCCCGTCACTTTAAAAAATTGGGCGTTTAAGTCAACTAAAATTTGTAAACCAACAATAAATGCTAGGTTTTATACTTCATAAAAGGACATTATGTACCCCATTTTGCTCTCCCAATTCATAGATTTTCCTTGTTACATGACTCACAAGGGTTGTTGGCCTTTGTGAGTCAAGGACGTTGCGGGCCTTTAGCCAAGGCTCAATGACCCTCGCCGGTCATACCCTTGCCAACCGTTCTTGGTGATGGTGGGGCAGTGACGAGAGCTTGCAGCCCTCCTTGCCTAGTTTCTCCCTATTCTTTTATTTTACTTTTAGCTTATATTTTAAATTTTATTTAAATCAAATTTGTATTAAAAATCAAATTTGGGTTTAAAAATTTTAACTTTTTTTTCATGATTTAAAATCAATTATTTTTTATAAGAAAATATTAAAAGCTAAGTTAGTATTTTCTAATACCTAAGATTGGACGGAATTAATGGAAAGATCTCAATTATACAAATTTAATAAGTTTTAGGACTTGATTGCATTTTTCACAAGTTTTAGGGCTTTCAATATATTTATTTCTAAAATAAATAAAAAATGCTAATGCACAATGATAAATAAATGGATCCCTAGTACTATTCAAACGTCTTCCAATGTGGATAAGATGAAAAAAAAAAAAAAATGTAAGTAATTAGCTAAGACTTTCAATAATATTTTCATTTTATATGTCTATTAACTAATTGGGATTCTCCTGTCACTTTCAAAAAATTGGGAGTTTAAAATGGGCGTCAACTAAAATTTGTAAACTGACAATAAATGCTAGGTTTTATACTCCATAAAAGGACATTTGTTACCCTGTTTTGCTCTCCCAATTTTTATTTTTTCCTTTATTTTTTTTTGTCAAGTGACAATACAAGTGGAGGAGGGCTATGGCTGTCGCCCTATCACCAGTGGCCTTGATTTTGGCTGAGGTCTATTAACGTCAATCATGACGCCCCTCTCCCAATTTTCAAGGGCCTCACCCTTGCCGACCCTTTTCGATGATGGTGGGGCGCGGCAAGGAAGGGCTGGTTGTCAGCCCTCTGGTTTTTTTTTTTTTTTTTAATTTGTGGGTTTTTTAAATATTGACCTTTTTTTAGTTAAATAACGATGAAAAGAAAGTGAAAAAGCTCCCAAAAAAAAAGGAAGAAAATAATTGAAAATGCAAAAGAAACCTGATCGGTCCATTCAGATGCCAAGTTCGATTCAATCAAGAGGAGATTTGCCTTTGGGGTTTAAATATGGCTTGGCAGTTGTAATTTCTTCATAAATAGGTGGTCAATAATTAATGTATCTTGAGATACTCAAATGAGTCATGGATCCGTGGGGTAAATATTGACCTTGTGATTAGAATAACAATAAAAGCTCTATGCTAAGCTAACTTGATAATCGACAATTCAAGACCCGATTGGTCTATTTAGATGCCAAGTTCGATCAAGAGGAGATTTGCCTTTGGGGTTTAAATATGGCTTGGCAGTTGTAATTTCTTCATAAATAGTTGGTCACCAGATGGAACCAGACAACCATCTTCGAGCGTTATTGTCGGCTCCAGAAAGTCGACGTGGTCTTAAAAGGGCTTCAGCAAGAACTTCTTTCTAATCGATAATTTTCCATGATAAAAATTTCAATTAAGGAGGCAACTACAGAAATCGAGCTTAAAAGGGCTTCTTTGAAATGAATGTTATAGTAATGCCAGCACAAGCGCAATATAATGTCTTGACAAAAAGGACTAAGGAGTTACATGATTGGGATTATGAATAGTAATAATGAAAATAGATAATATTTTATGCGAAGTTTTGAAATTGCGTGAATATCAATAAATAGATTGTTATAATCTTCATCTTATTAGATATAACACAGATATCATTTACTTATTAAATTATGTTACAAAATTCATCACATTACAACCATAAAAATATACGAATTCAAGCAAAGTTAATCGATAACATCTATAATTGTATGGCCCTCAAATTGACTGATCAGGATTCCTAATGCAATAATTTCCTTGGAGTCCGGTCATTTCTATCTAGGTTCAAAGAAGAACGAATTACATTATAAAAAAAATCACTTGACGAGAGCTTAGACTATGATTTGACGAAACAAATTATATTAATCAGATTCGGTGGCGCGTCAGACGAATTTTCGTTTTATTTTAACCCAAATGGAGAGAGAGAGAAAAAAAAAGGAAAGAAGAAGAAAAAAAGAAGACTTTAGAAGCTTTCTTCTCCCCGATGCAACCTCGCGATCTCTTTCTCGCGCTCCTTCTTCCTCCTCCTCCTCCTCCTCCTCGCGTCGAGCTCCTTCAATCCCTCGCATTCTCGTCCGATCTCGCCTCCGATTTAGATCGGCGAACGAGTCCCTCCTCCGGTGGATCGCAGATTCGAAGGTCGGTATTGATGGAGTTGTGTAGAACAATTCGCCGTTTTCGGCTTCTTTTTTGGTTGCGAGCTGTCGGTCCCTCTCAGATTGGTCCCGTTTTCTTTTTTGGTGGCTTTCTTCAGGGGTTAGGGTTAGGGTTGCGGGTGCGTGCGAATGGAAGCGTCGTCGAGCCAGCCGGAGTTCGATTACCTGTTCAAGCTGCTCTTGATCGGGGACTCTGGGGTCGGGAAGAGCTCGCTTCTCTTGAGCTTCACCTCTGACACCTTCGAGGATCTGTCTCCTACAATCGGTAATGTTTTTTTTTTTTTCCTTTTCCTGTGGAGATTACGGGATGGATGAAGGAAGGGGGGCGTTCGGTGGTGGTTTCCCTGTTTTTTCGTTTGGATCCATGTCGTTGATGCTTAGGGAAAAAACAAAAGGGTTTTCTTTGAATCTAGTTGGGATTGCAAGCGGTCGGAGCGGTGAAATTCCATATAAAAAGAGTTTTTCGTGTCCGTTTTGTATTGTCGAGCAAAATTTGCTGTTCATGACTGCTTCTCGATATGAAGTCAGGAATTCCGGGTTCAACCAAGAATCTACCGCAATTCAATATGACATCATGCATGGACTTAGGGATTACTTCTTGTCATGTAATAACTCAGGATGTTCCCTCATGATCTTTCACTTTGGGGACCTGTGGTCTGAAACTGAGCGGTTAACTTTATCTCCAATTCATTTCTTATTTATATGGCCCGTTAAATGCTCTTACCACTTAATCACTTAATTATTTTGAATACTGTAGCATCGCCTTTTTATTGAGAATGCCGTGCATTAAGAAGCCTTTATTAGTAGTTACAATACATGAGTGTGAGTTAGCTCATTTCTCCAACAAGAAATATACCGTCTTCTGATGTTTTGCGTGTTTTTCAGGTGTGGACTTCAAGATAAAGTATGTTACAGTTGGAGGGAAAAAGTTGAAGCTCGCTATATGGGACACAGGTAAGATTATGCATCAATTTACTCATGAAATCTAACTTGTAGGTTCTAGATTCTGGATGTTAGCTTCTTATTATATCTTACAATTAAAATGGTGGTAGAACTTGTTTAGCAGATCTTTTTTTTTTTTGGTGGAGGGGTTTGAAAGTTGCAGTTTTTTTGTTTTGAAAGTTAAAGCGTATTGCTGAATCAATAGTCTGCTAACTGAATGAAGGAGAGATGTGATTGTTATCTTTCACCCGAGGTAGTGTTACGCCCATTCTTTTCCAGCATTTGTCCTTGCAGTGTTCCATATTAATTGCGAATTTGTTAAAATTTGAGCTACTCGTGTCTACGATTCTTTGATGAATGTGGGTGGATGGTTTTATGCATGCATTCCGTTGATTTCTTTTTGGAGGGAATGAGAGCTAGAAATAAATTTTATCATGTGTTATAGATGAGGAGCGCTCTTCACTTTTGTGGAGCCTGGTCCTTACAATAATAGATTATTCTCTCATGGTGCAGCTGGGCAAGAGAGATTTAGAACCTTGACCAGCTCATACTACAGGGGAGCTCAAGGGATAATAATGGGTATGTTATCTAAACTTCTTTATGCTTCTCGCTCAATCATTTTTCTAATTTGCTTCTATAATGCATATCAAACTATCCTTGCGCTTTTTGTTTATCTATGTCATATCTCCTCCCCCCTTCCCCCGCCACATTAATTCTCCATGGTTAATGTCTTTATCTGCCTTCTGTTTCAACGAAACTATTAACAAAGTTTTTTTGTAAAATTCAAGACCTTTGCTTTAATTTAATTTGAATGATTATGCAGAGAGAAAACTGTACTTTTAAGTGTTTGTGTATGTCTGTTGCTCTATGATGATTCATTATTACTGCTCAGTAGTGGAAGATACCTTGAGCAAATAGTGTTGACTTCTGAAGGATTGCTTGGGCTCTTATTGAGAAATATACTCAAAGAAATATGTCCTTAATGAGATAAGCAGTTCATAAAAACCTGTATGATCTGACTTGAATAGTATCTGGATTCTGTGACATGAATATCTCGTGTTGAGTGGCAAGCATGGAAAAGCCAAGGACTTGTTTTTGATGCAGATGATAAAATCTGTTGATGTCCAGTCAGTTAGTTACCAATGCTTTTGCCTGCAGGATGGAAGACTTCGGCACTTTTGGTATCAATACTTCATAAATGGCAAAGCTGTTTTCTAGTAACTATTTTTTATTTTTTTGGTTAGAAACCTGTCTAGTGACATGATACCTGATACCTGACTGATGTCTTTTCTCAATTGGAACAACATTTGAATTACCGAAACTTGTCTCTATTTTGGAAATATCCATTATTCTCAGTGTTTTCCTTGAACTTACATGATGTTATTTGTATTTGATTTGGACAGTATATGATGTGACACGGCGAGAGACATTCACGAATCTTGCTGACATATGGGCAAAAGAAATTGACTTGTACTCAACTAATCAAGATTGCATCAAGATGCTGGTTGGCAACAAAGTCGATAAGGTTTGATCTTCTGTGGTTTGCAATTGCATATGAGAACCTCCTTGTAGGATTTTAAGTAGCTTGGGAATGTCAAAGTTATACTGTTGGGTTGAAATTTCTGATTTGCTCGATGGTGATGTCTCCCAACTGCTACCTCATTACTCATTAGCCACGGTATCCACAGTATTTTTAAGGGTGTTTTCAAGTTCATTTTGCTGGAACTTTTTCTTGGTTTAATTGTTGCCAGAGTTTATTTCTCAACTTTCCTGATTGGTGTATGTGTAATCTTGTAAATCTGAATATCCTGTGAAAGGTTGACAGGTTTTGTTAATTACTGGTTACATCTTTTGCAGGAAAGTGAAAGGGTGGTTTCTAAAAAGGAGGGGATTGATTTTGCCAGAGAATACGGATGCCTTTTCCTTGAATGTAGTGCAAAAACTCGGATAAATGTAGAGCAATGCTTTGAGGAGCTTGTTTTGAAGGCAAGTGTTCACTATGTGTCTTAAGTACCTTTTTTACAATCACATATTTATTGGGGTAGGGATCTATTCAGAGCAATTTTAAGAAAAAATTCTGTTTGCATTTCTTTGTTTCCTGTTTGGCTGCGTCTCATTAAGATGTGCATGCCCTGTTTGCTTTTGTTGCTCCATGTGGACTTTTAGGGTGTCATGAGGATGTGATATATTTTATGTTCTTTTATGAAATTCAAAACCCCTGATTATGACTCGTGTTCGGATTCTCTTCACAGCTTCTAGATTGTAATTTATGTTGCAAAGTGCGTGATGAAAGATGTGCATCTGTGCATTCAATTTGCTCTGCTATTTAAATCATCTTACTCGACCTGCTCTTCTGCCTGTGCTTTACTTTTGTTCTTTTGAAGTTTGCTCACATATGGATGGAATGGGAATCCTTTTTGTTTTGCCAGATTTTGGAAACTCCAAGTCTTTTGGCAGAGGGGTCGGCCGGAGTGAAGAAGAACATATTCAAGCAGAAACCTCCAGAAACAAGTGTAGCAACCGGCAGCTGTTGTTCCTGGTGAACAGACTATTGTTTTCGAAACATCTCGTAACTTATGCTGTCTTTTGTCTTTTGGATCGTCACAAGCTCAACCGTGTAACAGGAATTAATATGTTAATTTGCACATGTTTGCTTTTTATCTATTTACTTGAATGTATTTAGCTCCACATATTGCTTGTCTTCAATCGAAGCCGTCGCCCACTCGCCACGCTATGGATCTATTTGTTCTGCTTTTGGGTGCCCAATTGCATCGTTGCCCGTTCTCTTTATTTGGCAACTTCGAAGGAATTAACATTTGTTCGAGTTATAAGAATGTTTTCATCCGGTGGTGACTGAAATTTTTATGTTTGAAATGGAGGAAGCGACAGAAGTAGAGTCACGAAATAGTCTTCTACTATTTTCAAGAGCATTCACCAAAAGTGCTGTTTGTTCAAAAAACTACAATGATTTGTCCTGTCAGTATATGTGGAAACATATAATCTAAGGTGTTTCATCCGGGAATCAACAAACGTGGATTTAGTTTTGTCCGTCTTTTTTCGTCCACATTTTATGAAGGGAAACTGAGTTCCCCTTGAATTTAGTGCTTCTTTCTTTTATTCTTGAAATTGGCATGGCATAATGTAGATGTCTAAAGTTTGTTGGTAAAGGTGTAGTTTTTAAAAATACCCACGTCACTAACTATTGAAATACCCAACCTTATTACTTTTTGCTTGTTGCATCTTTATCTTTCTATAAACGTATTTTTAACTTTTTCTTAATTCGAGATGCCCGAATGTTTTGCAATATACGAATGTAGATAGGTGAATTAACAAATAATTTTTTTTTTTTTTTTGGAAATTTCAAAAATATTTTAAATTTTGATGGGAAAGTGAAAAAGTTCTTTTGCTATTGCTTAAGGCCACATAAGTAGGCCTTCTCTATTTTTTAGGTTTATTTTGTTTTGGGGAAATTTCAAAATAGTGTTCAAAGTGTCAATATTTTCTCAAATAATGGTCCCGGAGTGGATCTTGTTTTAAAAAATGGGCTGAAGTGCCATCTTTCTCCATGAAGTGGATCTTTCTCAAATAAGAAGTGGTTATGTCTTGTTTCAAATGAGGATATGATTTTCCGATGACTAAGGATAATTTTCGTTATTTATCATTTTTCTTTTTTTCTTTTTTTCTTTTTTTATGATTCTCCTTCTTCCTCTTTGCCGGTGGCCAGCCTCATCAACACCCATAGATGATTGGGTGAGGGGTGGCTTCGTTTGGGAGGCCGCCCCTCGCGGCTAACATCGAGGCTAGCAAGGGCCCGACGACCCTTGCCGACCTCTAGTGAGGATCGGCCTCACCTGCGCCTCCTCGCCTTGCTTGCCCAAGCGCAAGTGAGGCCGATTGTCACTAGTAGCTGGCGAGGGTTGTCAAGCCCTCATTGGCCTCACGATTGGTTGCGATCGAGTGCAAGGGTTGCCCTCACCTAGCCGTCTATGGCCGGCGCCACCAGCGAAGAGGAAAAAAAAGAATTAGAAAAAAGAGAAGAAAAAAAGAAGAAGATTTGGACGAAAATACCCTTGATCGATCAGAAAATTGGCGATCGGCAAGGTCCTTATTTGAAACAATCGTGGTCACTTTAGACCCTCATTTGGCACAACCAAGGCTATTTCAGGTCTTTATTTGAAACAAGATCCACTTCAGGTCCTTATTTGAAAAATTGATAAGATTTGGGATTTCTTTTGAAATTTTCTCTTTTGTTTTTGAAATGCCTATGACTTCTCAATTTAAAAATAGAGAGTTTGCAATCGATGATGTGAACTCCAAAATTCACAAACATAGTTACAATAAATTCATTATTTCAAGTTCTCTAAATTATATGAAAATATTCAATATTATCTTTCTAGTAATGCAAGTTAATAAAATTTACTGTTGTGCTTTCAATCATATTAAATTTGAACGGTGGAAAAAAAAATAGTCAAATGTGAATTATCCAAGTAAGATATTCATCTCAAATTAGGATATAATAATCATCGTCATCAAATAACCGTGGACATGTGAACACCCTATTTTTTCCCCTCTTCCAAAGAAGATAGATATTACAATTCACATGATCATTTGAATAAATTAAAAGATTACATTGATCATTTAACAATAGTTTATAGACCTTATTAACTAAATTAAAAATTCATAATCAACATTACACCTTTGGTCAAATTACAATAAAAATTAGGAAATTTTCAAAAAATGACCTAAAGTGAGCCTATTTTATCAAATAAAATTCAAAGTGGTTGTTGTCTCAAATGAAGACCCAAAGTGGTTAAACCAATCTCAAATAAGGACCTCAAATCGCCGATTGGCCAAATGTTCGCCAGCCGACGAGCGTGTGTCATTTCCGATAGTCGAGATAAGGGCAATTTTGTCAAAAAAATTGATAGAAATTAACAAATCCTAAAAACAGAAGTCCCAAACTCTTCACACTCTTCTTTTTCTACACTTCATCTTCTGCCCTTCATCTTCTAGGCTCTTTGTCCCCTCTTCCTCGAAGAACTCAAATTCTTTGTTAATGAGCAAGATCCCGACTCATCGACTTCTAAAGGTACGTGCCAACACCCCCTCGCCTACCCCTCTCTCTCTCTCTCTGTGGAAGTGGATTTGCATTGTGCCCAAGATGATGTGTTGTGTCACTCGGTTGGGTCCATGGAAGTGGATTCGCATTCCACCTTACTCTCTCGACTCTCAGGGTTTCCTCTCTCGCGATCCTCCGCAAAACTCCCATGACGGAATTGAGCGGCTGAGCTCACCCAAAGATCTCTCTTCCGGAGGCAATGGAGACGATTCACTGCGAGTAGCGATGGCTCACTGCTGGTGGCGCGCCCCCGCTTCTTCTTCTCCTTGCGGCAATACTAAGCTGCACCGTGGCGTTGCCGGTGGTGGCGAGCTCGGCCTCCGCGATGTGCGAGCTCCATTTCGCCAACCATGATAGTCTCTACAACTACAGCTTGGCCTCCCCCATCCCGAAGTTCCCGCATGGCATGCTCAACGAGGATGGGTAAGGCATCTCCCGCACTTCCTCTCTCGCTTCACCGACCTTAACTTCACTGAGAGCGTCTGTGACTAGTAGGTCAAAATATACATGAACTTGAGAAAAGATTATGAAGAATCGATGCTCTTATGTTACACACGAGTGTCTGAATAACGAAGAGATTGTTTTGCTCAAGATGAGATTTAAGAAACTAAGGTAGGACATTCTTCTTGTGCTTCAATTCGTGCTCCATTAATAGAAAATTTGGGTGCTCCAAGCGAAAGAGGATAGAAAACGTGAGAACATGCGAAGAGTTTGAGGGTTTTGTTCTTAAGGTTTGTTAAATTCTATCAATGTTTTTTTTTTATAAAATTGCCCTTATTTTGGCCATCAGAAATGCCACATACTTGCTGACCAACGAACATTTGGTTGCCCAGCAATTTGAGATCCTTAACCACTTCGGATCCTCATTTAAAACAATGGTCACTTTAAGTCCTCACTTTGACTTTTTTTTGAAATTTTTCCTAAAAATTATGTTGTATTCCGTTAGTTTTATCACAAACACTAAAATTCTAGGTTAGGTCAACTACAGAGATCCAATGGTAGAATTAACATTTCTGGGTAAAATATTTGTATTTTTATATAAAAACACAAATATAGATACGAGATTGTTAATAGAAAATCCATCCACCGCAAACAACTACTCATCTTATGTAAGAACACATCTCGGTAAAAGAAAGTGAAAGCATGCATTGGGTTATTATTTTTTATATCGTCTTATTTATGTTCTTAAAAACTTTACTTATCTAGGTCATTCATTCAATTTAATTTGCAAATTTTCTCGTTTTTGAAATGTTCCTGTGAAAATATTAATTATGATTATACTAAGTTTTCAACATGCTTCAATATATAAAGAAAAATATATGTTTGTTCAAGCTCCGTCACATTATTACTTCTTCAATTTCGAATGTTAATAAGATAGGAAGGTGCCTTTTTTAATATGACTTTTCATTTTTTTATTTTGGCTAAATCCATAATCCTCAAGCGTTGATTATTATTCAGAATTAAAGTATCAAATTCTTTTTCAACTATTCTATTATCGACGAGTAAAAATTCTAATATATATATATATATATATTTTTAAAATTACGGAATTTTAACATGCATTATCCATTCTCAGAAAAAAAAAAGTTACAAATTGGGAGTGGAAATAGGCGAAAATCTCCCAAACAGGCCAAAAGAACCACCTCGTCTTCCGACAATTATTTTCTCTTTTTTGCCCCCAAGAAAAACGAAAAAAAAAAGAAGGAAAGCAAGAGAGAGAAACTAGCACCCCGAAGAGAACGAGGGTTTAAGAAGATAAAAACCATAACTTTCTTCCTTCTTCACCGGCGTCGACCTCCAGAACAGAAGGTAGGGGGCGCGCTCCAATGGCGGGACTGGTGCAGCGCTACGTGAGCTCGAAGGCCGAGCTGAACCGGCGGGAGAAGCAGAAGAAGAAGGCGAAGTCGGGCGGATTCGAGTCCCTCGGCCTCAGCCCCAATGTCTACAACGGGGTCAAGCGCAAGGGGTACCGGGTCCCCACCCCGATCCAGCGCAAGACCATGCCCCTCATCCTCTCCGGCATCGACGTCGTCGCCATGGCCAGGACCGGCTCCGGCAAGACGGCGGCCTTCCTCGTGCCGATGCTCGAGAGGCTGAAGCAGCACTTGCCTCAGGGCGGCGTTAGGGCCCTGATCCTGTCGCCGACGAGGGATTTGGCCTTGCAGACTCTCAAGTTCACCAAGGAGCTCGGCCGGTTCACGGGTTAGTTTCTTCGCCGGCTTTTGCTTCGTTTTTTTTTAATTAGCTATATCTGTTACCAGGCTAATTTATGAGGACAGAGTGATACCCGAGAAGTTTGATAAAATTACGCAATTTTTGGGGCTATAAGAGATTCTTTCAGATTTTGAAATGTGGGCGGCATCAAAATTAGGCTAAAACAAGGCGGGGTTCTGTCAAAATTTATCATTTCTATATGATGTTAGTTAGTGGTAGGTGATTATTCAGCTTGATTAGAATTCAGCTTTACTTTTGGTTTTATTTGGGTGACAATTTAGTTCGATCCTCTGTTGCTTTAGCTCTAGGAATACCTTTGAGTGCGCATAATTTTGTTAGAATGAGGAAGAATTTGATGGGATTTTGTGAAGTTGTAACTTTTACAATGCTGTAGATCTTCGGACGAGCTTACTTGTGGGTGGGGATAGCATGGAGAGCCAGTTTGAGGAGTTGGCACAGAACCCTGACATTATAATTGCTACTCCTGGTCGGCTGATGCACCATTTGTCCGAAGTTGATGATATGACACTGCGGACAGTGGAGTATGTGGTTTTTGATGAAGCAGATTGCTTATTTGGCATGGGTTTTGCGGAGCAGTTGCATAAGATACTCTCCCAACTCAGTGAAAATCGGCAGACGTTGCTTTTCAGTGCGACTTTACCCAGTGCACTCGCTGAGTTTGCCAAGGCCGGTCTGCGAGACCCTCAGCTTGTTCGGTTAGACTTGGAGACTAGGATCAGTCCTGACTTGAAGCTTGCTTTTTTCACTTTAAGGCAGGAGGAAAAACATGCTGCATTACTATATCTAATAAGGGAGCATATTAGTTCAGACCAGCAGACACTGATTTTTGTTTCCACCAAACATCATGTGGAGTTCCTTAATACTTTGTTTAGAGAAGAGGGTATTGAGCCTTCTGTATGCTATGGTGACATGGATCAAGATGCTCGCAAAATCCATGTGTCAAGGTTTAGATCAAGAAAGACTATGTTGCTGATTGTCACTGATGTTGCAGCTCGGGGCATAGATATTCCGTTGCTTGATAATGTGATTAACTGGGACTTTCCCCCTAAACCCAAAATTTTTGTCCATAGAGTTGGACGGGCAGCACGAGCTGGTAGGACTGGTACTGCATATTCTTTTATGACAACTGAAGATATGGCTTATCTATTAGACCTTCATCTATTTCTTTCAAAGCCAATTCGGCCTGCTCCTACTGAGGATGAGGTTTTGAAGGATGTGGATGGAGTGATGTCTAAGATTGACCAAGCGATTGCCAATGGAGAAACTGTTTATGGACGCTTTCCGCAGACAGTAATTGACCTTGTCTCTGATAGAGTTCGGGAAATCATCGATTCATCTGCTGAATTGTATGCTTTGCAGAAAACATGTACAAATGCTTTTAGATTGTACTCGAAAACAAAACCGTCGCCTTCGAAAGAGTCCATAAAAAGAGTAAAGGACTTACCTCGGGAAGGCTTGCACCCTATCTTCAAAAATGTACTTGCAGGTGGTGAATTGGTAGCTCTGGCTTTTTCCGAGCGACTGAAAGCATTCAGGTATCTTCTCAATTCCCTTTCCTAAAATGCATCATGCTATGTATTTAGCAAATTATTGGATATCTGAATTAATCTTTCTATTTGGTTCTATTCTGAACCAACAATTAACATTTCATAATTCGTCTTTCTGATTTATGCTAGACCAAAGCAGACAATTCTTGAAGCTGAAGGCGAGGCTGCTAAATCAAAGCATGTGCAGGTAGCTTCCTATAGCATGACCCGTTTCGGAATGCTTTCTTAAATTTAAATGAGTATGCATCCTTTTTTTTTTTTTCAATGGCTAGTTCTTACTCAGAGCTCATACAGCTATTATGTTGCTACTGCTGATTCTTGTGATTAGTTATTTCATTCAACCTAATATTTAGGACTCATTTCTTTTCTCTTTTTTCCTCCTGCAACATCGACCCCCCCAAAAAAAAAAATAAAGAACCCTAGGGAGATGTTCTTACTCAAATCTTTTTATGGTGTCGACTTTTCTGACTCTTGAACTTTCCTCCAATTCAAGTCTACTGTGCGAGCATGATGGTTGATATGTGAAGTATATAATCTTTAAGTCAGAGATTCTGAAATGTTTATCTTGTCAATTGTTGTATTGACTCTGGCTTATTTTCAGGGTCCTTCCAGTCAGTGGGTCGATGTGATGAAGAGAAAAAGAGCTATTCATGATGGCATCATAAATTTGGTACAGCAACAACGTGATATCAAACCTTCAGAAGAGGTTGAGGTATGGTTTTGTTTCCATTTTCTATCTGTGAATGGGTATAGTAGATAAAGAAAAAGCTCATGTAGTTTATCAATTAGAGGATTCAACTTGGACCATCTGATCTCATGGACTTTTTTTCTTTCTCAAAATGGTGCATGTCATGATTTTTTCTTAACCTGCACAGATCTTTTATTCATGCTTATTCTCTTATTTATTTTAAGTGTTTGCTCTTAAATAACAAAAGCTGTTGGTGATTAAAGTGTAGGATATGTAATTGTTCTCTTTTTAATTGTCAACAGGAAGTTAAAACTGGGGATTTTTTTTTCCTCCAAATGGATCTGAATTTGATTGTGTTTCACAAATGTGTGAACTTGCACACTCTATTGTCTCCCTTGAGCACCCTATCAAATGCCATTGTGATGACGAAGTAAAAACTGGAAAGCCTCGGACATGCAATTGTACTGCCCGTTTGAATAGCCAAAAATGCATGCCCTTAGGTGTCACAACATCAAAAGAAGATCTTGAACTATGTGACATGTCGTTGTACTGCTGAAATGTTGCTAAAAATTACAACAATGTGCCATAAGGTGAAGGAAGTTGGTGACCTGAAGCAATCTGGCTCGAATAGGTTGACTTGGGAAGATTATTGCACGTCCTTCTTGATGTGATAAATATTGGCATGATGAGGCAATTCTATTCTTTTATATATGGTAGTTTTTTAGGGTTTTTACTTGGATACTAACTCCTTTTACTGGTTAACTCGCAGATTGATCCAGTGAGCACTTCTTCTAAGGAAAAGGGGACAAAAGGTTCTCTTCTTGGATCTTTTTTATTATATTGCTCTAATATTTTGGTTGGTACAACTGGTTCGGCATAAGATCTACAGGTCTCATGAAAATAGACCATATTAACAAGGCTTTCAGGCAGTAGATAAGTCTTTCAGATTATCTGGTCTTGTTCCTTTATTGATGTTTAAAGACAAACTTTGTCAAAATCAAGAAATGTCATTCTGCCACCACGTATTCAGTCTCTTTCCCTTTTACTCAAGGGGTGATTATCTTTTCCTGCCTAAAACGATTGTGAGGTTAAGTATTTAAGATTTGCTTGCCTATTCTTTTCCGTGTGGGATAACAATTAACGAAATGATGAAGGATATGAGTTGATGCTATTGGATAGTTTTGTGTTGATGAAGAAAGAAGAGCAGACTTTAAAGAAAAATTTGTTGAAATTTTTTATTTCCACATATCTGGTTCTAAAGTGTTGGTAGTCTTTTGTTGACAACTGTATTCTTTACCTTGGATTATTTTATTCTGCATTTGTCAAATATCCGGAGTGAGATGGAAATGTCTTTCTCCAACATTGAGTGTTAGCAGATTATCCAGTCTCACAATTACATACACAATATTATGGAATGATATCTTCCAATGAATGGTCCTTTTTTTTCAAAAAAATTTCTCATGGTGCTAGAGGCCCGTGGTTCCAAACGAAAGTCAAGGAATTTCAAGGATGATGAGTACTATATTAGTTCAATACCGACCAATCATGTAAGTAATGTTATTGAGGAAATGTTCTTCCTGGTTGATTTTATCTGATTTTGCATTCCTAAAGGATAGATGGTAAACTATCATTTGCTCCTTGTACTATACAGCATATGGAGTCAGGTCTCTCTGTGCGAGCTAATGAAGGCTTTGGATCAAATAGGTAAACAATTACCATTAACCTTTCCAAGTTTTTTATTGATGTTGTTACATAACATGTTTCTCTGGTGGATATGAGAAGTAAGTTTTTCACTATAGGTTCTATATATTTGTTTCTTTTTTCCAGGTTGGAAAGTGCTGTCCTCGATCTAGTTGCAGATGACAGTGGAGGTATTCAGAAGCAGAGGGCATCATATCATTGGGACAAGGTACATAAGTTGGACCATTTTCATCACCACTGACTTCTTTCTATTGAAAACTGTGAGAGTTTATTTTCTGTTCATGTTCTTTTGATGGCAGAGGAGTAAAAAGTACGTCAAATTGAACAATGGTGAACGTGTTACAGCTAGTGGAAAGGTACATTCCAATCTTATCACAATGGTGAATGGGTTACCCTTGCCTTTGGGAAAGATTACTTACATATGAGTTTGTTTTGTTGAGGAATATTAGTTTTTCCTTTTTGTGTGATGAATTGTGACTTGTATAGCAACATATTCAATCATGATAGATTTATTACTCCAGAAGTAGCCCTCAATGTAGATCTACATGGGATTTTATGGATTTCTGTTGAATGATTTCATTCTACATGTGCAGCTTATCAATGTAGACATCATTTTTTGTTTATATATTTTGTATGTAATACAGATAAAGACTGAGAGTGGAGCAAAGGTGAAGGCAAACAAAACTGGGATATACAAGAAGTGGAAAGAACGGTCACACAGCAAAATATCACTCAAAGGAATGAATAACGAAGAAAACTCTGTAGAATCCGCTGGCTTCGCAGGTGAGCACTGGTTGATTTTTCTGTTGATGTGCTCAAACTTTTCATCTCCTTCAGGCTTCCTTCTTTGATTTTTTTTTCTTGACTTGGTTTTAATTTGTTTTTTCCTCTTCCCTTGCAAAGCCTCCTTTTCTTGGATTTTGCTTTTCTCGATTGCTCCTCTTCTAATGGGAACTCATAAATTTTAATTCTTGGTCCGAGGAACAAACTATATTTCAAGTAGCAAATATCTACTATGGTTGACCTGTTTAAATTGTGTTTCTGTCGGCAGGAGATCGCAAATTTCATAGGGAAAACAGAAAGTTCAAGGGAGGAAAGCAGCAGCGTTCACTTCCGAATGCTAATGTTCGTTCAGAGATTAAGAATCTAGAACAGGTACGGAAGGAGAGACAGAAGAAAGCAGACAAGATATCCTATATGAAGAGCAAATCAGCCAAAAGTAAAAAGTTTGGTAAGAATGGGAAAAAAAGAAAGGGTAAGAAGTAAATCATGTGGGATCTGGTTTATCAGCATATTGTCATGCTGCAAGCAATTTTGGTTAACCTTTTCTTTGGACATTGGATTTTGTGTAATGATTGCCTCTTATGGTAATGTAGAGTACTTTAATTCAAGTGTTCGCAACATAAATTACTCTGTTGTGAGTTGATTCGGATGGATTAACCCATACATAAAAGAGGCATTTGCACTCAATTTTTCAACCTCAAGATGATTCCAACTTTTTAATCAATTTGCATATTCTAAGTTAATCCAGTAAATTGCACTAGTCCCTGAACCTTGTTTTGTATTTCATTTCAGTGACTTTATTTCCACGTGTTCCAGTTACGTCGGTAATTATCGTATCTTGCTCCATTCCGGCACTTAGTCTAACGGAAAACAGCGATCGATAAAGGAACAACGTCGGACCTTTTGGCTTTAGCACCTGCATGAATGGTGCTGACATAGCGCAGATGTTATCTCTTGAAGCTATTCGGTGGGGCTAGGAATAGATGATATCATGAGATTCAAAAGCACTCGCACGACTGAATTAACAATTTCATGCTGTAGAGACCACCTCTCGTTTGACTTCTTCAGGGTCCTGTGTCCCGGGTCATTGTCACATTCGAGATTCGGGTCGCTAGTGCATTTTGTGGCGGACGATGAAGGAGAGAAAACGATTAGACCTTTGACCTAGGCTATGGATCCGGGACCGCAAAGATTCCGCGCAACGAAGCCCATTGGTATCCTGAAAATCGATTTGATCGAGTCCTTAGCTTTTGGCTGCCGAAAGTATATCCCAAGTTTGTGACCCACACAAGAGAGCAAGGTCAAATCCCAGCACAATATCTCCGAAATAAACAATCTTCTTTTTGTCTTCGATTCTTCATATGGAAGCCACCGTTTTCGTGACTCAAATTCAGGACGGCGCCCACCACGTTACCTCTTCGCGTGCCCACAAGCATCATACCCTACGTTATCAAAATCCTGACGATTGTGCATTCCTCAAATCGAGAACGTGACTTTTAGAACTCCTAGGCCCGCAAGCAATTAGCAAAGACAGCAAATTACGTGCATAGATTCTCCATTCGCAATCCCCCGTCCCTAATTGTTGGAGCAAGACATGGAGGTAAGAGTAAGAAACAGAGGAGACAGAAACAAGAGCGTCGTTTCCAAGAAGTCCGAGTTTATACACACTCCAAAACGCATCGGGACCAAGACAACATCTAGTCTCTAACAACATTACGGAAATACACTTGTTTTCTGAGTCGTAGATATTTCAAAACAGATCCATTTATACAAAGAGGTACCACACCATTTTCTCCTGTAACCTACATTTTTCTTATAAGAAGCACATCCCCATGTATATTTGCCTCATCGATCAAATCAATGAGCTAGGTGTGGAAGCGAGCTGGGGATGCGGTGAGGGTGGAAAGCACAGGCACAGTGCACCGATGTCAGGCTCAGGCAACCACTTATTATCAGAGAGTGCCTCCCGGGGCAAGTATGCAATGCAGGGAACGAGTCGCATACTGCCTGAACAGCCGGAGGAGTAAGAGCTGTGCACTGGCTGATGTTCAGATTCTTCAGCCCTTCATCGTCGCTTCGGCCTTTCTTGGACTCCCATAGGGGAGGCCTGTTATTCACTCGACTCTGTGCCAAAGAGTACATTGCTCTGTCTGTGATGTTCTGGCAATAGTAGAGCCCGAGAGATGTCAGGTGTGGACATTTATTTGCCAATGCAATCACACTGTCATCTGCAAGAAAAGTAGGAAAACATCAATAGCAGGACACGGCTGCTTGTAATGTACTAAGCAAATCTATAATGCTTGTTTCGCAGGACACGAATGCTTGTAATGTACTAAGCAAATCTATAATGCTTGTAATGTACTAAGCAAATCTATATCACTTGAAATTTTTCATCGTTCACTCATTTTGATCAGTTTCAGAGTGAACTTATATCATGAATAGTCAAGATCCACAGGGAGCAATTGGGTTTTCCATGTGTTAGTCGGCAAGGCAAAGCGCTATCATGTTTCTACAGTTCGGAGTGCAATTAGATGATAATAGCAGAACGTGCACACATTTAATCTACACCTAAGACTGTCCAGAAGTTCCACCGTGATTCTCAGGCAAAGTTCGATCATATTGATCAGAAAATCACAAGTTCTTTACTCTCCCTGTGATATTTATGCTCCTTTACCGGCTCCTCATTGAGACAGTATCACTGTGTAGAAAATTGCCTAAAAATGATACATGCTGTAGTAGTATCTTGCATAACTGAAGGATAGAGATGGAAACAAATAACTCTCATGCTCGTTCAAGACTTACTTGAAAAATTATTCAACAGAAAATACCAGCATATTGAATTACAAAGAACCTTCATAGGGAAACAAGGAAAGGAAAGTTAGATGAGTAGAGCAACAAAGTAACACGGGCAATCCAGGATCTCAAATTCATAACCCAGTTGACTATAATCTATTCGAACACCTGAGATGACTTATCGCAGCCAAATCACTAGACAATTTTCATGGATGTAGGCAATATCTTAAATTCCTCAATGGAAAAATCATTAAAGTGAAAATGAACATACAAGACAAGCAGAGTCTTCTTGCAGAAATAATCACATCCACATTCCACATTACTCTATTCTCAACACATCAGCAAACAATAAGTCAAGATCAGTTTGTACTTCGTGGAAAAAAAATAACTTCAGCAGCCATCATATCTTAGAGTACCTGTTATATGGAGACAACCACACAAGTCAAGAACTCTGAGATCAGGACATCCATCTGCCAAGCTCATGACCCCAACATCACCCACATTTTCACACCATCCCAGATTTAAAGATTGCAGTTGATTGCAGTTGCGCCCTATAGCCTGCAGGAAATATTACTATCACAAATTGCCCGATGCACAAGTAGAAATGACATGAGACTAAAGAAGTCGGTTAAACCTGCAATGCACGGTCTGATGCTGCCTTAACACATCCACAAAGATTCAAAATCTTCAATTGCTTACATAGATTAGTCAGGTATTCAAGAGCTTCATCACTAAATGCTGAACACCCACTAATGTTGAGCTTACTGAGATTAGGACATCCATGGGCTAGAGCATATAAGGAGCAGTCAGTAAGTTTGAAGCTTTTGCTAAGGTCCAGGTCCAGGAGCTCATGACAGTAAGTTGAGATGGCCTCAACAGCATTGTCCTCAAGCTGTGGTTTGTCTTGACGCAGCACCAATGTCTGCAGCTTCGTAAACTTGGGGGCAAGAGATAGGACCAAGTTGTTCATGTTCTTCTTTACCCTAAAATATAACATGAAAGCCACATCACGAAGAAACACATTATGCAGAAACATCTTGAAGAAACACATCATATGAGAACACTTCATTAAGATACAAGTGATGCAGATATTCTCTTGGCTTATGTCCTCTCCAAGATCCTTCCCAAGATCATACAGTGATTCACGTACTAAAAGAAAAGGCTGTGTATGCAATCAGATGTGCCACATCAGGAGCCACATTCACAAGTTTTAAGCTGATGTCAAGTTCACCATACAAACTGCACCAGAAATACAAGTCCAGAAGTGAAGCACAAGAAACACATCACTTCCTTTCCTTATTCTCTTTTCAGATTGTTGCCCTCGCAAATATTAAAATAACCAATCCTCAGTATGCACAAGATTGAATCTTATGTCATTACTGAAGGAAGAACGACTGCTAGTCCCAAATCTGGCTTGATAGAATCCGGAAAGGCACTAACAACAAGCATTCTCACAAAATTTTCAGACTGGGAGAAGAAATCAGTGAGTTAACAAACTCCTTCTGCCAATACTCTGGTTTGACACCGAGTGATAAAACAAATTGAAAGCCAGTTTCACAATAAAGATATATATAGCTTGCTCGACTGTTCTGCATGTAACTGAAGGCACTTGACTCTGGAAAATACAAAATTGTCATGAACCTGGTAATGTATAGTTCTAAGGAGCACATAGACATATAAAGTACTAGAAGTAGAATGCGTACTCAGACTTATCATTATGGCACCGGTACCTACTGAAGTGACCTACAGACCGAAAAGAGAAATCAAGATTAAACCTATCCTCATCTACTAAAGTCACAAAGTAAACTCTAGTGCTCATAGTCCTAGATAAGCAATGACATATATATAGTTCACAACATCGGGTGGAGAGATACAGTGGAAATTGCATACCACACCAGAGATAAATGTGTGAGGCCGAGGCCAATTGCATCTCTCCATCCACTGCAAACCCCAGAAGCGACAATCATCATGCGATCATCGACGAGCGACAGGATCCGTAGCAACAACTCCATAGGTATGTCCTTCCACTCGGTGATGACTCCACATTCCATCTTCGCGTTCCCATCACTAATAACCCCAACCATCATCAGCTTTTCAAAGCACAAGTTCAAGTCCTCAGCCCTCACTTTATTCCCAACCACCATTTCACTCGCACTAGGCAACACCTGTAACAACTTTTTCGATTAGAAACTCCCGTTGAAGTGAGCACAGGACAATATTTCAGTCGAATGCAAGTTGTATAACGACAAGAGAGTAGTCAGAGCACAAGATCAGCATGACCCAAGCGTGTCATAACCAATAAACAAGATCATAGGGTGTCCTAAACACAGCACAGAAGGAGCCTGCAGTCATACGACGACACCATACGCGCGCGCTACTCAATTAAGGCACGTATCCACTGGTGTACATGATCAAATCAGAAGAAAAAAGGTCGGGTAGGAAACAGAATTCTCCAAGGTTCATTCTTGAAAACAGAGTTGACACCGTGAGAAACTGGAATACGCGAAATCCATCAGTTCCATCACAAAACTCCGAAAATCATGCTGAGAAGAAAGGGAAAACTGGGCAGGGTAAACTGGACAACCAAGAGGCTGTCACAAACACGCAAACTTCAGCTAAATTAGCAAAGCACAAAACAGCAAAATACTTCCTCCGCCTGTCACCGATTCACAAAAAGGAAAAAGGAAAGGAAAAGGTCAAAGATCAGCAGCCCAGCACAACATCAAGACGAAGAGGAAAATCACGAGAGAGAATGATCAAGAAAAGAAGATACCCAACAAGGTAAACGAGAACGAGGACGAGAACGAGGACGAGAAGAAGCAAGAGGAACGATGGAAAGAAGGAAGGACAGGTCGTGATCTTGAATACCCACCTGCCACTTTTCAAGGTGGAGAGAGAGGGATGGGTTTCTTTGCTTGGTCTTGGAAGCTTTGAGGGTCTTCCTCGTCTCTTCCTGCTCCGCCTCCTCCTCTGCGAACATACACAGACGAAGAAGAAGAAGGAAATGGCTTGGCGCTTATTTAAAAGACGGGGCAAATTCCGAGAAAATGCAAATGAAAAAAAAAAAAAAAAGCGAAAAATATTAAAATAAAAAAGAAGGAAGGAAGGAAGGGAGACGTACGGGAAGGGAAGGAAATAGCGACGCGTATGAATCCACGTGGCGCCAAATGACAGGCAGGGGGTGTTGGCCCCCACGTTTTTACCTTTTTTTGGGGGTGCTGAAAATGTGATGGGGCCCTCGGCTTTGTAATTTCTGGGAAGGGATAAGTGCCTCGTCTATAATTGAATTTTAAAATTATCATTAAAATTTAATTGAGTGTTGAAATTTTTAAAAATATTATTGAGCCTTAAAATTTGTCGAATGGATCCAATCAAAGTCCCTCACTTGAATGTAATTTTTTTTAAGATTTTTAAAATTCGATTATACTTTCGTGACAAATTTTATAACTTAATTGTACTTTTTAAAAATCTTAGAACTTGATTGATTTTTATGATAAATTTTTGAACTTGATTAAATTTTTAAAATTTTTGAAGATTCAACTACATTTCATGATAAGTTTTAAGGCTTTCATTATATTTATTCAATATATAATGGGTTTAACCATAAAGGAAAAATATCGCGTAAAATGAGGTCTTGAAATAAATACAAACCATCCATCTAAATCAGCCGCCAAATAGATATTACCAGAAATTATTCGGGTCAATTCAATTTGACCCTTACTAAGATTTAATCCACATCGGCCGGACAGGAGAATAACTAGATTCTACAACTTAGTCTTCTTCTTTTTTTATTATTTTTTTAATGGATCAAAGTGAAATTCATGACATTAAATATCTCTCAATCTCATTAGTAAAACTGACAGCGATTCCACACCCTTAGTTTTCGGCACTGGCTCATTATTTTAAGACGGAGGATAATCAAGAGAGATGATTCGTGTTCTGTCCTTATCCCTAAGTCGAGAAAAAGGTAGCGGAAGAAATGAGGGCGGGGTTATGATGAAAGTTTAGATAAAGATTAAAGACTAAAGTTTTTTGGGGGATATTTTTTTTTTAATTTTATTTTTTCCGATGTTGTTATAGATTTTTCCTAAATGGAAAAAAGAGGGTTGTAAATAAAAGAAAGCGAGGTGGGGGACAAGTGACGCGTGCGTGGGCGCAGAAGATTCTCCATTTGCTGAAAACCGAAGCCGTTCCCTCCACTAAAAGCATTTAACATTCTCGGCAATTTTCTTTCCTTCTTTTCTTTTCTTTTTTTCTTTTGTTTTTCCATCTTTCACTTTCTTTTCCACTCATCTTTTTAAATGGCGGGTGATTTTAAATTTCACTTTAAAAATAATGATATAAATAATTTATGAATTTTGATTTAGCATATGACATGATTTTGAACTTTAAATTTATTCAATATGATTTCTTAGCTTTAATTCGATATGTAATGTCGTTCCTAAATTTAATTTATGATTTTTTTTACATGTTCAGTTTAATTTTGAAATTATATGAAAATATTTAATGTTATATTTAAATTTGAATTAATGAAATAATAACGAGTAGAGATTGTATATCTAGCAAATATTGCTTGACCCACAAGGCGGCTGCTTTAGGGTAAACAAGCCATTTAAGTACGGAATCCATCTGTAGTGCTCGGCTGGTGTGCTTGTTGCCTTCTCTTTGAGATTGTTCCGGATTCTCGACGTCCAATAATCGCAAATAAAACGAAAAAAAAAAAACCAAGAAAAAGCAGTAATTAATGCAACGGAGGGAACGAGATTGTCGGGTCAAGCAAGCATTCAATCAACTTTTTGTTCCATTGACAAAGATGGGAGTCGTGGAGAGGAAGGAATTACCATAAATACAAAGATGGGGCCTCAGCTATTCTCTTCGCGCAAGCAATAAACATTGTAAAAGCACATCTATCCTCACTTCAACATGTGTGTGCCCAATATAATCGGACTTCAGAAAATTTAACTAAGTTTCGAACCCTTCGTTGAAGAAATATGATGTGAAATAATCAAATCCTCAATTATAATTGTACCGATCAAAAGATTCATGTCCCGGACTAGATTTCCTGGTGGGAAACTTATCGTGAGCTGCTTTTTTAAATAGCTAAGTTAAAATTTGATGAGGGAGACATGTAGGGATATGTAAGAATCTTTAGGTTTTGTCGCGTAATTATTCTTTTACATATGTTTCATTAGCGACGTCTGATCCCCGCATTCATGCACCAGACGAATTTGTCCAGAATTCTTGTCTAAGTACGCAAAACACTTCGCTCTTTCGTTCTCACGAGTCAAATCAAATGCTTTGCCCCTCTGATTGATTTGATCTGCGGGTGAGGACGAAATTTTAAAAAGCCTATGCCCCCCTATGGCACTATGAAAAAGGTTACTGCATAGCATGCCCTAGCTTATCAAGATTGAGCAAATGACATCGAAACCCCCAAAAAAAAAAAAAAAAAACTCAGAAAGCATTATTGTAGACCACCTTAATTATCAAATTTTTTGCAGCATTCAAAAGCCAATGATTTCATGAAGACTAATTAATGCTACATATAGTTAATGCCAAAAAGTTTGATCATATCATCGCAACATCTTTACTTTGTAAATAACCAACACCTGTGAAACATAGGTATGTGGCAAGTTTATCCGATATTTTACTTTTCATTATCGCTCAAGCAAATTTCTAATTCTAGCGAATCTTTATGTTTCATAATATTTCAATGAGAAATTTATAATCACGTGTATCGATTCTATTATGAGATTTTTTTGGCTGAACTTTTAGGTCGGGGGATCAAATTCCGAAGTCTGAGTTATAAGAAAAAAAAGTTTTGAATGATTAAAATCTATATTCTATGATTGTGTATATTCTGTATTTGAAAGTGTTGATCCTAAAATTGCAATGATTTTTCAAGTTGATGAGCAGGAATTTTTTTCATTCAAGTTGCATTGGCTGAATTTAGAAGGCAATGAAATAAAAAGTTGATGAAACAAATTCATGCTTATAAATCATAAAAAGAAAGATCAAATGATTATAAAATCATATTACATTATAAAAATTCCACGATTGCGCATACATACATATGTATGGAAATTGTTAGCTGATATTTGGCGTGTAAATAATATTAGAGGATTATTTGAAAAGCTAATATCTTTGATCTTAGCAAATTTTCAATGCGTATGCATATAATGGTAATGATTCTACATTCGCGTGTATATATAAATTTTTCTCTTGAAATATCTATGGACAAAATTTTCGAGTTGATGGAACAAATTCCTAAATCTAAGCTATAAAGAAAAATAATTGTTTAAAAGTTCACATTTCATGATTGCATATATTCAGCATTTAAAACTATTAGCAGTAAAATTGTAATAATTTTCCAAGTTGAAGAGAACAAGGTCTTGCATCCAAGCTACATGATAAAAATTCATCTTCCAAGATGATGGTTATCTTCCAATTCCATGATTACACATATGTATCCTTACTAATAGATATTTCACGGATAAATGATATTAAAAGAAAATTTGAAAAATTAAGCATGTATCGTTTTCGTAAATAATGAGTGCTTAAAAATAAATGGAAATAAATTTTAGCAAATATAAGAACCATACTTACATAATTTTTTGGAGAAAAAAATGGTAAACTGGGCTTCCCATATTTCATGAGTTTCATAAATAAATATGACTATATGTATCTTAGTGATTACTCCTATGATAAAATGCATAATTATAGGCTACTCTAAATGGGATCATTTTTAATATTTATATTCAAAAACTCACACGACAAGCACGTAGAACAAAGGACCCGTTGCATAAACTTTTAGATTATTCAGATACAATTAAATGAAATATCAAAGATAATTCTTTTCACTTTGAAACTGGTCAGAATAAACTTTTAATTAAGGATTACGATAAATTTTTTTGGGAGTTTACGTAATTAAGTGTACTTTAGTGTGTTTGACAAATAGATAATAAATAAATACATAAAATCAGAAAATTCAATAAAAAAAAATCAACACAAAAGTTACCTACGATTTCGAAAAAGTTACAGAAGAAATTTTTTATGTAACTTGGTTTTGCTGTCGCCAAGAAGATGAGATACATGAATATTTGGTTAACATCTAATCGACCTAACTACATTTAGTAACGACAAGTTCATAGTATAATAAGTATCAGACTCTAAAATATTGAAAAAGACAGCCCAATTAAGAATAAACAAAGTTGGGAATGCAAAATATATGAACGACCAATTGTTGGTAAAGGAATTTCCACACCATAAGGAACGAATATGTCAACATTCTTATACTGAAAATAAAGAAAGGGAATTTCAGATATGCATTCATTGGGAAAAAGGCACGCGAAATATCCAATAATTCTTCTTCTTTTTTTATGCACTTTGGTTAGATTTTTGTGAATCATGATGTATCTAAAAATTATTGAAAAAAAAAAAACAAGATAGACATCAAAATGTTAAGTAAAACGAAAAGGGAGATTCTTCATAAATAGCTCGTGTGGAATACTGAGATATCTGGAAGAAATCGTCTTTAACTCTCAATAAATAGAGAGGAGCAATTCTAAACAGATAGCTTGCTTGCATTATATGCCAAAGTCAATAGTACAAAGGTCAATATTTCGGCAAATGGAGGAAAACTATGGAGAGAGGGGAATTTGCATTCTTACTTTATGTTTTCATAATTTAATCGATTCTCATTATTTTACGTGCTCAAAATATTGCGTCTACTTATGTCATGATTCAAAAATAATATTATATCTTCATAATTTTCTATGATGATTTCTCTTACGGAAAGTTCCCATAAAAAAATAATTTTTTAGACTTATATTGCGAATATATTTCGAAATGCGTACGATGCTGGATATATGAAATGCTAAGGCTAGGCCAAAGCAATCAAAGTACGAAAAGCAGGAAATGCACTAATGCAACAAAGCAAAGAAAATATAAAGTTCTTATCTTCCCACCGCCACAGGCAGTCCAATTTGCGCGCCCCATCGTCCATCCGTAGTGGCGGGTCCCTTCCAAATGCTCCATCAATGGCTGTAGATATGAGGTACGTTCTGCAGCATCCCCCTCTTTCTTTATTTTTTCCATCGATCTGCACCGTACGATCGCATTCTTTCCTTTATGTCTCCTTTTGTATTCTAGCCATGATACTCTCCACTTTCTAATAATATATCGATCCAATCGCTGTTTCCCCTCCCGAGGAGCATGAGCCTTGTCCTCCGCGACCGATCTCGCGGGGCGATCATGTATACAGCACAAGTTCTCGTCCTCATGCATCACCATGACCCTTTGCATGAGCGGATGCGAAAGAAGGAAATGATTGACGTGGTGAATGTGACCGAGAATTTGGTGCGCAGGGTCGTGCGTATGTGCATTTGAGGTGTCAGGATGCTGCTGGCCGTTTTCTTGGTCTTTGTTCTTTTGTTCCTTCTTTATGTGCTTCCAACGACTGACTTGACCCGCGCGTGTGAGTGTGAAACTCACTGTTTCTCGTCGGGAGAGGATGCATATCCACATTAACAGAGACGTTAGAACTGAACGGATGGTGTTTCGAGATCTGGTGTGGTTTTTTACCATGCCGACGCTCCTGTTAAGGGAGATGGTCATGGAATATGTTCGATCCTAAGCCGACATCAAAGCCGAAATGATGCTTTATCTCGGTGTATGTTCATTGATGAAACTCTCTTTTATCTTGTGTTGAATGACTTGCGGTATCCCAGAGCTAAATTGATACAAAAGGTTACAGCAGCGAGAGAACAACTTGCGACATGAGTGGAACTCATAAGTACACATGAATGCACGACCTGCTTGAGGTGCACAGAGATGAACTCTCGATGTTATTCTCAAATTCCGATGTCAAAGGAGGTAGTTAAAATGGAAATAAAACCGATACATGAACTTCAAATTCTGATAAACTTAAAGAAGTCATCATTCAGACACTAAAGCAAAGTTCTGTAAAAAAGAAAATAAATCATCTAAGTTACTATTCTGAACTACCTAAAATGTCATCTAAAATTATATGTAAAGAATAAAAATAAAATAACAATCTTGGTGAATATCCAACCCCGTATCGAAATGTAGCACGCTAAAGCAGCCAGCAAATTTATCAGCGATAAGGCGATCTTGCATCAAGTACCAGGAGCAAAATAACTGCAAACTTCGGCTTGGGATGAATGTCAAGCAGATGGAATGAACACAAAAGCTAGTTCAGTTTGCGAAAACTGGATGTCAATAAAGAACACCTTCTCAGAGGGATTAATCATGTACATTCTTTGCCTTGCCGCAGCAAATGTTATGACTGAGATTTATTTATAAGACTACCTCAAGGTGCACCAAAGAAATAGCAGGTAAAAGAATTTCTCAGATTTCATAAGATTCTGTATCTGAATTGTGTTCTACTCCCACCCTCCGTGATTTTGGAGGCATATGATTTTTCTGACTGTATCAAAGACTAGCAACAAAACAGTTAAAAAAAGAAAAGAATCTGCATAGGAGAATCTTGTAATGCCTCGCATGAGTAGAACCAGAGATTATTCACACATTTCCTAAGAAGGTAGGTTGCCAAGTCAAAGATTCAAGAACAAGCAAGTTACCCATTTATATGTTAGCTTTTGATGCTTCTGGTCATAAAGCAAGAAAGAAGATCAAAGCAAATCAAAGCAAATCATACTTCAAGCATCATATCTTACAGTTCCCACCACAGATGCAAGGAAGCATGGCCATGCCAGCATTTGGTCAACAGATGGCTTATTCTCTATACATTTGGAGCGTTCGTTACCAACCTTTATGGGCATTCTTTGCTTTTTATTGGTTTTCAAGCCAAGAATCTCTCTAGCAGATTCCCGAAGAAAAAGCTTGTTTTGGCCCAATTACTGGACTCGGGAGCCTTGGTGCTCCCGCTGTACGGGACCTTCTTCACGTTCAGCATCATAGTATGTCCGATTTCCTTGCGAAGCGCCTCGATAGTTTTCATGTCCACGGGGTTCCCCGAGGAATCTCTCACATAGAACACATTCATGGCTTGCTCCCCGACCGTGGTGACTCCTGCTCTCGAAACCGACAGCCCGTTCTCTCGGAGGATCCTTGTCACTTCGGACAGCAGTCCTACTCTATCCTTTGCACATAGCTCTAGGCTTAAACCCTGAAAAATATTAACATGTAGACAGAATGCAATAAGATGATGACTAAAGGACTTAGAGGAGTTTATGAGATTGCAATTTTTCTTCCTTGATTGTGTATCTACTTTGAAAGTGTGAAAGTAGGTGATATAAAAATTCTTCTTGATTTTATTTTTGTGAGCATTCTCCCGCACCTCGCTCACTCTTCTCTGGATTGCAGCTTCCAGACATTTTATGACCCTTTCCTTCTCTCCTTCGCTATCAAGAGTGCAACCATCCATATGACGAATGTAATACTCCTGAATGATCACAAAACCAAGTCAGCACATATTCATGACTCAACTGATCAAGTTAGGCTGCAAACTGCAGAGTAATTTGTCGAACAAACAACCAAAATTAAATGTTCATACTGGAAAATGAATGACATGCTAAGCAGCACCTCACAATCCAACATTCCTGGGAGGTTTACAGAGGATGACATCGGCATTTAAACAACAGAATATTTGAAGTCTTTAACTTGGACCCTTTTGGTAATTCTTCAATCTTTCCTGCCCATGAGTTATCTCTCTCCAGGAATCCATTATTACACTTTCAGTTTGGATATTTAACTATGCCAATCAGAATGATGAGCATGTAGGCATTGTGTAGAAGATAAAATACTCAAGCTAATAAGCTGAATGTTATTTTCTGAATGATATCAAGGTCTAACTCCACATCACCGATGCTATTGCTGAACATACTGATGCATAACAATTTCAATGATTCAGTGCTGCCAAGCCATTTCAGACGATGCAGCCTGTGGATACCAGTATGAACGACCAATTTTGATTCATTTGGGAGTAGTCTTTTCATGTCTGTATTACAAGGAGAAAGTTGATGATGGACTAGCTAATTGGGAAAATTTATCAAGGAATAACCTGTGATGCATCTGGGCCATCGGACGAGATAGTAGCATGAGAAACAACATACTGCATGTCTGTGAGCGTGCAAACTATGTCGAAAAGCAGCTTCGCTCGGTCTTTGCATCTCACACTAACCACCGAATAACCCTTCTCCTTACAGTGCTCTACGGTGATTTTGGGTTTCATCAAGGGAGAATACTCGTCTGCATTAGCTATCACTCCACAATTTTCATAATCCTTATCGGCAAAAAACATCTGGTGCAGTCGCCGATCAACATGCGTGAATCCCATGGAGAAACTGGTGCGGCCCACTTTTTCATCATCATCATACCCACGGATGAGGTTTTTAAGCTGCTCCTCCATTATCAATAGTCTGTTTGGATCATCCACCGCACGACAGTTAATCTTATCATTGACATAAAGGACACAGGCTATTCTCCTATTGTGCGTCCAAACTTCAGCAGCTACAACATTAATGTCAAGGTTTGCTAGGACGGCAGAGATTTCGGATAGGAGACCTGGGCGGTCTCTGCCAATGAGCTCAATAGCTGTGTGATCACCAATTGAGTGCACTCCAACTTTTTTCCCTGGCCAAGTCTTGGTTCGATCTGTGTGGTGGCCATTTGGACCTAAAGCCTGTGGGAAAGAACACATGAGAGGATTTCCTTTTAGAATGTTAGAGAGGATCAGGTGAAGAAAAGGTGTCTCACTTTTCTTCCTCATCAAGTGAAAGGCCTCTCAGTGAAACCTATTTCGGAGACACTATGTTTTCTCTTTTTCTGACACGAAGAAAGCAGTAAATGCAGATTCAAGAAACAGTGGAAACAATTTACCTTCTCTATGTAGTCAATGGTTTTAGAATCCGTGATTTTCTTTCCATGGTGATCGGTGACATGAAACACTGTCGGTTCAAAGAAAATAAAACATCACTACTCATGCTTGATGAAATAATCTACATAAAGACAACTTGCACAGTGAGGATGATGAGATTGCTATGACTGACTCTTGAATTCTAGAAGCTTTGGCAGACTCATACCGTCCATAAACCATCCTCCATCAGAGGAGATGTAGGCCTTGGTGATGATAAGATCAAGGTCAGACAGTATCTGTACAACTTCTAGCAGTATTCCTGGCTTATTCATGCTATCAACCTGGCAATCACAAAGCATGGTTATCATGGATCCAAATTAGCAGAAACTTTGTGACTATAGTACATTCTGTGTATGCAAATGTAGATGTCTACTCAACCAAACTAGAGTGTCCAGCTAGATTTGCATGATTTTTATTGGTCATCTTTAAGACTTTGATATTGCTGTCAGAGGAGTGTAAAAACAAACAAAACATGAATAATCTATCTTTTGCCTACTTGTACAAGTAAACATCGCACAATTGATCAACATCCCTCGTATTTGGCCATATCTTGTAGTATTGAGCATCGGTTTCTCAAAGACATTGGCTTATATTGTAGTTCCGTGTAATAAAATAACCGAGCCTAAGAAAAGCTCAGAGAAGAGGCAAGAATACTTACAAAGCCTTCTATTACTCAAGTAAAGTCGAGGGCTAATTCTACAGATTTCTAGAGGATCATCAACATAAGTATTTACTCTATTGTGGGTGTGGAACACCCAGGGTTGCTAGCCGCCCCTTCTACCTTTTTACTAGTAAGAAAAATTTTACCTTGACAAGTGTGCAGTCACTGCAACTGGTGTTATCTACAGACACCCTGCAAGAGGCATTGAAATAAGAATGTGGTCCCATTGAAAAACGAGAATGATGCAAAACAGTGAGAAACAATGGAAAAAGCCCATATTTTATCCATATTACTCGGACATTAATAACTGAGAGAGAGAGAGAGAGAGAGAGAGAGAGAGAGAACCTTGGAGGATTGATCCTTGTGCTGAGGTTCTCATACTCAGGATCAAAGTATGGCCAACAAACTTTAGCCATTATCAATAAAAATTCAGACAAGGAAGGCGGTCTCTATCTCTTTAACCTGTAAAACGGTGCATCAGAATTGCCAAAGCGATAATATAGTCAAAATTTTCCCATTACTCTTATTATTCACATAGGGGACATTTCTGTTGAGGCAGTTTTTGTTTCCAAACTCAAAGAACCTTCTTGAGGCCAGAAACTGAATTTCAGAATTACCGCAAATGCCTTCTTCTCTGTATTTTGAAGATATGCTCACGTCATGATAGCATAATCTGCACAAGGAATCACCAGGCGAAATTCTCTGATATCTGCACAAATAATATAAGTAATTACCAAGATTCCAAAGCGAATTGGTCCAGCAAAATACCCGAAGTTTCCGTCGCATTGCACTGAGAATAAACAGTAACATGGACAAGTATTTACGTAATAATACTTCCCAATAAAGAATTCTGTCTGAGTGTTTGCTTGCTCTCCCATTAACTTAACAATTGAAACAAAATCTTATCAAACAGATTACCAGAGAACACAGCAAATAAGATATCTACAAAATGATATTGCTTCTATAAACATGTAAATTCATAACTATGACATCAATCCGAAGAAATTTTATAGACACTGTTACACCCGATAGGGATTAATGAGTATGCAAATAGTAGCAGATGCCCCATTATCAGGAAAAGAAAAAGTTGAGAGGTCAACCCCATATGACTTGATTCTATTTCATCTACAAATGACTCACTTGTCAATGACACCAGCACAACTAAAGTCAACCAAGCATGGTTGGTTAGATCTCTCTCTCTCTCTCTCTCTCTCCCTCCCTCCCTCCCTCTCCCCCTCCCTCCTTGAGGGATTTCTAAGTGCTCTGGAAGGACTACTGCATCCATCTGTCAACCTATGGTGGACCACAAACTGCCACACATTTCATTGTCTTTCACCCTCAAAATGTTACCTACCGAACATTTTGTGCCATGTGATCAATGGGGCAGATGTAAACCCATTGAGCCATCTGATTAAGAATATTTGGTATGGAAAAAGTAGTATATTCCCAGATTTTGCACTTAAACAAAGATAGATGCTAATCAGTAATTACCTAATAATTATGGCACAATGAGACACGCTGTAATTTTTCACTATTTGGAAGTTTGTGGCAAAGCATCATTGCAATCGCAAGAAACAACAGGTTCTCAGGGTTTCTTGGCAAGTTGTCTTTGCAAGTTGTCAACGAAATGGACAACACAGCCGCCATTGCTTTCCTTATCACTTTGTTGTTTTCTTGGGGGCAAAAAAACAATTTCCTGTTCATTATTATTCCCTCTAGTTAACCATAAAAAGTCCTAACAAGATCCCCAGAAAATCAGAACTCCTTCAATGGTTCTCTATCCGATTCACAGTACTCATTCCAGAATCGACTGCTTGAAGGTTCTACACTCCATTTTGCATAAAAGAAGAAGAAGGGAAAGGGAACATATTTTGCCCACGGATAATTTCTTTGAGAAGATTTTCTCACCATATGGCATCAAACTATACGAACGAGTCGCTTGGTATCATCAGGAACAGTACTTACCAATTATTCTGAGAATTCACTTTTCCAGCAAAATGGCCAAGAAAGAAACCTGCGTTTTCCCAAGAACAGAGCAACACGATTTCTTCAGTTCTTAATGAAAGCAAGAGAGAGAGAGAGAGAGAGAGAGAGAGAGAGTAATTATATGGAATGTTCAAGATAATGGTGCCAGCTCAAAAATGTCGGGGGAATTGAATTCCTGGAAATCAAGGAATGTCTTTGAATGGAAAAAATGGACCAAAATGAGGGAATTGATAGACCTTACACACAATTCACCAAAAACGGAAATAAAGAGTGGCAAAAAGAGTCGTGTAACAACTTAGAAAATAAATAAAGCGGAGTGTCAACTAGGAAGGAGCAAACTCAACACAGCTCCCACACCTCATCACAAGAACAAATTAATGGGCAGTGACACCCAACACATACAGATAAAGTCACGACATTTCGAACGAAAAAACCGGTCGAGAACAGCTATCCACTTCTGGGTTTTGAATCTCCAACTCGAGAGTATAGAAAGAACAAGCGAATCAGCGGAAAAAAAAAAAAGAAACAGAGGAGAACTCAGGAGGGAGGGAGAAGCACTCGTTCAGAAGTTCGTACCTGCGGGAAAAGGAAGGAACTTTGCCACTTCACATTTTTGCCAGAGATTGTTACTGCGCACCCGAACCAGCACCGCAGACACAGAGCGCTCGCCCAATGAATATCAAGCACAAACCCACCCCTCCACTACTCTTGTTCTTCCTATTTTAAATAATGGCAATTCTCGTACCTCAGCTTTCGACGTTCCTTTTTCGGTTTCTCGATTTGATCCTCCGCTTTCTACGTTGGATTACCACTTCCCCTCCCAACACAACACAACCCAACTCTCTCTCTCTCTCTCTCTCTCTGTGCGTGCGTAATAAAATATAGAAGGAACCATGAGAGATTTCGTGGATCTAGAGTGGTCCTGTTCTTTAAAAATCATCTCTTTTTCCTACAGGCGGGTCGTCGTTAAGACAACGGGCGTCATGAATTGGCGGACGATGCTTTTCGGGCTAATGACGCGGCGACCCAACATTTGTCCGTCACAACCACCAACCTAACCGGGGAGTTCGAGTCAGATCGACTCGGCCGAGGACGACTCGCCGTGGAGCGCCTGCCTCTCACGCGCCTCCGCGGCTCGACGGGAGGCGGGCGGCGGAGGGGCTTCCACGTGGGCGCCCAGATGCTGCGTGCAACAAACGTCGCGCTCGGAGGGAATATGCGGGTGGGGCTCTTGTTCTGCCGCCGTTTGGGGCAGAGCAGGCAATGTGCTGGCCGTCGCTGTCCATAGCTCTTATCACTATTAGTGGCACCTAATTTTCACTTAATAAAACATACTTCATTAGAAATATAAATAATACAATAAGAACTAGGGTATATACCCCCCAAAAAACCAACAAAGTGCTCGAAGCAACGCAAATGTCCCATTTTTTTTTCGTGTTGCCAAAAATCCTAAATTTATATTTGTGTGATAAATATATCTCAAATGGAACTTAAATTGATGTTATATATGTCACGCTTGTATAAGTTGAGGTTTTTTATGACACAAAAAAATTTAGAGTATTTGTACCATAGTGGACAAATTTATGATATTTCCGACACTAAAAAAAGTTCTATATATTTGTGTCATAGTTGGTGAAATTTGAAGTTTTTTGTGTATCGGCTCTAATTATGAAATTTAAATTATTATGGAGTTAATGAGTACCAACAAATCATTTATGAGTAAAATCCTTATAAAATTTGATATGTGGAGGACAAAACTATAAGACATTAGGAAAAAAGCCAAATTTCTTTAACAAAACCAAATTTATTGATTGCATTTAACTCGAATGAATCAAAATGTCAACTTGACGAAACCATATGTGATCGGACTAATCTAGCATTTCGTATACACTGAGCTCATATGATTCGAGCTGATGTTTCCTTCATTTTCTTTCCATTTGGTATAGCTCATTTTGTTTGTGGATGCCTTAAAATGAAAAAGAGAAATACGTTGGTGTAAATTAATATATATGGATTAAAGGAGTGGAAAATGGAAAAAACTAATATGCTTACTTCTCTGTTTGCACTAAAAAAAAATCTCTTCTTTACCTTAAATTTTATTAGAGCAAAGTATGTCGATCGGATAAAGAAAAGAATTGGGAATAGAAAGTAAATAAATCTCAAGAAGAAATCAATGAAATAGGGAAAAGATGGAGCTAAGCCAAAAGCAATGCTCAACAAAATACAAAAGATGAACTACCAGGTATCCTTGAAAAGGTTCCACCAAATTAAATGTAGGGACACAATTATTCTGTGCTCTTATTTTTCGAATCTCACATCATTCACATCATCAAATAGTGTCGAACGCATCTTAGCCACTTGGAAAAAAAAATACCCATTTGAATATATTATTTGTATTGTGATGATTTTTGTTCGCAATATCACTTGAAACTAAGTTTACATATTTATTTAAGATTATTTTTTCCCAAAATCAGGATAAGAATGAGAAAAATGAACTATGTAGATTTCAAGAGAATAACTTGTGGGCAAAAATGTAGAAGATGCAAAGGGCTGCCAAGTGTTGCTGTCAAATTGGATCCTGTCTATGTCTGGCTTTTCCCCTTATTTTGAGTGGATCAAGGCCCTCCCTCTCTCCACCACCCCTTCTCAAGATTAATCAAAATTCCCCAACCATTTGATTCTCCATGACGTGGCATGGATCCCCCATATCTATGGTATATTGACAAGGTTCATTCACCTCGGATTACTTCATTTTTTAATGAATGGTTATGGCATAACCCATCCTTTATCTTTTTTTCTTTTACTTTATATGTACTATCATGTTCGTTGGATAAAGTAATTCTATCATCTTTATTCAAACATGCAACCCGCATTGATATATATATACAATTTATTTGAATAAGTAAATTTCACTTTTAATCTCTAATTAGAGTTAAAGATTACTTGTGCAAAAGGAAAAGAAAAAAAAGGAATCCACATGAGTTGTGCTATTGGTATAACTCCTTATCTCTAAAAATGTGAGGATAAAAATTTCCATAAAAAATCTAATCGAGCAAGAGTTTTGCACTTGCTAAATTACATTAATTGAAGTTCGGGACTGCGCAGAAAACCGAAGCTAACCGGATTGTTATAGAGTTAGAAGACTTCCATGATTCGAGGTAAGATTACTCGAGTGGTCTAAAAGGCCTAAAATTACCAAACACCATAGTAAAGAAGGATTCTTTCTCTCTTTGAATGCAGATGATCTCGAGAGAAGCCCTCATGCAACTATACGGCACTTCGTGCTGGTGGGGTACCAACTAGTGCTTAAAACAACCACGATGTCTCATCGAACAGTGCTGTCGAAGTGACGATCCCAGCCAATGCCTGTTCATCACCAACCCTTTTGCTCCCCAATTTCCGAACTCATCTTTCCAATTCAATTATTGCAACAATTCCCCGTTCGCAGAGTACTGTGCGTTTGGTCGACTCCATACGCACAAAATGCCTGGGGACATGATTGCGATTGGGAAAGAAAAACACGGCGGAGATGCGCATGGACAGTAGGGTACACGTCCAGGAAGATGGAAGATGATGAATCGGGAGAGAGAGAGAGAAGGAGGAGGAGGAGCTTTGACAATCATTTCATGAGTGTTTTCAGTCTGCGTCATGAAAAACAGGCATGAAATTGTTTTGTTCATATTGTAAGAAGAATCACACTTATGCTTAAATGATCTACTTAAATGATCCATGAACTCTAAATCATACGAGCTCACTCGTTTTTCTCCTCTTTCTTTAAAAAATGAGGGGACTGGAACATAAATTGAAATGAAAAAAATAAGTTAAATTAATTTAGGCCAAGACCAAAAAATTGTTACAATGACAAGAGGGTATAGTCTTTCTTTAGGGGAAAGTATACTTTTGATACCTATACATGAAAGGCTGAAGTTCATCCGTACCTTACCAACCTCAAAATCCTAAGCCGAAGCGCAAAGTCGGGACCATTGTAGAAAGTCACTCGAGAATCTTTAAAGCTCATCTAAAGGAAGTGAATACCGGGCTTGTTCGAATGCGAATCGACTGCGCTAAATTTCTGGACACAAGGAATAAAACGGCTTGGGACCCAAAGTATATATGCCGACCGAAATATCATTCTTTGGCTAAGAGTATTGACACAAGCAATGCATGAAACTATGAATTGAGACTCAACCCCAGGGAGTCAAGTGATACCAAAATTGTGCTCCCAGGACTACAGAATCGAACTTTGGATTGTTACAAAGTGATTTCGATCCACAACATAAGGACCTAAAGTATGGATTTTTTTTTTTCCCATTTTTCATGTGGGTATATGGCCTACAAGGACAGGGAAATGCAGCGAGGGGTTGACTTACATCCACACGATGCAAAAGGTGAGGCACTTATTATTGTGTGGAGGGAGACGGTATCTGCTAGATGTACCTCCGAAAACATCAAAGGGAAATTTAAGAAGAAACTAAAGATAATCACTTTGTTGCTCCACCTGGAGTTTGAGTCGATTGTTCCCTTCAAGGATCTGCACAACCTATAACAGCAAAGAGGGACTCTTTTCATATGGATCTTAGTGAAAAATAAAAATAAAAGTGCTCGTCGAGGTGGATTTTCACGATATATAAAAAGAGAATTATCCACAAAAACATCAAGAGAAACTACCTCTCCCATCGAGGGTCGTAGTTCAGGATTCCTTTTCAGGCACATGTGTGTCGCTTTGGCCATGAGGTAGAGATCATATGTGTCGTATGAATCGCCGACCCGATCGTCGATGAGTTCGTGCAGTTCCATTTTATCGAGGAGTGGTTCGGCCTGCAATGCCACTCGATTACAAGGTGGAGAAAACGGAAAGATATAGAAAAGGTTAGGACCAAATTAACATTGCTCGAAAACTTGAAGACCTAAGCAATGAATGAACATACCCACTGTCTCAGAGACTGATGTGGCTCGTCCCTCTTAGGGTCAACTACCTTACGCCCTGATATGAGTTGTAAGAGAACCATCCCAAATGCATACACATCTGTTCTTATGGAAACCGTCCCATTCTCTGCATATTCCGGTGCCAAGTACCTGCAAATTTCAACAAAAAGTCTTAGCTTCAACTGGAAACTAAGCATCAGAACGTGCAGCTCTATTTCTAATAAATCACTTCAATGACAAATCAATCCTCGCCCTAATGTTCCAAGAATCCTTGTGTGCTCTGGATCATCACTTGTTTTCCACTTAGCTAGGCCAAAGTCACCCAGCTGTGTGAAACCAGGAAGTTCAATGAGACCCACAAATATTCAATTCACCTAACACTTTGCAAAGGCATGAATTTAATCTGGTAAATAGGAATAACTTGAATTGGCGTATAGTTACCATGGGCACGAAATCGTGCGTGAGCAATATGTTACTAGGTCGCATGTCGCGATGAATTATAGGGCCACCGCGACACTCTTCGTGTAGAAAGCGCAGACCTTTTGCTGTTCCGATGGCTATCGCATATCGCCGGTGCCACTCTAAGACACTTGTTGGATTGTCTACGAAAAAGGCACTTTTCAAGTAATAATTAAACTGAAACAGACGATTAGACATTATCAAAGAGAATTTGTCATATTCTTTCTTCGTGACTAGCAAGACTGATAAATTCAAGTTTGGTTTAGGTTTCAAATTATGGAAACATCGATTACCAAATAAATGCCAGTCAAGGGATTTGTTGCAGATGTACTCATACACCAACACATTGAGGTTCTCCTTGCAACAGTAGCCCAACAGCATCACAATGTTCTTGTGGCGCGCAAAACTCAGCACGTGAATCTCAGAATTGAACTCCATGAACCCTTGCGTGCTGGCCTCCTTCCGCACCTTCGCCGCAATCTCCTGACCGTCTTTGAGCTGGCCTTTGTAGACATAGCCATACCCACCTTCTCCAACCAAGTTATCCTTTGAGAAATCCTGGGTTGCGAGCTGTATCTCATTGAAGCTGAAAGGCATAGTATCCTTGATGTATAGTTTGGTCCGTGTGCCACACCTTGAACAAAGGATTGGAGCTTCCGAGAATCTGCCACGAGAGCGGCAGTCTTTTTCTGGATGCCTTGATAGATTGAGATGATATTGTTCTCCTCTTTAGTTGGCCTTTCTGAAACTCACAAAAAAAAAAAAAACGAACAATTATTTTATCTCAAGTGAATTGATATCCAGATACAAACAATGACTTAAGATAGGATGAGCAAACTTATACTATACTTAAAGATCAGACATATCCTTCAATAAACATATTATCAAAGAATAATAAGATGTTACCTGCTTGTTCACTTATATGACAAGTCTCAAAATCAGATGAAGTCGTCTGGGTTTTGAGCATGCGAGAGCCTTGTATAGCAGCATGTGTCAAGGATTCAATCCCGTGGGAGCTATCGGATTGCTCGGTTGTATCCCCCATTTGGCTAGCAACTGACAGAATAGATTTAGTAATAGAGTAGAATGACTTGTGCTCGATCAAGTTTGTCTTATCACGGTTTCAGAAACTCACAAAAAAAGAAAATGAACAATTATTTTATCTCAAGTGAATTGATATCCAAACACAAACAACGACTTAAGATAGGATGAGTAAACTTATACTATACTTAAAGACCGGACATATCCTTCAATAAACATATTATCAAAGAATAATAAGATGTTACCTGTTTTTTCACTTATATGACAAGTCTCAAAATCAAATGAAGTCATCTGGGTTTTGAGCATGCGAGAGCCTTGTATAGTAGCATGTGTCAAGGATTCAGTCTCGTGGGAGATATCGGATTGCTCGGTCATATCCCCCACTTGGCTAGCAACTGATAGAACGGGCTTAGAAATAGAGTAGAATGACTTGTGCTCGATCAAGTTCGTCTCTATTGCGGTTTCAGGCCTCAAAACATCCACTGACAGACTATCTTGAATCATTGCAACTTTGCAATGTATTTGTTTTACATAAAACCTCAAGTCCCGTCTTAAGTGCCTGTTGAGATTATCAAGCACAATCAGGTATCTCCATTAACTATATACCAGGCCAATGTGAAAACCTTTTATGTAAGAAAAGCATTCAGCATGTATGCTCGAGGAGATAGTGAATTCACAAGATTTATAAAAGATTTTTTTTTTTTGTCATTCTAGAAGATGTGTTTAGTAGTGAAGTGAAAGTTAAGTAGTGTTATATACCTGTCAAGAATGACCCAAGTTGCTTTGCAGGTTATGGCCTCCTGCAGAATCACTTGCCTAAGTGGGCTTCCTGCTGTTATTTTAACTTCAAGACTTACCTGAATTACAAAAAGTACATGGGAAGAATGATTAGCTTATCTCTTTGAATAGCTGTGTATGTACTGGAGAACAACGTGCTGTTCTCCTTGCTCCTTTCAATAAATCCTTAACCCCAAAACTCTAAGCCCTAAGCTCAAACCCTAAAGTTTTGATAAAACACTTGCAATTTCCGAAGTTCAAGTAATGACATCCTATGATTTAGGGTTACATGTATCAACAGTATTAAAAGTAGAGAAATCCTAATTTTTGTATGAGTTGCAATATGAATTCTGTAAAAAGACAGAAACATTGATTTCATTGATCACTTACAACGATACCATCATGGTTTGGGTAACCATACATTTATTAGTATGCTTATGTGCTCTCGTTGAAAGTTAACTGTATGTCTTAGGCAAATCTACGGAATCTGTTTTATTTGAGTTGATATTCTACACATATTTGTGTTCTCGCATGGTCATTTTTCTTTTACAAAATCGTGAGTTCTTACTGTTAACCTCCTGGGTTGACGCATGGAAGTATATACAACATCAATTCAGGTGTAAATAGTTGAAATAGAAAGTATATGATACTTCAATAAGTAAAAAATTATTACCCCATGGTCTTCACACTTCTCAGCACACTGCAGTAACATGTTTTCAAAAGTCTCAATTTTCTTGGAGACTTCTTCCTCCATTGCACGAATCGATGTAAATTCATTTATGGTTGCAAGCTGATATCCCACTATGCCAAGGCAAATAACACATCCTCAATCACAAACTTACAGTGAATGTTGAATTTTCTTCTTCTGATGAAAAAAACTTGACCTTTCTCTAAGCATGGATGATGCACTCAAAAAATTAAGAACAATGAAGTCAAAAGACTAAGAAAGCGTCCAAATCAAATCAGACTTTGAAAGTTGATGGACTTTCTGATTTGTTAAACACAGTGCTGAAGTAATCGCAATCCAAGAACGTGATACATCGATACTTACTAGGGTGTTGCACCTTATGTAGCACCCCAAGAATGACGATGGTGTCGCCTCCTCGAAGAATGTCGCCTCTCATTTGCACACTGTTGAGTGTCACCGTGAATTCATGCTCATTGCGGACTTTAGTAGCATCGTACGCGATGATAACATAGGATGGAGAAGGAGGAGTCTCCATGGGACGCAATTGCCTGCTGATCACTCGAAAGCAAGCTCAATAAGAAAAATATCCAACTACTTACGAATATCTCCGTTCATATCAAACTGGGGTTAACAAATAACAGAATATATAGAGACGATTATATTGACAAATTCAGCTTATGGATTGAGAATAGAAGGGGCGAGAATTATGAGCGGAGATTAGGATTGGTTATCCAATGAGTTTGATCAAGAAACGGAAAATTTTCACTCTCCTCCCTTTTCTTTCAATTAGGTCGTCTCTCTTGGTGCTCACCTTGGAGGGGCGAGGAAGATTCGTGGGATTTTCACAGGAGATGCTACTGAATATTCGGACATTGTTCATAAGAAGTTAAGAATGGCTGCCGTCGACATAGTGAACATGGGCACATTACGAGGAAAACGACGATGTAGATGTTTGACTACCTTCAATTACAAGAATTCCTCAAAACCTTTTTCATGAACCTTCTCTGGGTGGCCATTAACACCATTGTCACTGCATGTTTTCGTCTCATGTTTTAACCAGATGCGTGAGGACTCTTGCCTGTTTTCTCATACTATCCAGCCAAATAGGGGAGGCTCTATTCTCTCTTCCTTTTACGCCAATTGTTACATTTCTTATTGAAAACTCCGACAGGAGTGTGGATGCCCATGAAACCAACTGTAAGCCTTATAAGTCGGGACTTCAACTCGGCCCTGGTTCTTGGCGATTTTCAATTGTAGCATTTTAACGTGTCGATTTTCTATTTTCTAATGAATCCTCATGATAAAATTTGGGCGACTGACTACTCTTTGCTCAATCTCCAGTGGTTCCTCTCCAAGAAACAAGTAGAGAGGCACTTTTAATACCTGACCCTGTGATTGACCGATCATATAGATTTCCAGCCAAGATTGATAGAAGATGCTTTCCATATATCAACCCTATGAGCTATCTGCCTTGTCGTCATTTTGTCTCCTGAACTATTTGTATCGTTTGATTTTGTATCCGGAATCAATAAAAGAAAAAAAAAATTTAGGGACACGATACCCGGGATACATCCTTCAAAAGCATGAGATAGTTTAAATTTGTACAGATGTAATGAGTGTAGAGAGAAGGTTTGGGAGGCGAAGACAGCAGCACCATGGAAAGGGTAAAGCTGTAGAGACAACTACTGCTGCTTAGGCGATGGTCGAGTGAGAGGAGCGCGCCTGAGATCAAAATACTCATCAGGCAGAGGGTCCAACCTCTTGCTTGATGACTCGTGCACCTGAGCAAAGGTTCACGTTCCTTGAGCGCACGACTCACTTGATCCACCTGCCTAACCCCCACCCCCCTCTCTCAACGATTCAGCATCACATGCCAAATTTTGCCGCGTCAATAATATCATGCGATGATGAAGAACTTGATTCGCTAATAGTGCAAGTCAGAGGACTAGATGACTAATTTGTAAAGTTTTCTGGTTAGTACTCCACTGAAGTCTTACTGACCAAATGGACAGTCAAGTGCTCCTCTTTATACTTTTGAACTTCACGTTGCATCAACCGCCATCGCTTAATTCAATTAGAAGCATGTAATAGTTGTCACTGCATATGAATTCTACACAACTTAAATGCAGAGCAGTGATTTTATTAAACTTCGGTTTCTAACCCCACTGCATATGAATTCTACACTTTATACTTTCTGGTTAGTTGTCACCTGCCTAACCCCCACCCCCGTCTCTCAACTATTCAGCATCACATGCCAAATTTTGCCGCGTCAATAATATCATGCGATGATGAAGAACTTGATTCGCTAATAGTGCAAGTCAGAGGACTAGATGACTAATTTGTAAAGTTTTCTGGTTAGTACTCCACTGAAGTCTTACTGACCAAATGGACAGTCAAGTGCTCCTCTTTATACTTTTGAACTTCACGTTGCATCAACCGCCATCGCTTAATTCAATTAGAAGCATGTAATAGTTGTCACTGCATATGAATTCTACACAACTTAAATGCAGAGCAGTGATTTTATTAAACTTCGGTTTCTAACCCCACTGCATATGAATTCTACACTTTATACTTTCTGGTTAGTTGTCACCTGCCTAACCCCCACCCCCGTCTCTCAACTATTCAGCATCACATGCCAAATTTTGCCGCGTCAATAATATCATGCGATGATGAAGAACTTGATTCGCTAATCATGCAAGTCAGAGGACTAGATGACTAATTTGTAAAGTTTTCTGGTTAGTACTCCACTGAAGTCTTACTGACCAAATGGACAGTCAAGTGCTCCTCTTTATACTTTTGAACTTCACGTTGCATCAACCGCCATCGCTTAATTCAATTAGAAGCATGTAATAGTTGTCACTGCATATGAATTCTACACAACTTAAATGCAGAGCAGTGATTTTATTAAGCTTCGGTTTCTAATTACCGAGGCTTTGCTTCTGAGACAATTCTTTTCTTGAATGATTGTGAGTCCACCTACACAGGGACATCGAGTGGATACTTTTTTGGGTGTCTTTTGATGGTCTCTCTGAGTTGACTCTCTTGCTCTTGAAGATTCGATGGAAGAGTGTCGTACACATCCTTGAACAAGTCTGATAATGGAGGTTTCTCATACTTCTCTGCAGTCTGAATTGCTTGGAGTACCTATCAAGAGGAAAATCACGTCACAGAAATTGTCAATGTCGGCCGCAAGCATTGAAAACGATCCTGCAGAAACAATTAATAGGATGAGGCCTATGCAAATTTAACCTGATTTCTGATGTCATTTCGAAGCTCGACCTCCCTTTTGTCATCCCACCACATGTTCCTTTCAACCCATTTTCTGAATCTATTTACAGGGTTTCGCAACATTTTCCAGTACTCAATTTCGTCCATGGGTCGATACTTTGTCGAATCGTCTGATGTGGAGTGGTGCCCTACTCGGTAAGTTAAGGCCTGTCGATAAATAAAAGCATAGATTTAGCACAATGCTCAACTTGACATTACTCCAACAGTTTGCACTGAACATTATGTCTCTTTGAGGAAGAACATACCAGCTTTTTAGCTCTACTTATGAGGGGGTGAATTACTTAAAGTTGATCATATCTTTCTAATGCATCACAATTCGTAGAGTCAATGAAAAGAGGGCGGGACCCTGATACCTCGGAATTAGTCCTACCTCAATTAATATAGGCCTTTGATCTTTGATTGCCATTTCACGAGCTTCACGTACTGCCAAATAAACAGCGAGAGCATCATTACCATCCACTCGAATGCTACGAATTCCATATGCTTGACCCCTTACAACAATGCCGTCACCTGAAAATACATGACAACAAGATAAGTTTTCTGTCAAAGCCGTAGCACGTAGCCTCTTCAGAGCTTTTAGTTATGTATGATTTCTAACTTGAAGGTATATTAACTCAGAAAAATCGCACTCACACTTCTAAATTAATATCAGTAAGTAAAATACATCAAGAGTGCAAGATGAGTACTTCGAAATTGTTCTCTTGTGTGGGTACTGATCGCCCATCCGTTATTTCGACAGATGAAGATGACGGGGGCTTCCATGACCGCTGCAAAGTTCAAGCCAGCATGGAAATCTCCCTGAAAAGAATGCTTGATTCAGCAGCTTTCATTCAACGATTGAAACAGAAAATAGATAAACCAAATGTGCGTTAATGACCTCACTAGTGCTACCATCACCAAAATATGCAGCCACACATGCATTTTTCTTATCCATCTTAAGAGAATATGCAGCACCGACAGCTTGAGGAAGTTGTGTTCTGGAGAAGAAATAATCGCAAGCCATGTTGGGAAATCAGATTGACAAGTGATGTAATTGAGAGAGATCCATTAAGAATTCAAACGAAAACAAATAGTGCTGGAGCCTCACCCGATTGGCGATGACACGGTGAAATAATTGTGCTTATTAGATCCATAATGAATTGGCATCTGTCGACCTTTCCCATAGTCGACCTTGTTGCCGAAACATTGGTTAGCAAACTCTTGTAACGTGAAACCGCGCCACAGTAAGACACCATGTTCTCTGTACTGTAGCATGTATACCAGAGTCATTCGACATCAATTACTATCAGGAGTCAACACAATATTCAATTACTATTCAATATGCTCGAGCGAAACATTAGAGCATCCCTCTTGGTTTGGTCGTCGAATCAAGACTGACTATGTTATCTCAAAACTGATTTTTCAACAGCCATATACAACGACACAATATCCATTGACATGAACTATGTTTCCTTCATGAAAAATTGGATAGGAAACATACCTGAGGCAAGACGATGTCATCATTCGTAAGGGCAGCTGCAGATGCTATGTTGATGGCTTCTTCCCCCATCGATGTGAGATAGAACGATATCCGGCCTTGCCTTTGTGCTTCATAAAATATGGCGTCCATGATCTGCAGGGTGACCATATCCGTATACATTTTCACGGCCAGTTCCTCGTTCACCTAGTTAACACGACGGAAGAATAAATCATTGAATTTCCAGGCCCAACACGATTTAATATAGTTTCTTATCAGACTGGAGAACCGTTTGATGCAAGCGAGACTAATGTGAGTTATATTCATTCCGATATAAGACTACAGGATGCAGTGTTTTTATGGACTACTTCAATGTCATTTCACAAAGTTGAAGGTACCTGGGCAGAGCAATCATACTCAATCTGCTGTCCGTAGTCATCAAGCACTTGGTAACACGGCACTCTCTTGTCGGACGTCTCCGATATGAATTGCATTTTGGAGGTAAATGCAACCTTTCCCCCAGGGAAATCCAAGACCTGCAATTCCATGTTAGCAAAATTGACGTAAAGAAAGCAGAATTTGCAAACACCGTTAAGAGTTCGAGGATAACATTATGCGAATGACAGTTGACCATGTAGGCCCAATGGGCTCGACCAAACGGGCTTGAAATGATTTCAAGCAGGCCCAAATGGCGAACGGGCCGAGGCAGCCCAGTCTCAAGTCTACTTTAGTATATCTTTAAATTATTCTAGTGACTGGGGAGAGAGAAGCAACCTTGATGCAACGTGAAAGACGTGGGCATTGAAACTGCCCAAATGTCCAAAGATCGGACGCCTCCATTGATTTACACTTTTTTTTTCTTATTTATTTTTTCTCTATACTTCTTTTTAATGTTAAACCCCTCAAATACATATATTTATAAAGATAACTTTTTCGTGATGAGAAAAACCTTGTTGTTAATATCGCAATAAAGAAATACAATGCAAGGCAATAAAAATTTGCCCAACAGAAGATAATTTTATAGTATTTATAAACATTTAAAGAATATATCATTTTATGAAAGAGCAATAAAAACAATAACAATATAGAGTTGCCCCAAACTTGAGGGACTGAGATTGCAATATTGTTTGGGTCACTAATCTAAGTTGGACCATCTAATTCCATCATCTTTGTAGCGAGGTAAGTGGCTGGGATCTCTCGCGTGTCCCCCGGACAAAAGTGATAAAGAGTCCCCACGTGAATCGTACCTGAGCAGCAGCAGCAGCAGCATCGTCATCATCCCCATCCCGATCTTCTGCTTCTTCTCCTTCATGCAACGACTCGAGTTGCTTCTCGGCCCTGGTGGACTCGAAGCGCTTGGCCGAGAAGAATGGGAACCGGGTCGGCGAGATCCCCTCGGTCGCGCGTCCAATCCGAACGCTCCCCAGAGGTTGCATGGCCGGTACGGGCGACCCCTGGCGATCAAGGATCCCATGCGATGAGGATGGGCGCTCGGTGTTTCTCCTGAGGTAACGAGCGACCGCTCTCGTTCTCCCGAACCAAGTAGCCATCAAGAATCACGAGAGGGACGAATTGCAGAATCGAAAGAGGAGGAGGATGAGGAGGAGAATGCTTTGGAGAGCAGATGGGTAGGAACGAAGATATGGAGAGAAAGAAAACAGGTGTGGGGATGGCAATAGTAAATCGTTTCTTGGAGACTTAAGAAGAAGTGGCACGTGTTGTCTCAATCCTCAATCAATGCTATCTTATGTAACGCTTGTACGTGACAGGAAACAGGAAAAAGATGATGCCCTCTTTTCCATTTTTCGTTTGTTCCCATCCGACGTGAATCCTATCCGACCTCCACCTCATCACTGTCCCGTTTTTTGCCTTCTTTGCGTTGGCGAAAAGAAAAGGAAAGAAATCCTTCCAATGAGAAAATATTGAAGAACGCCTTTCGAAGTACGATCGGTTTCTTTTCGTTTATTTGCTAAAACCTGAACTGTCCACCTCCCTTGGCACCAGGAAAGCCTGGATCCAGTTTGTTGCGGCCCCGCTGCTCCTACTTGCACCACGAGTTAGGGTGGGCACATCGACCTGAATTGAGAATCACTAGGACTAGTCAATTCAATTCAATTTTCATTTCCATAAAAATGAAATTGATGATTTTCAATCTAAATTCTAATTCTCTAGGAACAAAACTAAACCAAACTGCCTTTTTTTATTTAATTTTTTTTAATTTCTTAAAAAAATACAATAAATTATAAAATAATAATAATAATAATTCTAATAATTTTTTAATTAATTATTTTTTGGCTAAGTAGTCCGTTCCATTGGATCGAATCAAACCAAGTCTAGTTTGGTTCTCGGTCCTAAAAAATGGAAATCGGTCCTCCCAATCCGATTCCTAATTCTACTTTGGAATTGGACTGAATCGAAAACCGATCACTCCTAATGCAGGGTAAGGCAAATGTGTCACCGGTGGTGAAAAAGCTTTTAGGATGATTCCAAAGAAGCCAGTCGCCCTCCACACCCATTTTCACTCGTAAGAAAAGAGCCTAAACTTTCCAGGGAGAGATAAGCCTCGGATGATATGAAGGTGTGGTCGATATTGCCATGTGGGTACATTGTCGTCATCGATGGCATGGAAGGCGATGTACCATCGAGGAAAACCTGACCGAAGGATGGATTCCGTTCACGAATATTTACTCAATCCATCTCCGTTGCCAACTCCTTCCTTTCCTCATGTCCTTTCGCAACGTTTCCGGTCTGTGGAGATAACGTGCCGTAGGGTCCGACTTCACTTCATCCGTGACCCATGTCCAGTCCGTTACAGCTTACATGATTAATGGACCAGTCTGGACAAGGTCACAAAGGTTCCGTTTCGGACCAAAAATCCTCAACCCCCGCGTGGTCCCTTTATCATCCTCTTGGAGTTGGCGGAGTTAGGCTCCGTACACGAGGCAGCAATCATACGCATTTCGGTTGAGTCTCCTCCCGATTTTTATGCGTGTTAAATTGGTGTTTATGAATTAGCAAAAACGAAACTGCAGATGATACATGGGTTTACCATTTGTGTATAGACAAATTCTCTCCCGCTCCCTATGCGGTACTTTACAACCCTCTGCTGATCTTTTCCCTCGCCGAAGTCCACCAGTGCCGGATAATTGTGCATAATCTCCTATCAGTCCCTGGATTGAGCTCCATCAATCGATCTGCAACCTTCTTCCTGAGAGTTTCATTCCCAAGAGCCACATTAAAACCTCCCAAAGCCAATGACCACATTGATGTATCTGCAGCAAAAGGCATTTATTTGCTCCATCGGATCCATGGCGAGGTATTAGTAACCAGCACAGGCAAAAAGATAGATCATCCAAAAGTGTGTTTCACCCAATTCCTTGGATCAATGTCACATGCCAATTTCATGCGAGCAAAGCTTAAACTGAAGCTGAACATCAAGACAAGCCTACTCATCTTGCAGAAATCAATGCTTGCCTGAGATGTGTCGGTTCAACTGATCGGCCACTTGCTACACTTATGCTTGTGACCAGAGCCTTGGCTTCTGGAACCTGAAATAACAGAAAAGGACTCGCAATTGGTCACATCATAGAGTGTTGCCTAATTTGCAAAGAAAATGAAGCATGAGTGTGCAAGCTGAGATATTGGTGACATTCTTGTCAGGGAGACTTTGGATACCAGCTCACCAAAACCAAAGAGTACCCACGACATCAGACCATTCAGGAGCGCACAGATTTCTGGTAGAAAGAGTAACACAGTGCACCATCAGAGTGATCTTGAAAAATGAGGGCAGAAAAGGCATTACCAATTCTCCAATATGTTTACCAATCTTGACATTTGCCTTCATTTCCGAGACATAATGTTTGAAGAGATGAACTTCATGGACACCAGTCGCCCTCTTCACTACCTTTCTGGCAATCTGACCACAGAGTATATCAGTAGTCCACAGATAGTAAATGAGCATCCATTATCAGTTACAAGATCCACCATATAACAATTCAATGATGGAAACAAGCAATAGGAAAACTAATAAACAACGAAAAGAATAGCATACCATATTCAGCAGTCAGCAGTCAGCAGTCCAGTCAGCCCAACTATAACCAGGATCCTTCCCTACTTGCTTTTCCTTCATCATATACCTAACTTCTGCTGATCTTTCCCAATCCCCAAAGTCAGCAAGTATGCCAGATAACTGTACATAAGCACCTGAATTCTCTGGATCGAGCTTGATAATTTGCTCAGCTACTTTCTTCCCAAGAGTTCTGTTCCCATGAGCCACACAACCTCTCAACACAGAAGACCACATTGTTGTATCTGCATCAAAAGGCATTTGCTCTATCAGATCTATGGCCTCATTCAGGTAACCAGCCCGTGCAAAAAGATCGATAACACAAGAGTAGTGCTCAATCCTTGGATCAATGTCATAATCCAGTTTCATTGCATATAACCATTTCCATCCCTCTTCAACCAATCCACAATGATCACATGCAGACAGGACTGCTGTGAAAGTAATATCTGTGGGTCTCAAACCAGCATGCCTCAGCTCCTCAAACAGACTCAATGCTTCCATCCCATGGCCATTGGTAGCATAACCCATCAGCATGGTATTCCAAGAAACTTCATCTATTTTCACCATTCCATCAAATACTTTTCTCCCTTTTTCAACATGACCACACTTGCAGAAGAAATCGACAAGGGAAGTAGAAATGATAGGGTCATGTTCAAGCCCAATGACAATGGCTCTTCCAAAAATTTGTTCCCCTAGATCAAATGAGGAGATAATAGCACAAGAACTGAGAACACTAGCAAAGCTGAACTTATCCATCATCAAGCCAAGCCTATTCATCTCACAGAAAAGATCTAAAGCTTCAACAGGACAACTGTTCTGACTGAGACCTACTAGCATTGAATTCCATGAGATCAAGCTTTTCTTTGACAAAGACTTGAAAATTTCTTTTGCATCATCAATCTTTCCGCAGTTAGAATACACCGTGATCATAGAATTGAGTAAGATTGTGTCATGAACTTCCAGCTCATCAAAGAGATTGCAAGCATCCCTAAGACTTCCACATTTATAATACATGTCAACCAGAGCACTGGCAATGATAACTTCATTAAGGAGACCACTCTTCGAAGCATGGGCATGCATTAGCTTACCTTGTGCAAGGACACCTAAGCTGCTGCATGCACTTAAAATACTGGCCACTGTAGAGGCATCCTCACGGATGGCTACTTCACGCATCTTGTTAAACAGAACTAAAGCTTCCATTTCCTCGTTATTAGCTACATGGCCTGCAATCAGTGAATTCCATGATACGACACATGGGTTATTGCTAATGCTGAAAACCCTTCTCGCCTCATCCATTTTACCACAATTGGCATACCCAGAAATCAATGCCGACAGAGAAAAGTCATCTGGTTCCTCCATGCTACTTAAAACTCGATTTGCACTATCCAAATCACCACATTTTCCATACAAGTTGACCAACGAACTAGCCAACACCGAATCAAATGCCACTCTGTCAATAAGAAGGCGTGCATGAATCTGCTTGCCGCAATCAATAGCTTCCAGGTCAGAACAAGCACCTGTGACGGTGGCCAAAACAAAAGTATCACCCTGCATTCTCTCGAAAGGATCCGAATTCATGTCCTTAAACAACCTAAGGGCTTCCCTGGGATGCCCATGCTTGGCATAGCCATGAATCATTGAATTCCACGCGACTGCATTCTTCCTAGGCATGGCGTCAAACAAACAAGAAACAGTCCGAAGGTCACCCCTCTTGGCAAAACCCGAAATCACCACGTTCCAAGAGAAATCGTTCCGGCAGGGCATGTAGCTAAACAACTCCAGAGACTTAGCCGCCTCTCCCGTCCTCATGTAGCCTTCAACTATCGTGTTCCAAGTGAAGCAATTCCTCAGAGGCATATCCTCAAACAGTCGCCGTGCGTTATCCATTTGGCCGCACTTGGCGTAAAGCTGAAGGAGACGGTTTCCGAGCGTGACGGCGCAGTTCAAGAGACCCCTTTTCAGGAAGAGAAGATGGAGCTGCTTGCCTTCGTGGACGGAGAGCCGAGCGCTGCAGGACTGGAGCAAGTGCCCGCAGGTTCGCACATCCATGTCCATGATGTCTCGATGTTTACGCTAAAAGCTGCCGTTGGCCTGAACTCCAACAATCGCCCACGCCGGCGTCCCGCCAGTCCGACGCCACCAGACGACGGCGACCATACACAAGCCCCTAAGTCGGCCGGGGCGCGGTGGCGAAGGTGAGACCAGCATTCCTACTTGAACTTCCAAGCTACGCCGTTTTGATGGGTTGTGACAAGCAGTCCAGGGAAAAAGTTTTCTTCTCAAAAATACTTTTATATCTTCTAAAATTAATTTATTCAATTTAGAAAAGAAAAAAGATATTGATATTACGAATTTGTAACATACTCAAAAATTCATTTTTTAATCAAGAAAAATCCTAAATTTATATAACTGCAATATAATTATCCTAAATTAATTTTCTGATCACAAAAAATATCATGTTAATTTTTATTAAATTAAATTAACACTACATAAAATCTCAAATTAATATATTCATAATAAACGAAATGTAAAATCTCAAATTAATAGATTCGTGATTTCAGTATGTTTTTTAATTCAGTAATTTAATAATAAAAATTAATAGAAAGTAAATTCATTATATATATTTATTTATTTAGAGTAAACTTATAATAATTTAGAATCTCTCATTATGTTAGCCCAAACAAAATAGACTAATAAGCGGCGGTGACTTTTAGCGGGTTCGTGGCCGGTTGGCAAAACATAAACCCGCAAGCCTGCGTCTGGCAGAGCAAGGTCGAAGAGCTTCTTCGCTTGATCTCTCTGCTCGGACGACTCCATTCGTTCCTTTCGAATCTTGACGCATGCTCCGGCTCCGAGTATATGAGCAGCAGATAGGAAGGCTGCTCTGCGCATCGTCGCATCGTCCGCGCTCGGTTATATGGGTGCGAATGCCGCCTCCATACTCAACCAGCTCCTCCACGGCGTCCGCCGCCCCAACTCGCCGCCGGCCGGACCCGGCGCCGCCAAGGCCGTGACCCAGACCATCCTCGGCCACCTCGAAGTGGGTCGCCTCCAGGAAGCCGTTTCCGTCCTCTTCGCTTCTCATGAACCCGTCGCCCCCTCCCTGTACGCCCGCCTCTTCCAGCTCTGCTCCTCCGCCGGCGCCGCCCTCGAGGCGCGGAAGGTGGAGTTCCACCTGGGCACCTTCAACCGGACACCGCCGGCCTTCCTGCTGAACCGGGCCATCGAGGCTTATGGGAAATGCGGTTGCTTGACGGACGCCCGCGAGCTGTTCGACGAAATGCACGAGAGAGATGGCGGGTCTTGGAACGCGATGATTGCTGCGTATGTGCGGAACGGGCGCGCGAAGAAGGCGCTGAGCTTGTTTTCGGACATGAACGCGTCCGGGGTTTCTGCTAGTGAGGTCACTCTTGCCAGTGTGCTCGGCTCTTGCGGTGCCATTCGGGAGCTTGGTTTGTCCATGCAAATCCACGGACTCATGGTGAAGCGTGCTTTTTGTGGTAATGTAATTTTGGGGAGCTCTCTTGTCAATGTGTATGGGAAGTGCAGTGTTATGGATGACTCGAGGAGGATGTTCGATGAGATGGAAAGACCAAATGCGGTTACTTGGAATGTGATTGTGAGGCGGTATCTTGAGATGGATGATGAGAGGGAGGCAATTGTTATGTTCTTCAAAATGTTTCTGACTGATACTAGACCGCTAAAGTTTACCTTCTCAAACGCTCTTATTGCTTGTTCTAAGATATGTGCTCTTGCGGAGGGGATGCAAATACATGGGTTCACAATTAAGGTATGTCTGGAAGATGATGAAGTGGTTTCCAGTTCACTCATTGATATGTATGTTAAGTGCATTGAATTAGAATCTGCACAAAAGATTTTTGATCAACCTTGTGCCAAGAACGTTGTTTCCTGGACTTCAATGGTGTCTGGTTATGCTTTGGGTGGGAGAATTGGAAAGGCTAGGGAGCTCTTCAATGAGATGCCAGAACGGAATGTGATTTCCTGGAATGCAATGTTGGCAGGGTACATTCGGTCCAGGCAGTGGGATGAGGCCTTGAATTTCATATCTTTAATGCGCAGTTCAACCAAGGACATTGACCATATCACTCTTGCACTGATCTCGAACTTGTGTACTGGCCTTTCGGATGTTTTTATGGGGAAGCAAGTGCATGGATTTGTTTATCGACGTGGTCTCTTTTCCCATTTACTTGTCAGTAATTCTCTTTTGGATATGTATGGAAAATGGGAACTTCAGATATGCTCGAGCTTGTTTTTACCTGATGAGTCAGTGGCGGGACAAAGTTTCCTGGAATTCTTTGCTGACCAGTTATGCTCGTCATCAAAGGAGTGAACATGCGATGGAAATGTTCTGTGAGATGCAATGGGAGACAATGCCCAGTGTCTTCACTTTTGGAACTCTTCTCGCAGCTTGTGCTAATATTAGTGCTCTTGATCATGGGAAGCAAATTCACGGATTCATGATTAGGAGAGGATATAAGATTGACATCGTCATTAGAGGAGCTCTGATTGACATGTACTCCAAATGCCGCTGCATCAAGTATGCCTTAAAAGTTTTCATGGAAACAGCTCCACGAGATGTGGTTCTTTGGAATTCCATAATTCTGGGCTGTTGCCACAATGGGTTGGGCAAAGATGCTCTAGAATTGTTTGATGTGATGAGCAAGGAAGGTATTCAACCGGACCACGGCACTTTTCAGGGGCTCTTGCGTGCCTGTATCTGTGAGGATCTTGTTGATGTGGGAGGATGGATTTTCAAATCTATGACTAATGTTTATGGTGTTATCCCTAGGCTAGAGCATCATGAGCAAATGATAGAACTCTACAGCCGTGCCGGATGGATGCGTGAGCTTCAAAAGTTTGTTAAGACCATGCCAATTGAGCCGACGGTTTCAATGCTTAAGAGAATACATGGTGCTTGTCAAAAACATGAGTTCCCCGAATTGGGAGAATGGGCTTCCAAGCTGCTTGCAGAGTCGAATATTTCAGATCCATGTGAAAGATGAAGTTGCAGGCATTCCCAGAATGGCAAAGTAGTTAACTACAGATCCGTTGGTCTGATAAGCAAACAGTTTCAGGGATGGGACTCAAGCTGCAAAACTCCATCCTCTGTGGGTGAAGATCCCCCAGTTTCTCTGAGCAGGAAAGCATATTAAGGCCCACCCGGACAATGTCATCGATTGTCACAAAAAAAAGCAGAAGCAACTGGCGAAACTGCGCCCCAATGAGTCAGAATTTTCAGGGCGCATATCGCTCCGACATGATGTCCAATGAGTTATGGGCTTACGAGGACCCGGCCTAGATATTCCTCTCCGACGATCACCAACCCAATTGTAGTTAGATCAATGAATTGATCTCTGAAGCTTCTAAGAGAAGGAGGAACCGAAGCAGCAGAAGTCCTGTTGAACAACAGGGCCATGGTCGTGGAGCCAACCGAATGATTGGGAATCAACCGAAGGCAGGTGACCATCATATCCGAGACTCCGAGGAGTGCCTTGGAAGGGCCACCTCATTTTCCAGCACTGCCAAAAAAGCTCGTTGGCGAGTCCTTTCAGCCCAAGCAATGCCTCCAAAGTCCAAATTTTTCCAACCTAATTTTCTCATGGTCGCCTGCGGACGAGTCTATCTTAGCCCGTTGCACCAGACCATCGAAGACATCACAAATTCTTGTCGCGAAGGTCGTTTTTGTAAACTCATCTTACTTTCCGGAAGGAAATGGAGTCAAACAAACGTTGGGGGACGGGAGATTCGAGTGCTGACGACTCTTACGAGATGACAAATAATGAAATGACTACCAACGAGACGCGCGGCCCTCTACCTGTAATGCCACGAATTAACTAATCCATGGGCCAACGACCTGACGTGCGACGTACCGAATCTCTTTACATTTGACCGATTTGCATCTAGTAACCTTGCGAGGACTCGGAGATTGACTAGGCTTTTGGATGCCTATCTCTAGATCATGGTACCACGCCATACGTGCTGTTTCTATGGTTCCGTTCCTTTTCCTCTATTAAACCCACAGAGAGATCAGAGCTGGCCTCACGATCGAGGGTCCCGAATTCTAGAAACTCATCGCCTGACTAAGTTTCCATCTCGATGCTATGACCGTCGGCCGGTCCAGTCCAACGACAATCCCACTCATATGAGTAATTTTCTGTCCTTGTATGTCTCAAGATACGAGTACTCGTCTAGAGAAAAGAGAAGAGAGAGAGAGAGGGGGTGGTAGGGGGGATCCGAATTGACTCGTAAGTTGTTTCGTTTTTCATTTTACTTTTGAGGGCCAAAATAGACTCCTAAGCTGTTCAAAAGGGAATATTTTAATGCACTGAAGTTGGTTGGGGAGGAGGGGCTAGGGACCCCTCTCCCTAACGACATGATGTCTGTCTCTCCAGCAAAACGACATGGCGTTTTGGAAATATTGTATTTTACGAACTGCCCAGAAAATCCCTCCTCGGCAGTGCCCTCTTCCCAAAGTAACCCAACAAATATTCCACCACCCCCTCCGCCCCTAAATTTCTCTCTTTATTAAATTTCTTTGGCCAGTTTAATTTAATTAATTAATTTAATTTCTGAGTTGAGGTTGCCTTAATCATTGCTAAATCAATTTAATTGATTAATTAATTAACTCAGATACGTCTCGAATATGCGCAAATCAGCCTGTTCCTCTCGCGCTCATCAGAAGTGGACACGCCTGTCTTTCCCTTCCACGCAAAAGGAATAATTGGAAAAGCCAACAAACAAACAAACAAACGCTCCTCCTCCTCCTCCTCCTCCTCAAAAGACCAAAAAGGAGAACGAAATAAATATCTCCGACACGCGCGAATTTACACCATGTGGCGTTTATATCGCGTGACATACTTGTCCGCACGATCGGCTGTATTCGTTTTCTTAACCCTTACGCTTACCGCTTTCATTTTGCCTTGTAATAAATAAGTAATAATTATTGGTTGATTTGGTGATGTTATATTTGCAACGTCTCGTAATTTGATCACGATATGACATTCTTTTTCTTCAGCCCCAGATGTGGGCCCTACTTGCTACTCATCTAGAACTTCCTTGACTTTTATTTCAAGGGCTCCCCATTAATTAATACCTTTAGATGAAATGAAGATGGTGACAAATTTTGGAAATGACTATAAGGTGGCTGACTTGATAATGCCATTCCACCCACTTCTCTCCCTCTCTCTCTCTCTCTCTTCCTTCCTTCCATAGCAAACCAGAATCACACACTTCTCCTTCCTTCCCCCACCACCACCACCACCACCACCACCACAACAAACAAAATACCATGCTCGGCCCGACCCGGCAAAGGAACAACCTCAGGCTATCCGACCACATCCAGGTCTCCGGCCACGGCACCCTCGACTATAGTTCCCGGGCTCGAAAGACTGCAGAAAGCTATGTAAATTACAGGGCTGCTGCTCAAACCCAGGTGTGCGACTTCCGCGGTGAGACGAACGCGGACGAGGACTCGGGGGTATGCACGCCGCCGCTGTGGCGGATGAGCCCGCCGGAGAGCCCGCAGCACCACCATGGCGGCAGCAGTGGCGGTGGCAACCATTACCGGAGCTTGTCGCCCTCGTCAAGGACACAAGCAATCGCCCGGGGGCAAATGGAGCTCATGGAGATGGTGAGGAACATGCCTGAGTCGTGCTACGAGCTGTCTCTCAAAGACCTCGTCGAGCTGCCTCGGGCGCGGCAGGAGATCAACACCATGGCGGTGATCCAAAGGGACGGGAGCGCCAAGAGACAGACCAGTAGCAGGAGACTTGATGGGAGCAGTAATAAAGGGCACATGATGGTGAGGAGCGGAAGCATCGACAATGGTGGGTTCTTGCTTAAAATGGTGATCCCAATTCCTTGGGCCTCAAGCAAGAAGAAAAAGGACAACGTAGGCAATAGCTTCAGCAAAGTCTCACCGAGGCCCTCAATGGATGGATCGGTGAACCCCGGAGGAGTCGAGAAGGAGTGGTGGAAGAAGAGGAATTCCACGTTGGGCGACAGCGAGAGCGTCGATTCGAGCTTGAACGCCGGGAGCATGAAGAGCAGCGGGAGCAGCAGCAGCAGCAGCAGATGCAACAGCTCGAGTAGTAGCAAGAGGTACGAACTATTAAAGCAAACTTCGTCTTTTAGTTTTTCTGTTCTTATGCCAGGACGGATCAGGTTTTATTCCAGCGTATAGAGTTGAGAAAATTTACTTATTAGGAATAGGATTAACGAACTCTGGGAAGTTCTGTTGCAAATTAGAGAAATTTGATGCTAAAGGAGACGTCTTTGCATGAGGTTCGTGGGTTCTCTGCAAGGAGAGAGAGAGAGAGAGTGAGACTTCTCTCTCTGCAGATGCCTGAGCTGGTATCTTGGATGGCTGTTTCCTGGAAGACTTTGTTGGTGTTCCTGGAAACTTTCGTCAGATATTTTCCAGCTGTAGATAAGCATAAGAGTCAAAGTCTCTGTTCTAGAACAGGCCCTTTTTTGTGGAAAAAGAAAATACGTATTTCTGTACAATTTCCTGTCCATTTCCTGGACAATCCATTCCTAGTTTTTCCAACCCATGATTCGTGCCAGGCTTAGATGATAGGTCCAGGAACAGGGTCAAACATTAGGAAAATCTCATGATTCTAGAATGAGAATCCTTACTGTCGTCGTGGAGTACATGTCGCAGATGCTTTCGAGTCCAAACTGTACATGGATTGCCTTCCAAGTCACACCACGCCAATCCTGGCTTCTAATCAAGGACACACGACTGAGAACTCTAAACTCATGCCACGAATAGTAATCCAAACTTGGGTTTCATCAGATACCAAAAGCATACGACTGTTCAAGAAACTTGTTAAACAATTGCTGTCCCAAAATGATTCTGACGAATATCCTTTCTTTGGACGCGATGCAGGCACGGTAACGGAGGAGGGTGCTGCTCGTTTCTCTGGATTAACAAGAGCGAACTGCGCAAGTGAAAGGAGCGAGCCCACGTGCTCCAGGCGCGGCCTAAATCCGGTTCTGTAATTATATGTCTCCATTGATGCCATATATTCAAGGATCACATTAGGGTGCCTCCATATTTTCAGAAAAAACGTCCTATGAGTTTGTAATTATTCTCTTCTCTAAATTTCAATATGTCCTTTGCGCGAATTCAATAGTTCATTTCGCTTACTTATCTTTGTCGCGAATCTCACTATTTAAGGTGATTTTGATTACGGAATCGACTATTTGATTAGCGGAGTTAATGCTATATATTAGACCCAGTAATCTCTCTCTCGTGTAACATCATGTCTTTCTGACTCGGATCTGCACTAGACAGCAAGGTAACATCAGTAGTATTATATGCAATCCTTGGAGCGGAAGGAAAGGAGGCTGTCCCTCTCGATGAACAGGTTCGGTCAATTATTATGTTTCCTTCCGTTGTTACTTTGTCTCGGCAAAGGAAAGGGGGAAAAGAAAGCCAACTTCTCTTTTTTGGCCTTTTGGACATGCCCGTATTCTAATGGCTGGCACTAGGGAAAGACAAAAATCAAGTGTGCTTTGCCTTTAATTCCACTTTGAACAATCAAAGGGGGTCGTCTTCCTGGAAAAAAAAGGCTTGAGAAGGACCTCGACCGACGCGCTTTATCTAAAGGATCGTGTTTTTTCCTCCATCTCTGTAATTGATGAGTTGCTGGTTATGGATATCGATCACGTGAAAACAGAACTAATTATTAAGATGTGGACAATGTCTATATTTGTATTTCGTTAATCAGATGGCTTAGAGATTAAGGAAAATGTGACATCTTTACTTGTATATTTCTTGCGTGAGATGGTAAGGCTAACATCCACCGTCATTAGGTAGGTATAACTCTTTTTCCATAATTTCTACCGTGATTACGATTGTGAATAGTCATCATACTTCTGCACTAAATGTGTGGATCTAAGATGGATAGAGAGCTCGTCACTCAACACCACTCGCGATTGACATGAGGTAGGTGAATAGCATCACCATAGCCCCATTGGAGTAAGATTATATAGACTATCATCGCAAGCAGGTCAAAATCGTGACCTATAATTTAGGAATATCAACTCATATTGTTAGGCCATCGCCATCAACGGGGTAAAATATAATTTGTGATTGTGATGTGTTACAGTTGACATGAGCCAATTAAGTTGGTGGCTGCAGTGATTAGGAATGTTACCCCCTTAAAAGCTAGTTTGAAAATTGGAGGTGCCCCCATCATCCCCACGTCCCATGAAGGAAAAGTTCATACATTCCATTACAGGCGAGTATAGTTCAAGTTGGGCCGATCCAACACCTATTTTAGGGACCAACCCATACAGTGTTGGTGTTCAATTTTTGGAACCAAGAACCGACTTTGTTGAATGCGAGACCGAGGACCGGACTGACCTTATGGACTCAATCCGATTCCAAGGTTAACCCAAGACCGACCGATTATTTTTTTTTTTCATTTTTTATATTCCTTAAAAGGATAAACGTACTATTTTAAATTACATATTCATCAATAATGCGACATTGAACAATCGAACTGTGATACATATCAAACATAAATATAAAATAAGGTAATAACAAAAATTTACACTAGGTAAAAACAACAAACCATAAAAATGAACACACAAGGCGAGAGAATGGAGGCAAGTAGCGAGATGAGTGAACAAAGGCAAGTGACAAGGCAATTGAGGCAAGCAAAGAGAGGTGAGTGATGCCAAGGCGAGCAAGCAAGGTTGAGACAAGTAAAGAGGGTTTCCTCCTTTTCTTTTTTGTTGAATTAGGAATGGGTTTCTTTGTACTTTCTAATTTACACGACAAACTAAATTGTTGAGAGAACATATGAGGAGATGCTAGAATTTAGAGTGGACAAGAGCATATGATATGTAATATGTCAAATATAATATGATATATATAATATATCATGTATAGGGTTGGTTTGAGATAGACCAATATACATGGTATGATGTTTAAGATCAAGGATCGACAAAGTCCTCATGGGAACCGAATCAGGAACAATTGAGTTGGATCGATTTAGGGTTGACCCTAAACCAATGCTCATCTCTACATCGACCCGGAACCCCGCACCCGCCGACTCGAAAGAAACCCTAAAAAAGACACACGTTCACCACCACACACGTGCACGGATAAGTCACTGCAGCGTCTCCACAAAGATTCGAACCCCTCCCCAATGCTCATCTCTACACTCCTTCCTCCTTACACACCGCATGAATTTAAAACTTGTATGTTATCCCATAAAGAATTGTTAAGAGCATCAAAGCAAATGATGGAAATAGAGAAAAAAGTTTGAGAATATGGAGGCTTCATGATTGACACAGGAAACAATGGAAGAAAAATGAAAGCATATTTTATCAACCTTATGCAATCTGCCAAATGCGAGATTGCGGAGCGGGGCGGGTCCGGCCGCATCCATTCCAAAAGACCCACGAATTAAGGGTCTTGGTCGCCCTATTTGCACCGGGACGTTATGGATATCGGCTGCTAAAACGGCAATCCCTACGTAATTATACTCATGATACATTTTAAATCTAATTTGATAAATTATACTAGACACGTCGGTATTCTTACACTATTCCCAAAAAAATTTAAAATAAAGAAATGGGCATGTTTGTTTGGTATAACACGTCCCACCATGAAATCATGATGAATTGACATCGCACCCATCGTAGAAGTTAGTCAGACTCGTAAGTACGGTATTGAAATACATAAATACATCGTATCCTTTTGAGCTCCTCTAATTGATGAGTCTTGTCGGGAATTCAGATGGATTACACCGACAACATTAAATTTCAGTTTATGTGGCAGTTGGCTCCTCGAGTCAATTTTGCCAAAACAAGCTTTGGTCTCTTGAGGTCACGGGGGTTTATGGACCGAGTTCTCTATATTCGTCCTAAATCCATACAAATTTAACGGACCCACCAAAATTATTACATTTAACTCATGAACTATATATATATATATCGTAGGAGAGGAAGCATTTGGATTTTCATTAAAAGAAGTTCGGCCCTCTACATTTTATATTTGATATTAAAAGGGTACGTTCGTATGGTGAAAAACAAATATTATTTTGAAAAATATTTTTCTAAAAAATTAATAACATGTATTGCGTGGTTCACAAAAAACATTTAGTCATAAATTATTATTTATAATAAAAATATTTTTCAACGACTAATTATCTCGAGCAATACAAGTGATCAATTTTAAAAAATATTATTTAAATCATTCAATTTCCGGCGAAATAAATGAATCTTGAAATTGGAATGATTCGAGAATATATTACTTTCTTCTATCTCAAATAAAAGAAGGAAACGTCAAACGCGATGCATGATCTTTGGCGGGTATCGGGAGAAATTTATCAGCACTTTCCGAACGATGCAAGCAAAACCTCGTTGACCACTTCCATTGCACGCATCCTTGTTTCTTTTTCCTCTTCGAGTTTATCTCAAACACGTTCGATTTTATATGAATTTAGCTTCAGAAAAAGAAAGTAATAGAGCTTGGATTTCCTCCACGCTTTTCCAGGACCAACCTAACAAATGGACTTATGACGTTGAGATCCATTTTCTTTGTCATGTTAATTTATATAAAGCGCGTGGAGCATGACAGTTTCGTGACCTACAAGAATGTTCAAAAGTCACGATTCTGCATTACCGTACTAATTGACTATCCAAATCAATGCATCTTCTACGATTTTGTCTAGTGGTTTAAGATAATCGTTGGCATATTCGATTTTCACGGGCAATAAGGAAATGCTTGCGGTAGAATTAAATGTTTGATTTGGATGTGTGTATATATATATATATCATGAAAAAAATTAGGGATGATCAATTCTAAATCTAATTCAAGAGAACCGGTTCTCAAAATTTTGAGAACCGGAGATCGGATTATTTTGTCCTAAGATCAAAGAACTAGCCACTTTTTTTAATTAAAGAATGGTTGTGCTCTCGGACTAATCGATCTAATTTTATTCTAGGGCAATTTCAATAAAATCGATTATATATGTTCCTACGTGCTAAAAAATCAAACTCAATTTATGTTTAAGCTTATATATACATATGTGTGTATATGTTTTTTTAAGAAATAAAATAGTCTATTTGAATATTTATTGCTATTTTTAAGAAATTAAAAAAATAAATTTTTAAAAAAAAGTTAGTCCGGTTCTCCCCCGAACCAGGAACCAGACCAAACTAGCTAATTTGATCTAATCTCAATTTGGACGGTCCAATATACTTACCTTTAGAAAAAAACATTTTGATGAAGATAATCTTTTACTTTTAATCGGCGAACACCCTCATGTGGTTGGTAACACTACTTCATCAAATTAGACATGGAAATGAAACGGGTTTGTTACAGTATTTCCAGTACGTCCCATTAGCTTTAGCCTTTTTATGACTCACAAGCCGGTTATAGGTTTTGATACATATAATATCCGAACCCGCCTCACAAAAGTAGTAGGGTTTCCGTTCGATGCCTGCAAACCGCTATAGCATTTTGTAATAAACAATAATCTTATGTTGATCTCCAATCTGCAAAGTTAACTAATTATCCGAAACTCGTGCATTGTTAATCTCTAATTAGAAATTTACAAGTCCATAATATGAGACTTACACAATTAAAAATCAATAGTCATAAAAATCTAAAGTTTAAGGCTACGTTTGGTTTAGCATTTCTAAGAGATTTTGAATCAAATGTAAATGCTAAAAGCCCAAAGCTACTTGGGGAAATGCAATTATGTTTGGTAAATTTTTTTTGTAAATAAACTTTGAGTTGAATGTGCATTTGATAAAAAAAAAACTTCCGCAATGGGTTTGAGTACTAAACCTTTTGCCGGTTCGACGAAGGGCTACAACCGACGGTCATCGGCTAAGGTCGCCCAAGGTCGGGCAACCTCCAGCGAGACTCAAGTCTTTGAATTATAAAATCACATGCTTTGTTAGGTTGCATTCTTTATTTTAAGTTGCTCAAACGGCAACCACCCATTAGTTGCTAGTAGATGTTTTCAAGTCTTTGAATTATAAAATCATATGCTCAACATTACTTTAACATTGCGTTAACTTTATTGCGTTCTTTATTTTAGGTTGTGTTCTTTATTTTAACGTTCCGATGTTCAAACGCCTCACACCCATTAGTAGCTAGTAGATATTTTCTTCCTCACCAATCAGGGAATATGGGTGATAACATTGCGAGTCTCCCAATTCATGTAGAATCTCTTGCCTGTTTCTTTTTATTGACCCTTTTAAAAACCTTCTTAAGTTCTAGGGTATATTTGGAATCTATCCATTTTTTTTTCTGTTCTTTTGTTCCTTGAAATAGAAAAATAATAGAAATCCGTTTGGTAACGTGAACTGATTTTTCTATTTCTTGAAATAAAAAGTTGTTTCTGGAAATAGAAATGAGAAGTAAAAAAAAATAGCTTATTGTTTCTGGGAATAATTTTTAGAAACTATTTCTTGGGTTATTACTCATGACTAACCGCCGTCTACCAACCATCACCCATTGAGCTCCAACCGTCGCTGCCACCGTTGACCTTCGACCACTAGAGACCATCCATTGGTGGCCGACTACCACCTTTCGCTTGATGATAGGTGGCTTGACAATCGGCAACTGGCGCCCGGCGATCAACGTCTTGCGGCCTAGTGTCCGGCGGCAATCACCCGATCGATGATTGGCAACCGGTGATCGACGGCCAACTATTGGTGACTAACGGCTGCCAACCAACGTTCGGCAGTTGCTGGCCGCCGCCCATTGCCCACCGCCGAGTGAGCGTTGGTCGTCAGTCACCGCTTGTTGCCACCTACCGCCATCAAGGAAAAAAGAAATAAATTTTTTTGTCGGTACCAAACGCATTTCTATTCCGAGAATAAGAAATTTGTATAATTATCGAATGCCTTGTTTTACTTAAAAATTGTTCCAAGTAGTAGAAATAGAAAATAACTATTTCTAAAAAGAAATTATTTCCAAAGTAGAAATGTTATCAAATGCACCCCTATAAGCCCTAAGAAATGTTACCAAACGCACAAGCCCTATATGGTTTTTTGAAAATTGACTTCAAACATGTCCCATTTCTCAAACCTACTATTCTTTTTGGTCCCATTAGGACTTAGGTCAATTGGGTATACGAGGAATGGTTATAAAAAAAATTACTAAACTTATTGTATAATTATCAATCTATTATATATTTTTTTAATTTGTCAAATTTAGTTATAAACCTTTTAACGATTTGTTAATATAGTTATTCCAATTAATTTTGGTAAAAAATCACTGACATTAACATCATCTATCTTACAAAATACAGTTGGTGCAAACATGTATAATTTTTTACTTTTCTAATATTTTTAGATTTTTCTTTTCTTTTCTTTCCCTTCTTATATGTGCATCTAGTACCTATATTTGTTTTGGAGTTAAAAAACGAGGATGCGTGATCCCACAATCCTCCGCCCTTTTCTTGAGCTTAATGATAATCTACGCTTATATTTAAGAGCGCCCCTTTTCCTACTTGAGTAAATGTGAAAAGCAAAAATATTTTCGTGAATATTAATCTCAATAATATATTTCCCACCATTTTCATTTTTGACATTTCTTCTTATCATTTGGCATGTGAAATCTCCCGACATGTTCACAGGGAAATATTTCCTCGACTTATGTCAAAATCTAGTGTATCCTTGCCCGCCGGGACCTTGATGGATTTGGATTGCACGAGATGCGACAATCCGCGGCCTCCCATGGTCCCCAAACTCCAGCCGTCGCCCTCGTGGATGAGCGTTCTTAGGGGCTAAGTTTGGCCAAGTGGCGGTATGGAGTCGGATCGCCTAGGATCGCCGTTGGCTGCGCCTTGCCACTAGAACCGTGGTATGGCCGTCGAGGTCTCCATCCCGGCCTTCGAGAGGTTGAGCCAGGTCAAGACTATTACGAGGATCACAAGTTCGTATTTGGGTTTGTCACGGAACTTGAGGCCCCACTATTGATCTAAACTTAATGGTCGAGTTCCCACTGCTGACTGTAAAATCTAAGTTAGACTCTTAAGATTCTTAGCCTTTGTTTATTTCCCAAGAAAAAGTCCATGAAACAATCAATAGTGCCCTGGCTTAAGGTCCTCGAGGCCAACCTAAGTCTACATAATCTTGGTTTGGAACCCGGATGCCCCTGCACAAATGCTTGTGCCAAGGTCCCCTGATAGCCATACTCGAGATCCGATGCTTGTGCCCAAGTGCCCAGCTCTAGTATCCAAGTCATTGGGATCTACACCCGAGTCCATAGAGGCAAGATCGAGTCTTTTGGGATTGAGCTAAGATCCTGATGTTTGTGTTTGAGTCCATGATAGCCATGCCAAGACCCTAATGTCAGTGCAGTGCCCTTGAGGCCATGCTTAGGTATTTAGCTCTTATGTCCAGGTCACTAGCTCCTAGATGAGAGATTCCCCAATGGTCGAGTCCAATTCTGCAAGAGGTTTGGTTTAAGTCTCTTGGCTTGAGCCCATTGTTTGCTCATAAGTTCATGATGACTAGATATTTTTTATATCGAACGAATAGTGCATGTCTCTTGAAAGATAAAAAATAAATACCGGTTGATTTTCAGATTTCGTTAAATAAGTAAAATTGTTGCCTTTTTTTTTCTCGAAAATAATTTATTGGACATAAATGGTGGAGGGAGGAGAGAGAGTAGAAAGGAATGGGTGGGAAGGTGAGGGGTGACGTCACGTGACTGGAAAACAATAGTTGGATATTTGTCGATTGACCCTGATGGGGTCAAAGTGTATTTTATGAAACCATAAGCAATAATGCAATTAATCTTATATGAGATAGCGGAAGTCAGAGTGGATGTGCTTTTTAATACAAACTTCTATCGAGATTTAAGATAAATAATTTCATCATCGAAGTAGTTGATTATTATTATTTTTCTAAAAATGAGACGTAAACCCTCAATGGTAAAATCGTGTCAAAATCACAAATTACCAAATGTTACCTAATCACATGGCCCAATGTAGTCTAGATCGCTATATGACATCTTATTTGGGCGCGTCATTTAAGGAAAGATCGTTAAAGGGAAATCCATAATTGACATCATCGGACATGCCAATGTAGATCTCCCTTGAATCCAATAGCTTTGTAGCTAACTCAAAACCAGAGTTGACATTTGTACTTGGGGTCAAGGATACGATGCTAAATCGAGTTAGACATCACCCATTGAGCGAGGTAAATGCAAGATGCCAAATACGTTGATCAGTTGCATGGCATCTTATCATCCTACCATGCCATTCAAGGCAGGAGAACGTTAAAGGATCGGCATCATCTTAGATGCCAATATGAATCCCCTTAAATCCAGTAGCTCGGTAACTAACTTAAAAAGTTCAACTTGACATTTACTATTGGGATCAGGGATACGATACTAAATCGAGCTAGATGCTACCCCTTGAGTGAGGCCAATACAAGGTACCAAATACGGCGAACAGCTCCACGGTATCTTATCAACCTACTACGCCATTCAAGGCAAAAACGTTAAAGGGAAATCCATAATTCGCAACATTGCACATTCCAATGCAAATCCAACTCAAATTTGATAACTCCACGACCAAGTCAAAGTTGGACTTGACATTTATCGTCGTGGTCGGGCCCACCGAGGATACTATGCTAAATCGAGCTAGATGTTGGCCTTCAAAAGTGAGGCTCATGCGGGGTAAGAGCGATTGATTCTCCGATTTAACGGAACATATCATTTTTTTTTTCTAATACTTGATATCACATGTTAAAGGAAATAAAAAAAAGCTAGTTACTTTTTTTTTTTAGAAGAAATAATAAAAAAAATATATTTAGTCTATCCAATACAATTTTCTTTTAGAATCGAAAATCTTGAACGTGAGTTTCACTTTTAAGAATCGGGAATCGGACTTACCCACCCTATTTGATCCAATCAAAGTGGTTCTCAATCCGAACGGTCTATTTTGCACACTCTTAATGTGTGGCTCTAAACACAGCGAACAGCTATAGGAAAGGAAAATAAATAAGAAAACGAGAATATTTCTTAGTGTGAACACAGTTTCACAGGAATGATAAAATAATTTTCCCCCAAAGAAAAGAAAAGAAGAAGAAAAGAGGTGGAAATTAAACCCCATTTCAAGGAAGCTTCGCATCCGCCCTATTTGACTGGCGAATCGCTCTTCCCACGGCCAGAAATCGTCTTCCACCTCCTCCTCCTCCTCCCGTCCGAAACCCTCGGTGTCTCTGCTAGGGTTTCGGCCTCCCGATCGTCATCACTCTCCCCCGCCCCGCTCCGCCACTCCCCGCCTCCTGCTCCGCTCCCCTCCGCTCTGCTCTGCTAGTGGGTACTCCGCTTCCGGCGGTGGTGTTTCGGTCTTCGTCGGCGCGGAGGCGGTCGGTTTCAGGGCGATCGGCGCGATGACTGTCGAGGCGGATTCGTCGCCGGTGGTGCGCAGCGGCGAGCGGCCCTCCTGGCCTCCCGGGTTCAGGTTCCACCCGACCGATGAGGAGCTCGTGCTTTACTATCTGAAGAGGAAGATCTGCAAGCGCAAGCTGCGGCTCAACATCATATCCGAGCTCGATGTCTACAAGTGGGATCCTGAGGAGTTGCCTGGTAATTGAATCTGCTGCTGCGCGATTTCTGTTTCTTTTCTTTTGGTTTTTGTTCTTTTCGTGTTCTGTCCTGCTTTCACTTGCCTGCGTTGACTTGATCTGGACGTCGTTGGAGATGCCTTCTACGCCGATCGTGGCGTCCTTTTGTGTCTACTCTATGTTCGCGTGTCTGCACTTGCGCGATCGGTGGGGGTTTCTTGGTTGGATTCACGATTTTGGGTCTATTCTCGGCGTGTTTTTGTCTTTTTGTCAGAAGTAGTTATTATCGATTGGGCATCCGTACGTGCCATTTGTATGTACGTATGTATACGTGGCTTATGTCCTGCGGCCACCACTGCCGGCTGCCGGACCTGTTGTTTGATTATGGGTTGTCGCGCGTTAGCTGATTAAGGGTGAGTGGTGTTAGTTGATGACAGTTGGACATGTGGCTTACATTTGGGTGATGCCATTTTCATAAATCTGCGTACGTATATAAGTTTATGAATGATGATCGTGATTCATGAAGCCTTAGCATGGCGAGCACCTTATTCGATTAATTTTATGCTAAACGTCCCTTGCGGTGGCTCAGTTCAGCCAAAGCTTTGTCTTGGGTTAGTTTAGCCTAGCGACAGTTACTTAGAATCGATCATTTTGCATGTGGTTTTTCATTTTTCTTGGGTAACTTGTTCTCTTATCATCTACTTGTCGTGTTTACTTCCTGACTTCTTTTCTTACTGATCTTTCATGGACGCCTATTCTTTTATCGTCAATGTGTTGAAATCAGTCTCCTGTCTTTGATGGTTCTGTTCTGTATGGAAAATATGACAGTATGAAAGCTGACGTTGAAGGGTGGTACACGCTTTTTATATTGTGTGAAATGACCGATTTGTTGATTGTGTGCTGTATATTGTACTCGTTGTTTTGTTAATTCTCAATTGTTGATGACTGGTTTTCTTAAGATTCCTTTTAGAAGAACTTTTAAAATGTTTGTATGGCTCCCTTGAATTGCCTGCAAAGTTCCAACTTATGGATCTGCTATCACAACAGCTTCCTGACACGAAATTGCGATGCAGGCCAATCTTTGTTGAAGAGTGGGGATAGGCAGTGGTTCTTTTTCAGTCATAGAGACAGGAAATATCCTAATGCAGCGAGGTCAAATAGAGCAACAAGACATGGATATTGGAAAGCAACGGGAAAGGATCGTAACATTACATCTAATGGCCGTGCTGTTGGAGTGAAGAAGACCCTAGTCTTTTACAAAGGTCGAGCACCTAATGGTGAACGAACTGACTGGGTGATGCACGAATATACTCTAGATGAAGAGGAGCTCAAGAGATGCCAAAATGTGCAGGTATGCCACTTGAGGAGGTGCTAAATTACCAATTTCCTTCCTTATTTTTCATCTATACTGAAGCTTTTTCTCTTAATATTTTTAGGACTATTATGCTCTCTATAAGGTTTTCAAGAAAAGTGGACCTGGACCAAAGAATGGAGAGCAATATGGGGCACCGTTTAAGGAGGAAGACTGGGGAGATGATGATTGCTCTGCTGTTACAAAGGTTGTTGATGAGGAGATCTGTCCGAAAGAACTTCCTCCAGTTTCTTCAGTAGACATTGTGGGTAACGACAATCAGGTCCTGCCTCCAGCAAATGATATTGAAGAGTTCTTTAAGGAACTTGCAGAGGGGCCTGAACTTGAGCAACCACAGTATAATAATTGTGGTTATCTGTTACCCCAGGTTGGTTCTTCAATCAGTTTTTATCCTTCAGTAGCATGCCGGGTTGGCTGTTTAACTATTAGATGCTCTCATCTCTTGTTAACAGTTACCTCATTTAATGTTGATTCTGGAATGGTATATTGGTTGGTTGTGTGTCGGCGCTGATTTTATCCTTCTTGTAAATCTAATAAATGTGTTCTGATTGGGATGCATGCAGTGTCTCATATCTTGCTTTAGGTTCGACCTTTATAGTGTTTATAATACAAGGAAAGGCTTCTGCTTCTAATTCTTAGTAGTTAGGTAGTTGGCTCTTATCTAGGTGTCAAATAGACTGTTGAAGTGGCATAAAGGCGTTGGTAATGGATGAGGAAATAGATTAGTTGCATCTTTGGAATAGCTTCATGTTTTTTGTGTGACTATTTCATGTTCGAAATGTATTGATGTGCACAACTGATATTTCATGTCATGTTTTAGGAGGAAGAAGCACAGGAAGAAGCACAAAGTACATTGGTAGATCTGTCAGCTGGAGAAGTAGTTGCTTCAGAGCCACTCTTTCCATATAATCTGAGTACTCCGTGGGATGAAAATCTGGCCAACATTGAGTTGACCCAGTTTGGAGCATCCCAGTGGCAACAATTGCAGGAAGCTTCCGAGACCACTCGTGCTCCTGAATGCGGTACCTTGGAGACTCGTGTAAGCGAGGACTTCCTGGAAATTGATGATCTCAACAATAGTGACCCCTCTTTCTGTGCCTCGGGGAAACCTGCAGAGGATCTACACTTTGAAGATTTAGATGGGCTCACTGAGTTCGATATGTTTCATGATGCGGCCATGTTTCTTCGTGACATTGGACCCATGAATCAGGAGGATGGCGGGGCTACCCAAATGAATTGTTTTGATAATGGTTTAATGAACCAATATAACCACCACCAGCAACCTCCCATCTCAAATGTCATTGAGCAGACTACCAGTCAGTTGTGGGTGCATGAGCAAACATTTGAAGGTTATTCCTCAGCTGAATTTGTCCAGGGGGTCCAACCGTGTCCTTCAGGTACATGGTTACACAAGATCTGATATTGATGATTTTCTTAGCTGCCACTGAGTCTTCTGTCTTTGTTTCTATTGTGGACAAAGTGGCTCTCTCCATTCGCCATCCACACAAAGCTCCTGATGGGATGGATGGTATTGGTAGAACTGTCATAGTCCACAGGGTGAAATGCAAAAGGGATTTGGTGCTAGCTCCATGAGCTCCTCTAGCACAAGTATTCTCTTTGCATACTGCTGGCTAATTGAGTGTGACATGTGTTATCGTCGTCATCTTTTCTCCTGAGGGAGTTGTATCTCGCATCGGCAGTTGCTGATGTGCTAGTCATTTTGCATTTGTTTTCAGGTTTTGTAGGCGGTTCTAGTAGCTTGCCCAATGAATCAAATCAAAGCCAAAACGAAGAGCATGGTGGTGTGATGAGTGGATTCTCTTCGGCTATTTGGGGTTTTGTGGACTCAATACCAACCACTCCAGCATCAGCTTCTGAGAATGCAATTGTAAGTCGAGCTCTGGGTAGGATGTCCAGCTTCAGTAGGTTGAAAGTATATTCTGTTTCCACAGATGCGAGTGCTGTTAAAGGTGATGCAGTCGTCAAGTCCAGTAGGAGGGGATTCTTTTTGCTTTTTGTTATTGGTGTGTTGGGTGCTATTTTAGGGGTGTTGATAGGAAGTATGAGATTATGGGAAAGATTTGTGTCTAGATGAAGTAAATGAACTATGATGGGAGTCTTGAAATTATGCTGGTCTAAGTACATAGGTACATTGCTGGAATATGTGAGAGCTCTGCTGGTTCTTAAATAAAATTTCAGATATTCCTTGCGCCTGTTCTCTGTTCTGGGAAATAACAATCTACGTTGCGACTGATCTTCTCTTTGATTTCCTGGACAGTGGAGACCACATGATGATGCTCTTTTTGCTTATTTTGATGATAGTAGAATCAGGATAGTAGGTTTACCAGCAATATTTTGTCAGTTGCCCCGCTGAAGCTGTGGGGTGTATTCTCTCGGTCCATTTGCAACTCGAATGTAGTTTGAGGGTGTATATCTGTGACCATGCGTGCAGCTTTGTTCTTCTTTCTTGATGGTCTGCGTGTTTCTTAATGGCTTTTGCACTGATTTTAGGATATTATGAGATGGACTTGGTCACCAAGCTTATATGTTCAAGCGAATAAATTAATTCTGAATTAGGTGACTTGCTGCGGCAAGAAGTAAAAATAGAAAAGAAAAGAAGAAGAGAGATGAGCTGGTCGAGCGATTCATTACGCATTGTCTTGGGCCGAGAGGATAATGTTTCCCTTGGTCTTATCTTAACAACGAAGGAATTTCTCACTCTCCGTGTGGTTGAGATGAAGTTCTTGGTGAACTTTCTTTGGTCAAATTAGCTGGTGATGTTGGTCCGACACCACTGGATGCGACGTTACGGTTGACGTGAATGTGTTGACTTTGAACCGCAGGCCATTTCTCACGGCTCAGGGTCGGGTAGCTTTCAATACTATTATTAATATTGTTCTTTATCACTATCTCGAAAAAGGTGATGTGACATTTCTAATGTATGGCGTTGAAGTTAGTTCATTCAGCCTCGAATTTTATTTGGCCAGAGAAAGATTCAAAGGTCCTCAATTGCGGGTTTACGTCATTCCTCTTGGTTCCACCTCCTTTAATTTTGAATTAATGTTAATCTACAACTTTTTTGTCAAATTGGGACGTCATTAATTTGGAATGTCTTCATTAATCCTATGTGTCCCATCAAGCCCAACTAATTTAGCCCCTTAATGTTTCTTTTTTTTCTTTTCTTTTCTTTTTAGAACCTTTTGATAGGATTAATCTTATGAGTGGACGTAACTTGTTCTGATGAATTAGTGTTTCCTTTGTAAAATAGGCGATTGAGTGCGATTGAATATGGGATTTCTTTTGTTCTAAATAAAGAGAACTTCGTCGTTACTTGCGTTGCGCAAAGAGAAAAAGAGTGAAAAAGTCATTTATTCTGATATTCAAATAATTTCCAAACAAGAGGGTTCGACCTTCTTATGCAATTACCGTAGCACTTCATCCTATGGTTCTAACACCCCCACCGACTTTTTCGTCCTCCTTGAAGATCATGAGTTAGGTTGCAATATGACTGGCTTTTGATCCCTTTTCGATGTGGATTTATCATTGTGCATAGCCTCGCAGTACACAAGACACCCTGAGCATTAATTTTGTTAAGAGGCACGTGTGAGTGAATTGTATTAGAGAAATCTTATATCAAAAAATGGATGTGGTGTGAAACAGTTAATATATCATGATTGGTTTATAATTCAATAGTTTGAGCTTTTGATTAAATGTGGGTTCGATCGGCTTGGATTTGGGCTCCCTCGTGGTGATATCGGACTTTTGTTGTGCGCTCCCAACAAAAATCTCTGGTGTCTTTTTTATTTCTCTAGCGATTTCAAACTTCTACCGTGCGTTCCCAATAAAAATATCTAATGTCTTGATTATTTCTCATTTATTTCTCTGGTGATTTCGCGTTGACTTAATTTACAAGATTCTATTATTTCCGCATATTATATTACAACAAATTTAAATGGACAGCATCTTGTTGCCGTACAAGTCCGGGGATGTGTTGGGGAAATCGGTTGATATGTATTGTTGATTGTGAGATGAGCAACACAGCCTTGAGCATTACCGAGTCTTTCTCAGTTCTCGTACCATGCGTGAAAGAAGTCTCACTTGATGACGTGAGAAGACACCAGGCCACCACCACATGATGTTTTTTTTGCAGAAATGTTTACATCTTTGAACTAATAATTTAATACGCATTGAGTCTTGCGAGCCCAGCTTCATGTTTAAATCGAATGGTTCGATGTTTCGCTAGCCGTGTATGTCAAACTAACATGAGAACCACTCGCTTTGACAGGGGAGGTTTTATTTTTCAATTACTTGTTCATGATGAACGTTTGATTCGACATGGAACGCAAGGAGAATTGCACAGCAGATTAGAAAATGCGCGATTCCACATGCAATGACTCTTTCATAACCTTAGAAACACATTCTTTTTCATTGCAGATTGACGTGGAAGGTTTTTCTTCCGTGTATACAAAATGACAAGAACTCATATGAAGACGAGGGGGAAGCTAGGAGGAAGTGCTCATGGATTTCTACTATGATCGATCTTAGATAGTCCAATTGATGTATCCAATGATTGCGCTACAAGAACTACTTGTACGTACGAATTACGATACTTGCAACGTTCTTCTTTGTTAGTCCGTTCTTATGAGAATAGTCATCGATTTTTTTAAATCTAGTGGTTGGAATTTCCACCATATTCTCCGGCCACGACCCGGTCCACCACGGCGCAATGTGGAATCGATGCACGGGGTCAGCGTTGACTTCCTTTGATTTCTCTTCGGGGCGCTGAAAATTGAAAGTTCGCACTCCACCAAAAAATCGCCAAATGGAGCCCAGCTCCCTACGGCCGTTCACACGCGAATTTTGAGGCGAGCGTTTGGATTTTAACCGAGTGTCGCAATGACGCTCAACGAATAATCAACTAAGACTTTGACCAAAAGAACAAAAAAAAAAAAAATCAAATGAGACATTTCCCATTCTAGGATACCGATTATGGCCATACTCTTCTTTATCGGAAAAAGTTCAAAAACAAGAAGGAGAAAAAAACCAAACCCATTGATTGGCATCAATTTTGTTTTAAAATTTTCAATTGGATCGATTTAGTCTTAAATTTTTTCACATTAGTATTAATTCCATCTATTATGTGGACACCAATTGTCATATCATGTTGATATTTTTAATAATATGTTGAATTTTTGTTCTTTTCTTTTCTTTTTTCCTTTCATTTTGGTCAACAAGGTAGGCCTTAGGTGAGGCCATGAAGGCCAGAACATGATATGCTTGTGTTCACCACCTAGCGAAAATTTGACCAACCGATGAAGTAGACTCTTATTTGAATCTCAACAATCATTTCCAATCTTTATTTGAAAACCAAATCCATTTTGAGCCTTATTTTAAAAATATAATGATGTATTAGATCCTTATTTGAAAATTTCCCTTTTTTATATATATAAATTAAGCATGCTTAACAGGTATTACAAAGCATATGATAGCAATATCCGGCCTTATCTAAACTCGTTTTTCTATATGAAGTCTTAGCCCATAAAAGTCCAGGGTTCCACACTAGGACAAAACGTAGACGACGCAGTTTAGCTTCCTACGGCCCGTCGTTTCATCATCAGAAAATATAAAATAAAAAGAAAAAAAAGAAAAGTCAAACCAGGAGACCTCTGGAAGCCCGACCGGACCGACCACCGAGGAAAAGGAATCCTGATGACTCCGCCGTCGGTCGTCGGTCGTCGGTCACGAGCCAATGGAAATCGCTCCCGCCGTACTGTTTGGCGGCTTCTGCTTGGACCGTCACGCGCGCTGCGTCACGGCCGTCGTCCAGCAGCCGACTCCCGGAATAAAGTCTGCCGCTGAGAAATATCTTTTAACCCCCAAAAAAGACGTTTAATAGATTTGCATATGTTTTCACGATATTTTAAGGACATTTATTACGTTTTTTTTTTTTTTTTGAGGTTGTCCGATGCTTTAAGATAGAATGTATTTACGAATTAAAAATATGAAGGTTCCTTTTTTTTTTTGTTATTTCGAGATTTGCGTAAAATAATAGGGACGGCGGTGATTTGGTCAGGTCGGAGTATGACCCCTCCCCAGTATTAAAACATGCAATTCCTTGTTTAGTGTTTCGCGGATTTTCTAAGATTTTCGAGCGAAATTAAAAAATAAATTAGGAAGACACAAACTGCTCCATAAACGACCAACTCCATTATCTTTTCTATTTTTTTCTTAGAATTGAGAACGACGTTAGCATGTTTCTCTTTCATTTTAATACCTAAATAAGGGTCAATTATATTAAGGTGTTAAATTAGTATCTTCACCGACACGTTTATCCTGAATTAATTATTGTTTTGTAAATGAATGATGTTAGCATGTTTCTCTTTCATTTTAATACATAGATAAGGGTCAACCATATTACGGTAGAAATTTACCTGCAAATTGATTTTTGTCTTGGCAACTAATCTCAAATTGGTAACCTTGTCTAATATTTATCTCTAATCAAAGAAGATCTCAAATCAATATCACAAGATCCAAATCAACCCTCAAATTCAAAAGAATTCGATCAACATGCGTGGATTTAATTATCTTTTTAATATTAGAACCATCTAAAAGTTATTATTATTGATGTGTATGCATTTTAATGAGATATTGGATAGGTGTAATTGATTTTAGGTTTTCCCATCTAAATTAATTTTGAATAGGTGTGTCCCAAAATTCTAGCTCTAAATATTTTTAGGAGATGAAAATTAAATTGAGATAAAATGTGTTATATTAAACTTCCAAATGAAGGAACAAGACCCCGACTTCCTCAAAAAGCAAAAAGGGCCAAAAAATAAAATAAAATAAAATAAAAGGGGGAGAAAAAAGCAATTTCATAAAAGCGGCTAAAGCCCTTGTCAGCTTTGACTCTTTTGCGCTCTCTCTCTCCCTTTTCTTTCTCGGTTTCTACCTCCTCAAGAAGAAATCTGAATCCATTCCCCACATTCTTCGTTCTCTCCATTCTTCGTTCTTCTCCTCATTCTCCTGCAGGAGTCCCTAGCTCCGCTCCGCTCCCCGATTCCTTCGCCGGTAAGCCTGCTCCTCCCTCGAGATCCCTTCCCCACCGTCCGATTTCGCCGCGCCGCGCGATTCGTGGTCGCCGGAATTGCGGCCAATTCCGGCGATCGAGCATCATCCGAGCGCGGTTAGTTGGTTTCGCCGAGGGTTCGGGGTTTCGGTTCTCCGGCTGCCCAGGAGGGCCTTTTTCTTTTCGCGTTTTCGGTCCGGTCGATCACTGGCGGCGAGGGGTTCAGCTCATTGCCGATCCTCCGCGTAGCTTCTCGCTTTTAGGTATGATCGAGCCGATGCTCGAGCTAATTCGAGCTTAGGCTGTGGTTTCCGGCGAGTTAGTTTTGCTCTATTGTGCTGGTCAAAATTGGCCGCCCGCTGTCTGGAAGGCTGCGGCTTTCTCCCCAATTTGTCGCTTGAAAGCGACCTAGGTTTGACGCCGGGGGTGGGGGGTGGAATTAGCTGGAGGTGCCTAATTAGCAATGATCGGATCGTTAGCTACTTCTTGATCTCGTCTTCTGCTTTAGACGCGACCGTCTTTGCAGGTTTCGTTTTGGTTATTGGATTTTGACCGCTTTTTCTGTTTCTTAGTTGTCGTGGATAAGCCGTGCCGGAATCCAAGAGGGCAGGAACCCAATGGCCAATAATGCAGCAGCCTGTGCAGAAAGAGCTACGAGTGACAGTTTGCCGGGCCCTGATTGGGCTATCAATATTGAGCTCTGTGATATCATCAACATGGATCCTGGGTAACGACTCTTTTACTCTTACAAGGCTGTTTCTTCGGTGGAAAAATTTTGTTGGATGTATTGCTTCGGCAGTCCTTCGTGGCGTGGCGATATTCCTCTATCTTCCCCTGATATCTTTTCTTTTTAGATGTAATATCTGCGCTTTTGGCTGGGATTGGAATTGAAACAACACTAATGAATCCACTAATGAATCCACAATTGAATGTTTATCCACGTGTGTCTTCATATTTCTCATAATTGATCATATTGGCTTTGTACTTAGTTCATAGGAAAATGGGTGGACTTCCTTTTCCTAATTCGTTTTCTTCAATTGATATGCTGAAACATGGTTGATATTTCATGAACATGCTTGAAGATAGTTGTCAATGTTTAAATGATCAACTGACTGCTAAAAACACGGTCACGAATAGACCGTCATTCAAATGTTTCAATACACACATCTGGGAGTTAGGAATTCCCAAAAGTAATTCCACTTTAATGGTGCGCAATTATGATGTGAAATGCATTTGGGCATCATATTCTGGATAATTCAGTTGCCTAGACAAGACGTGCTTGATGCATTATGGTGAGTGGGTATATGAAGTTTGCATATTAAGGGCTTTTGATTGCAGGAGCTTTTTGCATTCTATAAGTTGTCCTTTGGACTGTCAGGATATAGTTGAGCTGCTCTTTCTCATCTGGATGCACGTGGCATTCTTTTTCCCTGAAAAGAAAATATCTCGGATTTGTCTATTGCTTATTGCACAGGGTGTCACTTTTTATTTTTTGTTTTATCGGTCTGGCTTCATGTATTTAAAGGTTTCTAAAATTTTTCTTCAAATGAATTTTTGCAGGCAAGCCAAGGACGCTCTAAAGGTACTGAAAAAGCGTCTCACCAGCAAACGTCCGAAAGCACAGATTCTGGCCCTTTTTGTGAGTCTCTTTGGGCATTTATTTGTTTTTATTTTTATGTATGTATATGTAGCTAGTAATTGATGTGTATTTGCACGCAAAGATGTGAGCAGTTGTGTGTCCTGGTGGGTGCAGTTTCTTTCCAATATGTGTATATTCTGATTGAATTCTTGATATCTTGATTTTGCTCTGGTTGATTGATGCCTTTTTGCTCTGTCCTGTTATTAACTTCCAACAGATCGGTTTCTTTAGATAATGATTTAGAACTTATGTCTTAATCCAGGCATTGGAGGCTCTCAGCAAAAACTGTGGTGAGAATGTTTTCCAGCTGATTGTTGAGCGTGATATCTTGCATGATATGGTCAAAATAGTTAAGAAAAAGGTATACTTGCCTCTTTATTAATTATTTTCTTTGATAAGTTTACCGTGTCACACAACATTCTGATGGATGTTTTATTCAATGTGCAGCCTGATTTGAGTGTAAGGGAGAAAATATTAATTCTAATCGACACATGGCAGGAAGCATTTGGTGGACCTAGGGGGAGCTATCCCCAATATTATGCAGCTTATAATGAATTGAGGGTAATTATGCTGGATTCTTGTTTTAGTTCCAGAAGCTATTCGAGCATTGGTGTGTCTGAGAAATACCTTCATGTTTAATTTCCTTATGTTGTTGCATCTTTGTCCAAATGACGTTAATTGGTCACTGAGCTCACCAGGATTAACAAAGATGATATTTCTTGGAGTATGCTTTTTTGCAAATAAAATGGTGTGGCTGACAATATTCAACCTGAAATAAGCGTGAATTTCAAATTTCTGTAGAAACTTTAGAACCTAAGAGCTTCCTTTAAGTTGGTTAGAGACAGATACTTGAGGTGTGTAGATGTTAAAAGGACACTGGTGAGAATTCGAGTAACAACCGTTAGAGAGTGAGTGATTTTGATATTATAAATCCAATTTGCGGGACAGAGAAATCTTTTGCACACAAGATCCCGGTTGTATGGAAGAAGTCAATAAGCTTATGTGGTACCTAAAACGATCATATAATGCCACTTAAGCATAGGGGAGATTCTATAGGTGAGACTACGTTGTTCCCTGTGCTGTGTAACTGCATGAGAAGAATTTTCCATAAGACAATAGTAAGGCTAGTGAGACTTTTTAAGGCATGAAATGTTATGCATTCAAGCGCCTTATGTTCCAAAAAACTAGTGCAGTGGAGATTAAAATGCTTCAACAGATTCTTGTACACTTGAGAAAAATTAGGACGTAAAATCACTGTGGTTGAGAAAAAGTTGTAGTGCCCCTTATTGAGGATTTGACAAATAAAGCTTATTTTAGATGATTTATGACTGAAGGTCCTTGGAAATTTGAATTTTCTGCAGCAGGAATGTTTAGTGACAGTGTCCTGGCCAGGTCATTATGAGTTCGTTTCCTTGCAGTGTGCCTCTTGGAGACATTGTCATTCCCTCATAAAAACTGACTCAACTTGGGTTTGCTTTCATGTCAATGTACATAACTATGATGTGCTATTAATTGTAAAATTTCATGTACTTAAGCTCTGGACTTACTTCTTTGTTGGAAGAGCGTTGGCTTGGGAAGATTAGGATGGAGAACATCTAATTGCTGTTTGTGTATGTTCATGGACATGTTTAAATTTTAATGTTAGAATAAAAGATTTGCATGTTGTGTTTTCCCTTGTTGTTGCCTTATTTAACATACGGGCTTTTCCCATTCATGCATGTTTGTCACAGCTTGTGTGTTTTGGGTAATCATAATGTACAGTTCCTAGATTGATCTTGTCAATTGATCTCGTCAATTATTAACAGGCTGCTGGAGTTGAATTTCCACCCCGAGAAGAAAATGCTGTTCCCTTGTTCACACCACCACAAACTCAACCCGTATATCACCATACTCCGGACTTTGAAGATGCTGCTATTCAGGCCTCACTTCAATCCGATGCTTCTGGTCTTAGGTACTTATAAAGGAATATATAATCCCATTACTCTTAATTTTGTCAAAATGCGAGTCCTCTGTGCTATCTGGCCACTTACAAGTTGGAATTTGCTCCTCCTTTCTTCCTTCTTATCTTTGTATAGGAGTTTCTGTTTTTGAGAGAGCAATATATCATTGTCCCTCTTAAATTTGCCTCTTATGTTCTTCCCTGTGTTTGTGTGAGCATTTGTGCATGCATGAGTGTTGGTGCTTGGGTGCATGTCTGCATGGGCATGCAACAAGTGCTTTGCTCTTGGACATCTGATGGTGATTTAGTTTAGACATTTGCTATAGGCATAGTTGTAACAGTTGTCAGGCTATGTAAAAAGTGTTTCTTAACTGAAATGATCTGTGCTGCAAACTGTTAGATCTATAAATTGATGGTTAGAGTCAGTTTAGAATTCTAATATCTTTTATAATCAGCTTGTTAGAGATACAAAATGCTCGGGGGTTGGCTGATGTTTTGATGGAAATGCTTGGAGCAGTGGATGCTAAGAAACCTGAGGTAATGATCCACCTTGTTTGTGTACATATTTTATTTGCTTTCCACTTCTTTATGGAAATATAATTCTGATGTTTCAAAAGTGTGGTTTATCTGCAACACCTACTCACCGAGTTTTTGTGTTTAGTTCTCCTAATTTTTTATGTTCCTTCTTTTTAGCATTTTTACATGGAAGAACTCATGATAAGGGTCACTTAAATTCAAATTCTTACAACTATGAATACTTGGCAGGCTTTGAAGGATGAAGTGATTGTTGACCTTGTTGATCAGTGCCGTTCTTATCAAAAGCGTGTCATGCTGCTTGTGAATGAAACTACGTAAGGATAATAATAATAATCCTTTCTATGGTTCTCTTGACATTATAATTGTACTGACAGTGAAATTTTTTTTTCAGAGATGAGGACCTTCTATGTCAAGGACTCGCGCTAAATGACAATTTGCAGCGTGTACTTAGCCGGCATGATGACATTGCTAGAGGAACTTCTACTGCTGGGGTGGTATCAAATGTAACCCCTGTTATGCCACTGGTAAATGTAGACCATGAGGAAGATGAATTGGAAGATGACTTTGCCCAATTATCTCACAGGTAATGCATCTGCTTGAGTGCCGCTGGAAATGTGACTGACACGACGGTGCTAATTCCTTTGGGTGATAAATCAAAATATTTTCTTGTCTGGCATAATCTCATGGAGTTGAATTAATTTATGTTCCAGAGAGGATCCTAATTTTTTTTGGTCCAAAAATACACGGTATGGACTGTGGAAGGTGTAAAAAGCATGATTTATATCTCTAGCCTTGGCTCTTGGCAGTGCATTTGGTTATTTTAACCATTAAGAAATAGTAGATTTGATCTATCTGAAGTTTTTAAACCATGGAACTCTAAAAACACTACCAAATTCTTATCTCAGAAATTTCACTTTTCCTTTTTGCAGGTCATCAAGGGACAACGGTCACAACAGGAAGCCAGTCAACACTAAAGTGGAACCATCTCGACTGAACCCACTTGCTCCCCAAACCTCATCAAAGAAGCCAATCTCGGGAGATTCTGGCACAGTAGACTTTCTCAGTGGTGATGCTTATAAATCTGAAGGCTTTGTTGGTATATCGCGGCCTTTTCGACCTCCTAATCATTCGGACAACAGTTACTCTCCTCCTTCATATGGCAAAAGCCCAGAAACTTCACCCATTTATGATCGAAAACCTGCATATGATGAGCCTCTCCCAATGAGCAGATCTGCCGATCGGCTTCCTCCAGCTCCCTGGGACACAACTCAGTCTCCTACTGTTATTCCACCGCCACCTTCGCGCTACAATCAGAGACAACAATTTTTTGACCAAAAGCAAGTTGTCCCGGGAAGTTCTCATTCAAGTAGTGGATCGAGTTCCTCTTATGACAGCCTGGTGGGTCATACTCAGAACATGTCTCTGAATTCATCTACCCCAACCAAGCAAGCGAAACAAGAAGATGCGCTCTTCAAGGATCTCGTGGATTTCGCAAAAGCCAAAACATCCTCATCATCCTCATCCTCGAAACCTAACAGGTCATTCTAAGTAGCGAGCAGTGTGAGATATTGATGACGTGTCTGAATACAGGGTTTTAGCTATTTTTCTGATGCCTCTCTCAGATATATATGTCAGGTAAATAAATTCTTGTGGGAACTTGGGTCATCATGGCTTGTGTATATGTTTTAGTTGGTTATTTTGAGGTGGAGCTGCTGTGGCTGTATGTACCATTCGGGTTACGAGAGAGTTTATTGTTTGATTGTTAGTAGTTTTATCTTTGACTTTTCTACTGGTTGCCACTTGCTGTCTTCTCTCTTTATCTATCTGAAGTTGCTAACAGGTCTAGCCAAATTATGTGTAAATAACGAGGATTGCCAATTTAATAAGGCCTTCGAATGTGTTCTTGGACAAAGAAAGCAGAGAATACGTCCTGGAACTCGATGACTTTGGACTTACTGTACTCATGATTATTCGTCTACTTTTTGAAACGGTGTTGGTTTAGCCGGGGTTGGTAACTTTAAATAATCGATTGTAATTTTTCTGTATATGTTGGTTACTGATGTCACTAAGTCTCATTTAATTGGTAATAAGGGTGTGCAACTGGATTGGGTTTATCCGGTAACCGGTTCCCGGTGAAACCGGTTCCAAGTGGAAATCCACCTCGACTGGTTTTGGAACTGGTTTTCTTAAAAAATAAATAAATTGAAAAGCCACTTGAGCTTAAAAAAGGAAATACATCACCATCTCAAGTCTCGATCATGGAACAAATTGTCTTTTGGGGAGTAGAAGCTGAGCTCCCTTGTTTTGGTGGGAGGAGGAGGCGAGGGAGAGGAGACGGGGCAGGAGGAGGAGGCAAAGGGACTAGCTAGATTTGGAGCGGAGGTGGGGGGAAGAAGTGGGGATGACGTTGGGCAGTGACAGAGGTGAAGGCTGGGGAAGGTGGTTGTGCGGCAGCCAAACTAGGTATGTTTAAACCAGACCAAATCTAAATTAAAGATAAGGTCAGGGCCAGACCGAATTTGGAAGTTGGGCTACGTAAGAGGCAAGGCGAAGGTAGGAGAAGGAGGCTAGGCGGCCATACCATTAGATCTGGTTAAACCAAATCGGATCTAGATTAGAGATAGGATCGGGGCCTAACCAAATCCGAAAGTTGGTTGTGAAGGAGGCGAGGCGGAGGCGAGAGGAGGAGGTTGGGTGGCTAGACTAGATCTGGATTAGGCGAAAGAGGCAAACTAGAGATGAGAGGAGGGCAGAGGAGGAGGGGTGGCGAAAGAGGTGGGTTGAGCGAAGGCAAGCAGGCGGAGGCAAGAGGAGGAGGCGAACTAGAGGTAAGTGGGCTATATCGACAAGCGAGTGTCTTCTCGGCCCTACTCATTGTTGCTGCTCGTTGCCGTCAATCATTACTTGCTGCTGTTACCTCTACTCACTATTGAGTTGAGTTGCCGTAACCAAGCTCAGACTACTGCTAGGCTCGTTACTACTCACCATTGCGGGACCACTATCCAAAACAAGTCCAATGGAAAATAGGGTAAACCTTGTTCTTGAACCGTGAAAAACATGGTTGAGTCCAAAATATGATCTAGTACAAATAGGGTTAGGTATAGGGTTTAAAAAAAGGAAGCAATTATAACAAGATCGGGTACAGATTCAAGGTCTAGATCCTAGTCACTTTGAACCCAATCACCCCTGATTGGTAACCCCTTGATTACGCTAGTAATTTACGATATTTTAGTAACTATAAATTACTTTTTTGACTCTTTGAAACGTTTCATGATTGCAAACGATTTTAAAAATTCATGGGTATGTATGGTTTTTGACAGATTTGGGGTGTCCAAAATCAAATAGTCAAATTTGAAATGCTAAAAAGTAAATGACAAGTCACTGTTGGGCGTCTTTCACCATGAAAGTTGATGAGGGAAAACGATAGCTCGGTTTTCTATATGGAGAATCAGCAGCAAAATGAATTTGATTGTCTCCAGAATGTGAGGCTGACCCATGAGATCCCAACCACGAAAGGTATTTCAAAAGACTTTCCTTTGACAAGATGAATCTAAAATTTTGTCAATGCCAATGTCGAATTGACAAACACTAAATGCGAACAACCAAACAAAAGAGCAATTGGATAAGTTAGGAAAAAAAAAATAATGATCATCTATCCATGGCTGATATCCAATCTAAGGAATCACAAATCATACAGCCGACTGATCTATCCAGAGGGCAGCTTCGTTCAAATGTTCTATCCATTGGCATGCAGACCTAGAAAATTAGCCAATTAGGTATGTACTGGTCATGAAAACCTTTGAGTGATATAGTTACCTTTGGCAGTATCCTTCTTTTCCCCCCTCCCTCAATACTATAACCTAGACCACGAGTGATAGAAGGGATACCCATCTCATCTACTGATGGAAGAATTGGTCTGATTCTATCTTCAAACCAATCGAAATTGATACTAGTGAACATTTTCTTGTTTCTTTTCTAGTGGATATCAAGCTCGTGGGCGCCACAAACAACCTTGGGACCACTGTTGGCCCAGTGAATGGAACATCTAACAACAAAAACTAAAAAGCCGCCCCTCATAAGACAGTGATCTAAACACAGATATAGTCCGCATCAACTCTTTGTCCCTGAGCTTGAAGCGTTTTCTGCCATATTTGATTTGCAGTGTTAAAAGATGAGTCGACAGGGCCTTCAAAGGGGGATTCCACACCATGCATTGATGTTTTCTCTGGCCAGCATTCTTCTTCTTCTTTTTCTCCACATCATGGGCAGTCTAGAGTCTCATGTACTGCGTGATTAGTTCGAGTTATCTCTTCACCTGGATCAAAACGAGATGGAGCCAAGAGATGCAGCAACCTGACTCTATTGCTAGCACTTAGGTAGCAGTGCAGCCATCCTTTTTAGTTGTTGATCATCATAGATCCAGATTCCAGCATTGCTTGTTAGGTGCCATTCTCAACTTCTCCTTATGAGGGTCTGGCTCTTCCTACGAGAGCAAGGAGCGGGATAGATTGGTGGGAGGGAGACATTTTTATAGCCAGTTATGCTGTAGGGTTCCTATAGTTCAAGCAAGAATTTCCTATCTCAACCCTTACCTATTTGGCTAGCCAGGCCAGTCTTTACCTACTCAAAATAAGTCTCTTCCCATCGCGAGCAGAAAAAAGTCCTCAAAGCAAGTCATAAGCTCATGCAGTTGTAAGCATTCCACTCTGTGAAACATGACTTCCTACTCAAATTTTACTTGTAAGTACTTGGTGAGAACCTCGGGTGTTTAGGGCAAATCTATCTCCAAAGATTCTGGATAATAACCAGATGCCTCCTTTGTATGATTCTTTTCCCTATTTTTCACACGCATGTATTGATCCTTGTCAAGAACCGAATTCTCTCATGGTTGCAATTAGAAATGCATAGCATAAGATCAGTTTAGGATCAAAGATTGGAGATGATCCCCTCAACTTATGTTATTTTCATCAAACATGCTAGGCTAAGCATCAACTCTCTTCATAGAAAAACTTAGGATTTGCGATCCCAAGTAAGATCAGTTTAGGATCAAAGATCCATTTCTATCAATAGCAAGAGCTTCTTTTTTTCTTTTTTTCATTTCTACCAATTGATGTGTGATGAACTTTCGCTCTCCCATTCTTTGTTGCTCACTCCACAATTTCTTAGATCAGTTTTCTCCCCTCAAGAAGACACAACAAGTACAGCACCATCTGAATTGTATAATTGCAAAAACATGAACAAAGACAATAAAGAAACAACCCGAACGAAGTTGAGTAATTCCCACCTGAACGCTTACATGCACATTACTGGTCGTGCTTATCGATTTCAGATAACAAACATGATTAGAAACTGGCAATCCGAGCGACATGTCATGCAAATATGTATAAGGTATGAAACAATGTGAAAATTCCCTTGAGATTTCACTTTCGTGAAAGATTCTAAGCATCAGGATGAGAAGACAAATGGATGTGTGATGCTAACGCTGGTGGTGGTGGCAGCTTTCGAGGAGGTAGCGCAGAGCGAACTTGCCTCCAAGTTTCAAGTGTCGATACAAGAGCGCGAATATCTTTTTCTTGATTCTCCCTCTAACCGGCGGGAACCTCACCATTCTTGCACCACCCATCGCCCTCTGTGCTGCTGCCGCTAGCCTCGGCCTCTCCACCTCCTTCATCTTCATCTTCTGCTGCCACTGGTGTATCGCTCTTTCTTTTGTGCGTGCGTGCGTGCGTGTGTATGCGCGTGTGCATGAAGCATCACTGCATGGAGAAACAGAGAACTGTGGAGGGAGGGAGGGAGGGGAGGAACCTTCCTGTCACCTTCATGCAGAGGGGGGTTAAGCAGACAGGGCCAAGTTGCGGCCACTTTTGGGCGTGTGGGCAAAGCAATTTCCTACGTTGTCCAAGTGCCATTAGAGTGACGGTCCCGGGGCAATCTTGTTCTGTTGCCCCTCCATTTAAAACTATCGTCCAAAACTGTACCTTCGATTATAGCAAAGGGACAATTAATTAACCCCTTCGGTTTAAAAATGTGCCAAGTCCGCTGCATGGTTAGTGTTGTTGGGTTGCTCCACGAAATCTTCTTTTTGCTTTGTTAACAGTTACGGAAGATACGTGAGGGAGGAAACTGATTATCTCTTGTGCAGACTAAGCTAAATCTCGCGTGCGTGAAGCTCATACATAGTCACGAAGAACCAAGCTACACTCAGTTGGAGAGATTATCTTCGGAGCCCATACTTGCCATCCATTGCATTTATGCTTACCCTTACCAAAAAAGTGAATCTCACAAGAAGTTCATAGGATCCAAGGGCTATCAACATGGATTAAGCTTGAAATTCGTCGGGTTTGAGGGATAATAGCACAATCTATTTCAGGTTCATTCGCACACATTAGCCAGGTTGGTGATTCTTTGAACTATCGGACAGACTATACTTCTACCGGCCCCTTGCAAAGACGACAGAGTAGGAAAATATACATCAAAATGGAAATCAAGGGCTTCCATACAGTATGTTGCTTGTAATTGAAGGAAGATGGTGTCGACTAGGGTTGTCGTTCGCGGTCACGTCGAAGAAGGAGACTTATCTTATCAGCAGTGAATTTAATGCCCCAGATGACACTATCGATGATTCTTCGCTTGATGGATCCTCTTCTCGGAGGGACGATGCAGCTATGTGCCCTTTGGGTTTTCATGGCATCTGATGATCCCTATGAACTCAGCGCTCTCTTTTGATTATCTATGCCATGTGCATGAGTGACCGACCGGCTTGGTATCTTTCATCTCGTGTAAGGTTTTATAGCCCACGCCTCCGCGGTGAAGGATGCAAGCAGGAAGATGAGATCTACTTGGAGTTTATGTCATGTACGCGACGTTTTCCAACGCGGATTAAGCCTGTGTCTGTCAGCTTAAACAAAGAAGTAGAACTAGAAATCTAATTTATTGAAATCTCACCACTTAGGTCAGCGTGTCGTGTGTTATTGGCCCCTTTTACAAGAGACGTGGGATAACCAAATCCAACATGTAACCATTGAGTCCAGATTTATTAATAAACTGAAATTTGATATATTAAGTAGACTTGAATCTCTCTTATCTCAAAACGTTAGCTTAAAAAACAAGGTTTTTTCTCGTATTCACGAATCAACCACCAGCCCTTTTCACATCGATGTGGAATATAAGCCCAATGTTGCAATGATATTTCAAGTATGTAGTGTTGCCATCTCTTGATATGATGGCTAGAAAAGTGGAATTTGTTTTCTTTCTTCTTGTAAATTACATAAGTCAATTTGTTTTCTTTCTTCTTGTAAATTACATAAGTCAATTTGTTTTCTTTTTTTTGGTCGGTTACATGAGTCAATGTTCAGTGGACGGATCAACATGTTTTTTTATGCACTTCAAATCCTCAGATTGATATCCTTAAACCCCCAAGACAATGAAAGAATCCTCAGATGAACCTCTGTAATGCACACAGTAGCGGGTTGCCGTCAAGAGTTTCAACGCATGACGCACGTTATATGTCGTGTCTGTATGGATTTAGTTATCGATGGTTGGCGAAGCCACGTTCCCAACCATTATATTTTACAGCCGGCCGGCCCAAATGACCCTTTTTTTCTTTTCTTTATAAATGAAACATATAATTACTTTACTTCTGTCAAATAAGGATGCATGGCAACGTTTTTGTTTCCGGGAGCGATTTTTGCTCATAAATGTTTTTTTTTGTTTCTATTCCAGGGAATAGTTTCTGAGCATTTGAAGGCGTTTGGTAATGAAAATTTTTTTTGTTCAAAGAACAGAAATGCATTTGGTAAAAATTTCCAATCTTTTTATTCTTTTAATTTTCTTTTTTCTTTTTCCTTTTTCTTTTTTTTCCTCCTTGTTGGCCACCATCGGCAAGGCTCGGCCTTGCAAATCTAGGCGAGGCCGAGTCTCGCCCGGCCGCCACTGGCGAGAGGCTCAGCCTCGTCGGTGGCTGGATGAGGCTCGCCTCCCTAGATTTGGGTGAGGCGAGGCTCGCCGATGGCGGTTGGGTGAGGCTCGGCCTCGCCCAGATCTGTGAGGCCGAGGTTTGTCTAGCCAGGCACCGCTTGGGCGAGGCTCCGATGAGCTGCCGGACCTTGCCTTGGCCTGGTGAGGCGTCAGCGAGCTCATCGGACATCACCCGGCGGTGGTGGCGATGGGGTGGGAGGAGGAAGAGGAAGAGGAAGAAGAAGAAGAAAAGGAAAGAGAAAAAAAAAAAAAGGAAAAAAAAACTGTTTCTTAAAATTGTTTCCGAAAACAAAAAGCAACTTTTACTTGTTCTTGATTTCTACTCCAAACCTGTTCCCGGGAACAAAAAATATACCAAACGCATTTCTATTTCCGGGAACAAAATGATAGAAACATATGTTCAAGTATTACCATGCAAACCCTAATTGTCAGACAAAACGAGGAGGGCATGTGGAAGTCAACGCTTTTTATTTTCAGGAAGGGGTGCTGTGAAAAACTGACTTTTTTTTTTTGCTGTGATAAACGACTTCAATAAGCATTCTTTAGTACGTAAAATGTTCCAATCTATAATCCAACGTAAGATGCTTGAAGAAATTTATCTCTGAGAAGAAACTATAAATTTTGGTGCTTGCGCTGGAATATGTGTGAATTGAGTGTATTACATTTTGGTACGTCCATGATGGGGTATGTTTAAGAGACACATATTGGAGATGTACCTTTTGAAGGGGTATGAGCAGTTATTTTTCTAAGAGAGGTATAAAAGGACAACTTCAGAAAAATAACCGTTGATGGAATGAACAAAATTGAGAGAAAAAGGAAACCTCTTAATTAGAAGAAAAACACTCAAAGGTTCCATCATTTATTTTGAGAAACAATTGGCATTAACACTGTGGAATGTGAATACTTTTCTTGTGATTGTATTCGGACCAACGTGAAGTCGTATCGTCCATCATTCGTTTGGGATTCAATATACGTACCTGGGGTAATTATTTTATGGCGCATCGAAAGAGGTAAGTCATTTCTTCCGCCGACTACTTTCATCCCAATAGAGTGCATATGCAAACACTCAATTTTTCATCCACGATGAGGTTGAAATGTAAAAATTTGGGAGAAAGAGAATGAGATGGAACAAAAAAGGGAAAAGCAAAGAAAATGGATGTGAAGGAATTAATGGGTATTTAATCATCTTATTTTAATTTGCCAAGTTTTTATAGGTTTGTCCATACTAAAAATTCTATTTTTTGGTAGAAAGAATAGGTGAGAGAGAGAGAGAGTAAATTTCTTAAACACGACAATAACCTGCTTTTTCCCCTTCTTCTTTCTAAAAAATAAAATAAACGAGGGCCATAATCAGCCGGCGGAATTTCAGCCGGCCAGAGTCATTAAATTAATCAAATGATGAAGGCAAAATTAGGTTATTCTCCTCCCACTTCTCACGAAAATTACTAAATTCTAACCCATCTTTCATACCCATATCTTATTTTCCTCCCTCGCTCCCCCTCAACCCCAAACAAATCCTCAGCTCTCCGTTTTACTTGTACAGGCGAAAGTGTTCTGTAGTAGACAATTACTTGCAAGGAAACAGAAAGTTAATTAGACTTAAATCTCGATGTTGCTATGATCAATTAACTGCATCTAAGGCGTAAATCCGTATGTGTATTAATACCAAAATTGTGGCAAAAGTCGCATGTATGAACAATGTTACAGTACTTGAGGAAATTTTTTTTTTGTTTGTTAATGGCACTTCCAATAAAGTTTGATAGGAAAAATGATATTAACGGTTTTATAATTTTTGTGCTATGCTCTTGTTGTAATTTTTGACTCCGGCAACAAATGTTCGCCAAGGAGTCCTACATGGCCTCAGTTTCTTAAGAACACACCCTTCGTGGCTTTTCTCAAAGAGAGTTAAAGTCCAAAGTGGCAAAGTGAAGCAAAAACGGACCAGATGACGTGGCAAACCGGCCCTCCACTAGCTCGCAACAGAAGATGAATTAATTGAGGTGCAGTACTTACATTACCCTCTCTCTCTCTCTCTCTCTCTCTACAAAGACTGAAAGCGGGACAAAGGCCACAGCTTGGAGGAAAAAAATTAAGAATTGAACGACAGGGAATCTTGCAATAGGGAAAATGTGAGTGATTAATTGGTTTTGGTGTTTTATGAGTTCGATTGTCGTTTTTTGTCCACTCATCAAAAAAATTAGTTTTTGTTTATTCTGTTTGATGTGGTTGTGGAGATTGATTTGAAGTTTATTGTCTCTTTGTATCTTGTGATTCTTGAGATAATATTTCTTTTTTACAGTGTTGCCATGGCTGATACCACTCTACCAATCCATGTTTTCTATGTTGTTACTGGTGATGAATGTGAAAATATTGATGGAAATGTCGATATTATCCTAGTCAACGGGAGTAGATTATCATATAGAGGACTTGCAAATGTTACGATAATGATTAGGCTACAAAGATATAGTGATGAAAGTGCAAAGTTGGCTAGATGGCGTGGTTCTATAATTGCCAAGAAAATTGATGATAATATGACTACAAGTAGGTTTAGAGGTTGGTTGTCTAGCTTGTAAAATAAGGGATTTGTGATCATGAATAATGATGATAAGTATGCTATTCAATAGGAAAAGGACAAGTGTTAACATGTCAAGCTCGACAAGTAATTGAAATACCATGCGCACGTAATGCTTCATATTAATTTGTGATGCAGCCCAAAAGAAGTAGAAGATTTTGAGAGAAAACAAATCATGAAGCCTTTAATCCTTTAATACTGAAGAAACAACTTGGCAAGGGAGGAAATCCAGGTTATAGATAACAGGATGAGTAAGGCTAGTGGAAAAATAAAATGTTCACTCCGCTACAAGGAAGGGCACAATAAGATTGGATGTGCATCTAGGAAGCAGCAACAATAGGAGATAATATAAACCAATAATGCAAACATTGCCGACAACGCTGGGGCACCGTTTTGGGTTATGTTTCTTCTCTCTTTCCCTCCTCCTCTTCGAGAGAGATCTCTGTTTCTTTTTTTTTCTTTTCTTTTTTTGTCACGAATTAACAACCTCTTTAATTTAAATGAGTTTTTCTTTAAACTTATTTAAACCCACGTATATTTAAGGCTACAAATCAAACCCACTAACAACCCATTTATTAAAAGTTGACTAACCCATATATGACCAAACTCATTGAATATGACATTAAAGAAAGTGTCATACTAAGATTATTACATTCCCAATTGCATCATATAAATTTTAGTGGGATGGAGAAAGCATCTATCTCTGAAATCCACATGAAAATGTCTTATTAAAGTGTCGTATTAATCGTTCGAAAAGTTATGGTACTAAAAAATGTGTCATATTATAATTATGACATTCCTAGTTTTATCATATGAATGTTTGATAGAATGTTGAAAGCATATGTCTTTCAGATCCACACAAAATTCGCAAGTGGCTTTTTCTCGTCGACTTATTTTCGAGTTTCTATACAGTAGAGGGCATGTGATATCATTCGGTGTGTGACACAATTAACTTCATAATTAGCATGACCCGTGATAGCATTCAATGCGTGAACTACTGTTTCTATTCCTAAGTGGAGACTCCTGTTGGAAAAGTACAAGTAAACTGATTAGATCATAAGATATTATAAAGATATCGAAAACTCTTTTATTTATCATGGACGGCGGCAAGAAAAAAATAAATTATTCCATTGACGCCGGAAGCAATGTTAATTTGGTTATAAGCTGATCAGTTAAGAGTTACTATATGCAGGACTTTGATGTTATTGTCTTTTCTATGGAAACAAGATGTTGACCTCAAGATTAATAATCCTTGCATAAATGTTTTTACTCATTTTTTATGGGTTTGTTTTGACAATTTCAGAGATATGCTATTCTGCCACGCTTATTTAAAATATTAATAAGGTGTTTGAAACTTTTTGCATACCGGGTTAATTCCCCATCTGAAAATAACTCAAGATATTCAAGTTTGTGCTTCTATGATGGCCCCATAACAATGCGCAAGTGTGTAATTCAGAATAAGTCTATGAGGAGATTAAATGTGCTCACCACTCGATATATTTCTTAGAGTCGTCCGTGGTGACGTTATCTATGCCAAGACTATATTTTTCCGAAAGCCAGTAAAGATTCCAAAAAAAAAAACACCTTAGCTGTAAAATTTTTGATTCTCTGCTCTGATTATGATCTTATTAGTTTGTGAAAAATTGTAGAGATACTAAGGTTAATCCATAATTAAATGATGTCTCTGATTGAGTACTTCAATATGACCAACTTGCTCAAATATCCCAAATGCATAATGTCACCCCTCAAGAGCCTCAACAACAATAATTAAATTGGCCCCAGGCATAACAAAGGTTCAACTTGATTTTAGGCTATATAAGTCAATATAACCCCTCCATTGCCATTGAGGAAAAGGCTGAACTAAACGAGGATTGAACCATTAAGGCTGAGCAGATGAGAAAACAGGCGAACAATAGGCCCATTTTATAGGAGCTGAGCAGCCTTAATTCAAGCAACAATCCCACATAGCTCCAGCTCCAGCTCAAGACCCAAAAATGAGGGGGGTAACGCTTTAAATGAGAGGAGGAGGAGGGATCAGCCTTAATTCAAGCAACAATCCCACATAGCTCCAGCTCCAGCTCAAGACCCAAAAATGAGGGGGGTAACGCTTTAAATGAGAGGATCAGCCTTAATTCAAGCAACAATCCCACATAGCTCCAGCTCCAGCTCAAGCTCCAGCTCCAGCTCAAGACCCAAAAATGAGGGGGGTAACGCTTTAAATGAGGAGGAGGAGGAGGAGGCTCCAGCTCCAGCTCAAGACCCAAAAATGAGGGGGGTAACGCTTTAAATGAGAGGAGGAGGAGGAGGAGGAGGCTCCAGCTCCAGCTCAAGACCCAAAAATGAGGGGGGTAACGCTTTAAATGAGAGGAGGAGGAGCTCCAGCTCCAGCTCAAGACCCAAAAATGAGGGGGGTAACGCTTTAAATGAGAGGAGGAGGAGGCTCCAGCTCAAGACCCAAAAATGAGGGGGGTAACGCTTTAAATGAGAGGAGGAGGAGGCTCCAGCTCAAGACCCAAAAATGAGGGGGGTAACGCTTTAAATGAGAGGAGCTTGTGGAGAAACAAAAAATGCGAAACTCTCTGCATTCATGATTTCAGATTGGGAAGCTAGTTGTTCTTTCTTGGACATTTCTTGAGCAAGAAACACATTCAGTTGCGAAACTCTCTGCATTCATGATTTCAGATTGGGAAGCTAGTTGTTCTTTCTTGGACATTTCTTGAGCAAGAAACACATTCAGTTGCTGGCCTAAGGGATGGGTGACAATTGGACCAGATTTTTCCCCATTTCGAGCTAATCGAATGAGTTAGCTGTAAATGAATCGGGATCAAATAATGATAGCTAAATGCCATCTAACCTTTTCATCTCCAATGAAGTTTCTCCGCAATTTAACGATCAGCTGAGTCATCCTTTGCTCTATGTGTGAAAATCGGGCTCTTAAGAGGGGGCCATTGGCATTGTGTTGCCCGCAAATAGGGCTTGAAAGATCGATTTAGGGCCTTTCCAATTTGAAGGCACAGGGGAATCATCGTTGCTCCCCGTAAAAAATCCTTGAATATCTTCTCTCTGTTTTTCACAATAGATGGCAAAAAATACGGCACATTTTGTATGATCCTACACAATTTTTGTCACTAAGACGTCAAAAGTACTCTGTCAAGTGGAGAGAATGAAGAAAGTAGAGGAAAATAATAGAAAATGGGCAGTGTCGTTCCCCTCCAGAAGAGCAATAAGGACTGTTTCGGACTTTGAATTGCTTATAAAGAACTAACAACAAACTCAAAACGCTGAATCACAAACCATTGTCCAATCTGCACCAAAACACTAGAGCACAAGCTCATTGGATGCCAATGAGCCTGAATCTTCAGGGTAAACAGATTTTGGACAAGAAATGATTATTTCCTCCAATCTGCACTTGACAATGCTTCTGCGCAATATGAAACACGAAAAACTGATGTAATTCACTCCAAACAGATGCGAGTTCCCGACTGATCAGAACTATAAAAGCAAAAATGAGGGAGTATATAAATACTACATGTGCAGCATCCTTGAGAGCCCCCCAGCATTCTATGCTGGGGTATTTTTTTCAAAATTCCAATAGAAGCAAACCCATACTGGAGCACTCATTCTGGATGATCTCTGAAAACTAATGCAACCCCATGTAACAAGAGGGTGAATATCTTCCTCTTAATGCTCCCTCTAACCGGCGGAAACCTTGCCATTCTTGCACCGCCCATCGCTCTCTGCATCACCGCCACTAGCCTCGGCCTCTCCAGCTCCATCTTCATCTTCTGCTTCCACTGGGGTATCGCTCTTTCTTTTGTATGTGTGTTTGTGTTTGCATGATGCGTCACTGCATGGATAAACAGATCGCTGCATGGATAAACAGTTCGAATCCCCGCGCAATCGTTAGGGATTCTAAGTGTGGCAGGGGTGGTGGGTCCTCCCGCTGCACGTGTCGCCCGGGTTTCCCGGCTATCGGCTGTGCGGGGGTTCCCGGGTTACCAAAAAAAAAAAAAAAAAAAACGGATAAATGCTGGGGGAGGGAGGGGAGGAACCTTCGTGTCACCTTCATGCAGAGGGAGCTTAAGCAGACAGGGCCAAGTTGCCCCCATCTTAGGGTGCGCAGGAAGTGCAACTTCGTACTTTGTCCAAGTGTCCAAGTGCAGCTGGAGTGACACTCCAGGGCAATCTTTTCTGTTGCTCTGTGGCGTCCAACTATAGTCCAAAAGCGTACCTTCGGGTTATAGCTTTCTCGGAATAGGGCGAACTGAAAATAAGTAACTGATACAAGATATAATGGATGTATTTGGTTTAGTTTTCTCAAGGGCTTTCGGCCTCCAAAACCTATTAAGAAAATACAGGGGGTGTTTGACAACCATTTCAAAGAATTTTGAGGTGAAAATTAATCTTGGGAAGGCTAAAAGCTTGAGGCTTCAACATTCTCGAAATGCTGAAATGGTTCTTTCCTTCCTAATCTACCCCCACTAATTTTTGAGTTTTCCAATTTTGCCACTCCTTGTAACCGTTCACCTTCTTCATGCGAGGGTGGTCGACAAAGTGTCGGTGAGGGGTTGAGGAAGCTAGATTTGGCCGGTTGTGTGGCCTTTGGCAGCCCTTGCTTGGGTCGTGCAAGGAGGTTGCTCGAGGTCGGGTGACCTCAGTTGACGGTGGTCGCTTGGGGTCGTTCAACCCTCGCAAGACCCAAGTAGCGGTTGCTTGGGTTCGCGTGACTCTCATCGAGGGTCGCCCAAGATCGTGCGATCTCAGGCAGCCCTCGCCTGGGTCCTATTAGGAGGTTGCTCGAGGTCGATCAGCTCTTGAGATCGGACGGCCATAGCCCTTTGCCGCACCGACGGAGGATTTGGGTCCTTTTTCAGTAAAAGAATATAAACATAAAAGAAAATAAATTTTTTTTTTGCCAAGCACAAATTGAACTCAAGGTCTATTTATAAAGAGTTGTTATCAAACACAATTTATATTTTCCCAAGGAACCTTGACTTTCAACAACTTTCAACATTTACATTACACCTAAAGTCCACCTGCAAAATTGTGGGATTACTCCATGTAGTCTGCTTTATGGTTTGCTAATAGTCACGTAAGATATTCAAAAGAGAGGAAACTATTCACCTCTTGTGCAAAGAGTAAGGACCTAGGGTTCGCTGAGTAATATTGTCTGCTTTGGGCTGAGACCTACACGACTTTAAAATGCGTTACTTAGGGAAGAGGGATCCCAACCTTATTAACCATCCCAGGGCTCCTCCCTAGGCAATGTGGGACAAGAGACATATGACCCTCTCCCTTGCGCACATTCGAGGACTGAGGCATGGAAGCACCGCCATTCCTCCTCCTCGCGCACTGTTGCCCGAGCCGTCACATTCTCTCCCCCTTCGGGCATAGTGAGGAGCACCACCATCCCTCCTCCTTACGCACCGTCTCCCGGGCCGAGCTCGCTGAGTAATATTGTCCTCCCTTGCGCACGTCCGAGGACTAAGGCGCGAATGCTCCACCATCCCTTCTCCTCATGCACCGTCGCCCGAACCGTCACATTCTCTCCTCCTTTGGGCATAGCGTCCTCGCTGTGGCCCCACACGCGGTCAAGAGTCAACTTTGATACCATTTGTAAGGACCTGGGGCTCGCTGAGTAATATTGTCCGCTTTAGGTCGAGACCCCGCACAGCTTTAAAACACATTACTCAAGGGAGAGGGATCCCAGCCTTATTAACCATCCCAGGACTCCCCCCTAGGCGATGTGGGACAAGAGACATATGACCCCTCCCTTGCACACGTCCAAGAATTGAGGCGCAAAAGCATCGCCATTCTTCCTCCTTGCACACCGTCGCCTAGGTTGTCACACAAACTAAGTTAAATTTGGCTTGCGCATGGACCTCATGCGTAATCACCAAGAACCGTCTATGTAGCTACACTCAATTTTGAGAGATTGTCTTTGGAGCCCATACTCGCGATCCTTTGCATTTATACGTACCCTTACCGATGAAGTGAACCTCACTTGAAGTTCAAATGGTCCGCGGACAATCGACTCGGATTGACTTCAATCTTTGTCGGGTCCACCGGATAATATGCAGTAATCCCTCTCAGGTTTGCTCGCAAAACATGTTTCCCAATTGACGATTCTTCGAATTATTCGACGACCGTACCTACCGGCCCTTGCAAAGACAGAGTAATAGAACGCACGCCAAAATGGAAATTAAGGGCTGACGCATTATTCACGTCTCGTAATATAAGCGTGATGGTGTCGGCTAGGGTCGTCCTCCACGGTCTTGTCGAAGGAGGCGACTTATCTTATCGGAAATGAACTTAACGCTGCGGACGATGCTAGCGACGATCCTTCGCTTGACCAATCCTCTCCTCAGTGGGGCTGCGCAGCTTCGCGCCCGCTGGATTTTCACGGCATCCGGCGATCCTTGTGGACTTATTGTTCTCTGTTGATTATACTTTACGCAACTTACATCAGCGGAGGAGGACTTCGGATGTCTCCATCTTTGCATGAATGTTATATATAAGACGCCCTACGCGGTAAAGGATGTAAGCAAGAAGCTACGGCATAGGGAGACTCAAAAGTTAGGCTTTAGAAATGGATCAAATGTAATGTAATTGTCGCTGTCTAACGCCGATTTCATGGGTTTCATCTCATGTCTCGACTCTCACTCGGTTAACGTTGGACGAGTCGCCTAGATACCTACAAGAACGTGTTGCCAAGTTGTTCGAAGCACGCTTGGTTACCTTCTCTTTGATACAATGACGAGAAGATGGACCACAGACATCACACAAATGTTGTCTTCTCTTCTTCATTACATAAGTCAAATGTTCATTTCGAATGATTCGAAAAGCATTTTCTTAAAAAATAATCATTTATAGTACTTGAATAATTAATCATACAATTTATGTCTAAATTTTTTCGTGCATTATGAAGATATTGTTTGTACGCTCATTCTAGGCAATAATACTCAATGTCACTCTCCATTGCCACTGAGGAAAAGACTGAACCGAACGATGATTGGGCCAATGAGCCTAAGCTGATGAGAAAACTGGCAATCATAGGCCCAGTCCACATGAGCTCATCAACCTTAATTCAAGCAACAATTTCATGCAGACACCAAAAGATAAAAGGTAATATGGATATGAGCAGATCCTTAAATAGCTCATGAAGAAGAAATAAGTGAGAAATCTGTCCTAGGGTGGGAAACCCCGCAATATTATCCCCGTATTCCCACTTACTTAGGAAGAAAAAGATTGGATGGGAATTAGGGGACCTACAGTGGTGAAGGTAAACACCACTTCAAGACTTCAGTCTTGACTATTTCTGGGTAGATAGATATAGTAGACTCCACGTCTAGGATGAGTAAATAGAGGTGAAAACCCCTGCAAGGTAGGCACGGGTTTACGCCCTAGTCAACTGACTGCCCTCCTTGTACCCCGGTTGACTTGAGGGGAAAGAAGCTCTTGGAGAAACAAAAAATGTGAGACTCTCCATTCATGATTTCAGATTGGGAATCCAGTTGTTCTTTTTTGTCCATTTTTTTTTCAGCAAGAAATACATTCGGCTGCTGGCCTAAGGAAATGAAAGGAATGGGTGACAATTGCACCAGTTTTTCAACATTTCCAGCTAATTTGAATGAGTTAGCTGCAAATGAATCAGGATCAAATAATCATAGTTAAATGCCATCTGACCTTTTCATCTCCAGTGAAGTTCCTCTGCAATGCTACGAATCAGCTGAGTCATCACTCTGCTCTAACGTGTGAGAATTGAGTCGGGATCTTAGAGGGGGGCAGCGGCACTGTGTTGCCTGCACATTTACAGAAGGAAGGCAAAGAGAGCTTGGAAGATTGATTTAGGGCCTCTCCACTTTCTAGGCACTGGGGAATCGTCATTGCTGCCCGTCAAAAATCCTTGAATTTGTTCTCTCTGTTCTCCACAAAAGATGGCCAAAAGTACTCAACAATTAGTTTGATGCTATATAAGTTTTGTCAATAAAAGGCCTTAAAACTACTGTCAAATGGAGAGCATGAAGAATATAGAGAGAAAAAGATAGAAAACATGCAGTGTCATTCCTCTCCAGAAGAGCAAATAAGGGCTGTTTCAAACTTTGAATTGCTTATAAAGAACTAAGAAGGCTGAATCACAAAATGAAACCACCGCAAAAAAATACTAGAGCACCAGCTCATTGGGTGGTGCCTAATGAGCCTGAGATTTCAGGGTATACAAATTTTAAACAAACATTGATTATTTCCTCCAATCTGCAGTGGAGAATGCTTCTGCGCAGTGCAAAATGGAAAAACATAAACCTGATGCCACTATATAATTCCACACAGATGCAAGTCTCTGACTGATCAGAATGTAGATAGACTAATTGTAAAAGCAAGGATGAGAAAGTATATCACCTGTGCAGCATCCTTGAGAGGCCCCCAGCATTCTATGCGGTTGTACTTTTTAGAACTCGAATGAAAGTAAACCCACACTGGAGCATCCATTAGCTCTGGATGATCTCTGAAAAGTAATGCATCCCCATGCAACACGGCTTTGAGTACCTAGTTCAGATGGAAAGAGAGATCCTGTTCATTGTCATCCTGAAATTAAAAGTCAACGATGTATACTACTGTTTAAAAAGAACAAAATCTCTCTGAAATGAAAAAGGAAATATAGAAGCATTTTCATGCCCACATGGCTGAGGATTTGTGAGGATCAAACTTGGACAAAAAAGTAGATTGCTCTCTGCTCAAACTCGACAGAGGAAGCTTTTCCACAGGAACAGTTAATGCTTTTAACATATCCCTAAAGCTATAATACCAGTCCTGCAGTGAATCGCTTTCTGATTTGTTCCCTGTCCTCTGCAGCTAACATCAGGCATTATATTGTCGTATCTCTAATAGTTCTCATATGCATTTTCTTGTTATTGTAAACGAGTTAGCATAATATGCAAATCATTTGGAGGTGAACACAGAGTAGATAATTACCAGAGGCATCTCCTTGGAGAAAATGTGGTATCTAAACTCAGCAGCAAGGTCTAACAAGGGATTTGGACCACTAACAAAGCAATGAATGTGCAGACACATCTCCTTGTTGACCAACTTCCACTCAGCAACCACATCATCCTTTTCGTACCATCCTCTTAACTGCCATCAAGGCAAGCAAGATTGAGCTCATCCAAATGCAATTCAGTAAACAACTAAAAGTTTTCAATAGACGTTGAAATGCCTGTTTTGTGTGCCACATTCAACTAATGACAATCCTGTAGATTATGTTTCTTCTGTTGCTGAAACTGGAAAGGAAAGAATATATTCGCAAAGGGAAAGTATATACCTGATCGAGACTGATAATATTGGAGATGGTTAAAGTCAGATTGGCGGTGAAGTCACAGTGAGATAAGATGTAAGTTCTTGGGATGATTCCAGAATAGTTATCAGACTCTCCTCCCGTAAAATCAACTTTTAATTTTGAAGATTCAAATCTCGCTGGAGGGACCAAAAGCCTGACAGCCTACGAACTCAGAGAATATCAGAACGAAAGCAAAGTTGTCTGTGGGGGTAACAAGAAGAAAAATTCCAGCACAGTTAGCAATGTGTTTCCGTACTTGAGGAAATAAGCAAATAAAGCCCCATGAGAAAGCAATGAGTGTGACATTAATGCCTAAACAAATGTTCAGTTTGAGAACATCCCAAACTCCCCAGTTGTGAGGATGGTTTGAGCATCACATGTCTTGAGCAGAGCAAAGCATCTCTCAGGGAAGAAGGTATCCGGACGCAAGACAGAACAGGGAAGGAAACAAGTGAATTCCCAATTTCCAATTGAGCAACATATAGTTAACATTAACCAAAGAAGAAAAAAACCAGCTAATCAGCAGCCTATTGGAGATCAGCCATTCATCTAAATCTGAAGTGTCAGAAATACTTCCGCCAAGAGTGCGTGACGAGTGTCGCGTGTATACATATATATAGACAAACACATCAATGTACCACCAAGTTCAAATTTAAAAGTCAAAGCGAAGAGCAATGCGATGAATCATTCCAAGTAGCTCACTCACTGATTGCGGGACTAAACAATAACCAAGATGATTACACTACAGCGTCCAAAATGCAGGAGGCTTTTCACCTCCAAAAACCATTCTCTTGACTGTCCAAAATTACTCAAGCGATCATGCGAATTACCTACTCAACCAAACGACAATTCGAGCATCCAAAACAACTACTCTGTCGACATCCACAAACTCAATCCTCCACCCAAAAAAAACAAAGTAACGATGGCTATGCCGCGACTAAACCGTTTCGATCTCGTGGAGCGAACTAGCAATTCCTCACACGACAATGCCGGCATACCTCAGACACAAGCGTGTTGTACGGACATCCGCGGTAGCACTGGACGGAGTGCACGGCAGGCAGCGGCGACCTCCTCGGCGACCTGAGCTGACAAATGCCGGCGTTCGGCGTCGGCGAGAAGGCAGAGGGAGCGAGATGGGAGGCCATGGGGGGTGCATACCACTGGTTTTCTTCTCTTCATGTTGCGCACCCCACCATTGTCTCTCGCACAGAAAGAGAGAGAGAGAGAGAGAGAGAGAGAGAGAGAGAGTATGTGGAGATTAGAAGTTCTCTGTGACTGTGATTCGCCGACGCCACGAGGGGACGGTCCAAATTCTTCAACGAGTCGCTGGATCCACCCGTTTTTCTGCCTTCGAGAGAAAGTGGAAAATGATTGGTGGAGAAGGTTGAACCTTCTTGACAGGTCAGCAATCAGCTTGTAGTTTTTCCTGAGGCTGTGGATAACGTGGCGACGTGGCTGTCGCTTTGACGATAGATGGGCCCTCCCACTTATCCATCGCCCGTTGCCTGGGCGCCCCGACCCGCCCGATCTGTATAACACACAGGGCAAATTCCACTTCAACTATTGCTTTCGAGATTCCACGCATATTAAAACTTTAATTTCCAGAATATTAATTTTTCTCCTTTCTTTTCTATTTTTTTCCTCTTATCGGTAATCGTTCTCCTTTTAATAAGTGCTTTTCTTGCTTTCAATTGGGATCCATGCTCTAACTCAGTTATGCTCAATAACAAAAAAATGTAAATTTTTAACGGAAATTAATGAATAATAAATTTATCATAAATATAATAATTTAATTTTTTTCGTGGCATTAACCCCTCTTAAGAATACCCCTTAGGCTGATTGCGAGTTGAGCAAAGATTGACTAGTATGTAGAAGTCCCAAAACACATTCTAAACCCCTCAAAAAAAATGGATCTATATAGTCACTTGAATCAAATAATTAATTTCTAACCCCTAAAGACCAATTGCCCATTGTTCGCATTGTTAGGAAATTTGTAATTTCTTGATTCTAATTGCACATTTTGAACTTAGGTATCTCAAGAGTTCGAAGACAACAAAGATCGATTCCTTAAGATATTAGATGACAAACAATACTTGTGAAAAGAAAAAATATTTGGGAAATATCACTAAAAACTCCAAATTTTACCTAGTATGACAAATTTACCCTAGATTTTTTTTTATGATACAAAAAACTTCAAACTTAGACTTGTATGACATATTTATCCAAAACTTTTTTTATAACATCAAAAACCCAAAATTTTGCCAACTATGAAACATTTATTAAAAAAAAAAATTTTGTGACACAAAATCTTAAATTTGTACTTGTGGGACACATTTATCCTAAACTCTCTAGTCAAAGGGTATTTTTGTCTTTTATTTTTTTATTTTTTCTTTTCCTTTCATTTTGTCTATTTTTTTTTTTTCTTTTTTCTTCTTCTCTCTTCCTCTGTTGACCATTTTGGAGGAAAGTCGAACTTAGGTGAGAGCTGCTCTCGCCATCGTTGGGCAAGGGCAATCCTTGCCTAAGTTAGGTGAGGGCATTTGTCGCTAGATCTAGCAAGCTCACCCATGCCGGCGTTGGGTGAGGGCGGCGTTGGGTGAGGGTCGCCCTCGCATGGGCAATCAATAGGAGAAGGCCACCCTTATTGGATCTAGCAAGTAATGCTCTTGCTCACCCCCACCCAAGTGAGGGTTGCCGTTGCCCAACGCTGGTGAGGGTAGCCCTTGCCTGAGTTCAACTTCCCTCTACCATAGCCGGTGGAGGAAAGAGAGAAAAAGCAAAAAAGGAAAAAGAAAAGAAAAGAAATTTTATTTTTTAAAAAAAGACAAAAATGTCATTTGGTTAAAAAGTTTATGGTAAATGTGTAACACAAGTGCAAGTTTGGGTTTTTAGTGTTACAAAAAAAGTTTAGGGTGAATATATCATAGTTGGCAAAGTTTGGGATTTTTAGTGTCACGGAAAAAAGTTTTGGACAAATTTGTCATATAAGTATAAGTTTAGGATTTTTGTATAAAAAAAAGTTTGGAATAAATTTATCACATTAAGCAAATTTGAGATTTTCGGTAATATTTTCCCAAAAGGTTTTTAGAGCCCTAGAACCGTACTTGAAGGTCTCAAAATCACACAAATTTTTTTGGATCCTAAGATATGGTAAATGATGAATTTTTTAACAGTGATAGTCTCCAAAATAACACCGCTACCAAGCCTTCAGCCCTGCTAAAGGTTGATATCTCGGTTCCATAATTTCATTTCACCTAGCAATATTGGGCGCATTGGAAAGCTCTAGACACTAGCATTCGAATGGCACAAAAATCTTGTGGAATCTAATGTTAGATAGATGAGATATGACCATCTCGCAAAGATAAATACACGGTCATTCTAAAATTCAACAAGAGAATGAGCAAAGAAAGAGCGGGTACTTCTAGAAGGGAAGATAAGTTTTCTTTGGATTTTAAGTCAATAGGCAACCTTAGAACGTGTTGGAAAGCTTTAGACTCTGGCGTTCGAATGGTACAAAAATCATGTGGGTTTAATGTCAGATAGATGAGATATGACCATCTCGTAAAGATACATATACGGTCATTTTGAATTTCAACAAGAGAATGAGCAAACTAAGAGCATGTACTTCTAGAAGGAAAGATAAGGTGTCTTCGGATTCTAATGTCCATAGGCAACCTTGGAGCCAGAAAAGAAAAGTTGGACTTCTCGAAACCCATATGCAATTTATACTTTTATTAATGACCTTTTGACATTTAAAATGATGATAAAATTTTAAATAGATTTAGATTACTAGAGAGCATGAATTCATTTACATTTGTGATATCAATTTAATCCAAATATGTGAAAACGTTATAAGCACATGCCCTCTTTAGCTTCTATGTTTTCTTTTCTTGAATCATGGAATTCGAGTACGATGCAATTCAATCGGATAAAATAGTTAACACCTTGTTTGGCTACTTGGACTAAACGCTTGACACTTCACCTAAATCTTCTAAGATTGCTGTAGCAATGAATACTGAAGTAGCTGAACTTCCGTGCACGGTATCACGTATCAGTAAAAGATGGGGGATTGCTCAACGTTGAATTTACAAATTAGATGCTAAGCTCCTTCTCCTTTGTTTCTCTCCCGCAGCAGGTCCATATAGTCTCTATGTCGGTTTTTGTGGTTCATTAGTTTGGGATTAAATTGAAAGAGATTTATTCTGTTCGGTTTGGGCTTGTCGACCAAATTAACTCCGAAACAGTTCCATTTTTTTTTCTGCATTTTCTTTTGAAATTTTAAATTAAGAATTAAAGAGACAGCTTCCTCAGACCAAAATCATGTTTTCCATGAAAGAATTATTGCTGGTGTGCTTGGCCTTATCAATTTATCTTATTCGCTCACCGAAAAAAAGGGGTAAGCTTTTACGGGATTAAACCTATGGCACTTAATGCATTTTTATTATAATTTTTTGGCTGATAAAACGACCTTCTATGCCCCACGCGGGATTCGCAAGTTATATTTTTCCGGTTAGTCTATAAGATTCGGACACCCGTATAAAGCAACCTTGCCACCTGCTCCCACTAAATTGCCACCTCCGAAGTCAAACTCGTTACCCTACATAATGATTAGGAGCATGAAAAAGTCCCAGTTTTTGCTGGGTTTTTGCAATAGTTATTATCTCGTAAGTTTTGACTTGTCTGTCGGCTAACAATTCGGGAGATAATTTTTGGAGCCGTAAGGGAATGATAATGGTCTTTACATTTTCCTTCCTCCGACATCATTAAATTCCTATAGTAGAACCTGCAGTTTGTAAGGATTCCAACTGTAAAAGGACTGGCTCTATGGACTTCCGATCAACATTAATGTTGATATTCAACAATTTAGCCCTGAAATTCCTGGTCACCTTCCGATCCTGCGAGATTTTTAGGCGGGGTTCCTCTTCTTTGGATTTTTAACGCGCTTGTATCGTATAATGCTTTAAAAATTCACTCGGATTCAAAGGTAGACATATCCTTTTTGAAGATGCTCCTGCTCTATCAACTCAATAATTTGTGGATGAAGCTCAATTTGGCTCCCTATATCCCTTGGACCCTGGATCTTCCCTTGCTGGACTCTTGATATCGCTGCAGTATCAGTCACTAAACAGCTAGACACCCCCAATTCGTAAAGCCTCAAAATCCGGTCCCCGAGGCCCTTCGCGGTGCATATCTTTCTGTGACTGCTTCTTCATGGGTTTGTTAGCTGGGTCTGATGAGCTCACTTTCCCACCATTTTTGGGACTCCCATGTCAATTGGAGCTTCAGTAATTACGGGGAAAATATGGTTGTTGGGGGAAGAAAAAGTGGTGATCTGTGAACGGCAGTTGGTGGTGGAACAGGATGGTTTGGTTTGTGGGGAGTGATGGAGAGAGAAGATGGTGAGGAGGGATGAGATTGTTCTTGGTCATCCTAGATGGGAACATAATGTGTTTGTGCGTGTTTATTTTTGGGTTTTTGGAGAACTTTTTGAACACAAAACGACCTAAGAACCATAGATTTTGTCGAAGAAAGATACAGAGTCAGTTGGTCTAAAAAAAGTGACCTCTTAGAACCCATTCTTATCTTCTTTCAGGCTCACATGGGCATGCAGAGAGAAGGAATGGCTGAGAGCGACCCTCGTGTGGACTGGCATCTCTTGGGTGCCTATGAGAGAGAGAGAGAGAGAGAGAGAGCAGATGATTGCGCGCTCCTGTGATGAAGATGTGCGGCTCGTTTAGTGGAGGGTGAGTGGACCCGATCGGAGTGCTCTATCGCTTTAATAATCCGACAAAAGCTTTAATTAGGGCTTTGCGCAGAATTTAAAAGCTAGATTTGAAGTGGGGACTTCGACCAAAAAACAAATGAAGACAAACTCGTGAGAAATAAAAACGAATTGTCATGTGATAATAATGCCTAGAAGTTAAGCATTATCAGTTTCTTCTAATAGAAATATATCGATGCACTGCAACAATATAGTTGCTGATATGCTAATTTTCTACATAGGGAATGAAGTAGCTCATTTCTTACATGACTATTAAGTGCATTTTCACTTGATTGAATTCTTTAAGTCATCTCTATGTAATATTAACATGTGTGTTTAACAATACTCAATGCTGAATAATTTGATTTTCAGCCCTCAATATAATTAGCAAAAAGAACCATGGACCAATCCTAATTGATTTAAGTCAGTACATTTCAAGAGACAAAGCATATTATGTTAGTGATAAAACAAATCCACAGATAATTTTTTTTTTTTTTAAAAAAAGAAGAAGATAAACTTTCGAGGGTCAAATCAGATTAGATGGGGTGTGGTCCAGAGAGATGGTTGGTATCCACACAATTAGATTAGGAAAACATTAAAAAGTCTTTTTCGATACTAAACGAGGGAGCAAAACCCTGGCAACATTCCGCCATAGGAATCTATGATATGACAAGGCTATATTTATGCCTGTTAAATCAAAAAAGAAAGCTGTCGAAGTGACTGGAGAGCTAGGGTTTTTATGGGTAACAGGGAAAAAAACAGGGATTGATCGGCTTAATCAGATCAGATTTATGACAGAATACGGACGCTGAAGCTGGATGTGCAAGCCAGGACAAGCAAGGAAACGAAGAGAACAGTGATGAGGTTTTGAGCTCTTCAGAGGGCGGGAGTCATATTTCTCTTTTTTATTTTTCATCTTTTAATATATATGTGTGCTGTGTTGGCCGCGCAAGTAGAGGAAAGCATTACCACGAATAGAGACGTGCTTCTGTCTATAATGACCTACTCCATTGAAAGGGTCAAAATTTGACTAGAAAAGAAAAATCTTTTAGCGGCTAAAATGTGGTTTCAACTGTATCTATTACGGCCGCTGGTCAAAAAGCAGTCAGTAAAATTCAGCAATATGATGTTATAGTGATTAAGGTAATTAATTTAGGATATTGTTTTCTTCTTTTAGAAAAATGATTGATATCGCCACTGTATCAATCGCCAAACAGCTGGACATCCCCAATTTATTAAGCCCTTTTACTTTATTTATCATCTAATTCAAAACTTTAGGCTCCTCTGCATAGTTATTCTGATTACTGAAGAAGCTGCATCTTTTCGAAATTATACTGCAATTGAAGGCCATGTTTTATAAAAGTCGGAAAGGGAAAATAGAGACTGCAAAAATGTTCTATAATAGTAAGATCTTTTTTCTTCGATCACTAAAAGACCATAAACCAATTCAAAACTTGTGCAGGTTTAGAGATGCAACATTCTCAAAAAGTTTATTCAAAGATGACGTTAGAGCATATTTGTTGCATATGATAGATCAGGCATTTATTACCTTTTTGGTTATTCAAAATGCAAAAACATCTTCCAATAACTTGAGTGGATTATTTGTGAATACTTCGAGAAAATTATTACACTGGATTCACCCGTTTTTCACCCTTCAAAAAAACAATGGAAAATGACGGAGTAAATTTCGTGGATGTTGATTGGTGGAGAAGGTCGAACAGTCCTGACAGGTCAACAATCTATTTGTAGTTTTTCCTAAGGCTATAGATAATATGTCGACATGATTGTTACTGTGACGATATATGGAGCCCGCTTATCTTTCGTTCGTTGCTAGGAGCTCGACCCAACCATAACAAATTATTTTTTTAAGAATTATTTCAAAGAGAAACGCATAAGGAAAATAAAAAAATAGTCCATGAACTTTTATTTGTTTAATGTGGTCCCTAAACTGTAAACCAATGTGTAACGTGGTATATGAATTTTTAATTTATTCAATATAGTTCTTTGACTTTTAGTATATGTTTAATTTAGTCACTTAATCATATATGAAAATATTCAATGTCAGTTGATGAACTAAGTTGGACATGTGTCAAAAGTCTAGTAATTAAATTGAATAAATTAAAAGTTCAAGAATCTATAATATATTAGGTTGCGGTTCAAGAACTACATTATATATTAGACCAAAATTTTTGAACTTTTGTATCATTAACCTTAATGTATGATACTATAAATTGTAAGGTATTAATCATAGGCAACGCTATTGTCGCCCCAATTCTAAGACACTCATTTTTTTCAGTTAACTTACTAAAATACCCTCTTTTTTATCTCTGTTCAAATTATTGTTTCTTTTTTTTTTTATTACCTTTATTTTTACCATCTCTCCCATCAGTTTCATAATATAAAGGCTCCATTACACCATGCATTTTATTATGACTTTGCTTAGAGAATATTGTCAATTTTAATTTATGGTATTATATTATCAATAACAAGATATTTTTATTTATGATAGCTTGTAAACACACAATTAATTCCATATTTTTAAAAAATAGTATAAGTGAAACTATATTTCAAAGTCAAAAATTAAATTCAATGTAATTATCTAATTGATGGAGCATGATCTAATGTCAAACATATTTATATTTAGATCTTATTGAAACATTTGTGAAGGATAAACACATAAAAGGGAAAAAAGAAAAAAAGAAACTTTTTGCTTGTTCTACTATGATTATGAAGAAAGTAATTACTATTGATTGCAAACTTGATATCACATCAAGTGTATCAAAAATTTAATATATGCTTGATATTTTACTTTAAAAACCTACAAAATTATTCCAGAAAAACACTCATGACATCAAAATTGGCTAGATAATTAGACTAAATTTTAATTCACTTTGAAATAAAGTTTTCCTCAAACTATTTGATGATAAAAAGGTAATTAATTGTGTATTCATAAGTCGTTATAACTAGAAATTTCTCACCTTCTATGTAACTTTTGAAATTAAAATATGAGATCATAAATTAAAATTAATGAACTTATCTAAGTAAAATGATAATAGGATGCGTGATAAGATAATATGTTTTTAGGTGTAATTGGACATATATATTGTGAAACTAATAAGATTAGAGAGATGATAAAATATATGTAGTTTTGCGGGTTAGTATAATAAGAAAAGAAAGATTTTTTCCGCATTAGGTTTCCACGATACATTATTATGTTATTGTTGACGTTATCTCCTCATGGTTTTAAAGTTATTATTTATTTATTTTGAGATTATATTGGCCGGTTGGTGCTAGGGGCCAATTTAATCTCCATCGTATGGCTCATTGCATGAAGTTTCAACCCCATTGAGTGGATGGAGATTATGAGCCCCAATGGCCTTTTTTTCTTTAGACTTTTTGGCCCTTTTCTTTTCTTTTTCTGTTTTGTTTTAATCTTAGCGGCGCCGGTCGCCCACAATGGCCTGGCCCAGTCAACAGCATTTATTTCTAGAGAGTTTTAGAGAAGAGAGGCTTCTCTCTGTTCTGTGGGACGAACCACGCCGCCACCTTCACCACCGCCGTCCCCTCCCGGATCCCCGTCGGTGAAAAGGCCTTACGTTTTTTATTTATTGTCCCGACGAGGATAAAGATTCAAGAACATCTCGAGTTAATTTCTTTCGTAATTTGAAAACCTCACGAACCATTTTTTATTCTCTCTTTTCATTTCTGGAAACAAAAGTAGATTATTGAATGATGCTGGTCAGCCTCGAAATCGAACCGGAACGGGGAGAGGTGAGCACCTAACACCGCTTACTTTTCCTTCGGCTGCCAAGAGGAACGAAAATGGACACCCGGCAATCTTTCCAAAGAAAAGTTGGCCAATACGTGTCTGGCACGGTCAGTCAGAAAACACTCCCCCGGGTGTGCAATTAGCGCCGTGGGGAGTATGGCCATCTCAGTGGAGTATTGGCCCGCGTTTAAAATGCAATATAATCGTCTCTTTTTGTGAAAGGAAATTTTATGAAAAGAAAATTCCCGTGAAGAGTGTTCGAGAGACGTGGGACCTGTTCATACACGTGGCGTACGATCGAATATACACGTTGCCAGATAGATCAGAGTAAGAGTGCGTTTTTTATATTGCACTCTGTAATATTTTGTCTCGGTTCATTGTTTCTTATTTTTTTGACCGGGCTTGCTTCTTGTTTTTCATACTTTGCTCTAGGGGATAATGTCACGAAAAATTCTAAACCTTACCTCATAACACATTTATCCTAAACTTTTTTTTTGACACAAAAAATCATAAACTCGCCTTGTGACACATTTACTCAAAACTTTTATTTTGAAGGGCATTTTCATCTTTTACTTTTTTTCCTTTTCTTTTTTTTTTTTTTTTTTTCTGCCGGAGGAGTGCCGACGCCGGCCTTTGCCCTCGCCTGGCGAGGGCTGCCCTCCCCCAAAAGAAAGAAAGAAAAAGGAAAAAACAGAAAAAAAAGAAAGAAAAAATAAAAAGTAAAAGACGAAAATGCCCTTTAAAATAAAAGTTTGGAGTAAACGTGTCACGTAGGGCAAAGTTTGGGGTTTTTCGTATCAAAAAAAAATTTAAGATAAATGTGTCACACGTGACAAAATTTAGAGTTTTTCGTGTCAAAAAAAATTTAAGATAAATGCATCACAAGAGGCAAAGTTTATGATTTTTCTTGGCATTTTCCCTATAATTATTTATTCGTGGGACACTAACCTCTTACGGATTTGAGGATTCGGAATTAACATGCGGATTCACCTTCTTCCTTCCTATCCTTAGCTAAAGAATCCCTTTTTTTTTTTTATAATAAAAAGTGTTACGAGAAACGAAGTATTCTCTAATTATTCGTTGGACACTAACCTCTTTGATTATTCGTTGGTCACTAATCTTTTTCAAGACGGATTTGCCTTCTTCCTTCCTGTTCTTAGCTACCGAAACTCTCTCTTTTATTATATAAAAAGAGTGTTACGATAAACGAAGCATTCTCTAATTACTCCCCCCAACCCAAAACTAGCCTCCCTCTCTTCGTGTTCATCCAACGCGCCCACAGCTCGGAGATCATTCCTGGCTTCTCCCATGGCGGCAGTTCTGTCCACAGCCACCGCTGCCACAACAGTCCCCCAGCCCATCAGAAGCTCCGACCTCCTCCTCCCGCAACCCACCTGCCTCTCTCACTCTTCTCATTCCTTCGCTCCCTCGCTCTCCAGAAACTGCACGCGGCCCGATCAGTACTCGGCCTCGCGCGCCGCCGGCAGATTGGCGCGCAAGAGGTCGGATTGGTTCGCCTACCTCGCCGCCACCGCCGTGATGTCCAGCTTCGGGATTACGGCCTGGTGGTCATGGCCTTTGGTTACTGGTTCGAGTGGCAGATGGAGGTAAGGATAAAAAAAAAAAAAACCGTGATCTTGGTTCTTTTTTTCATTTTCTGCTTTCCCCATAGAAATCGATTCTAATGCAAGCTTTGCCTTTTCTTCCCACTTTAAATTTTGCAGGGAGGACAGGTGCCTTTGTTTAAGATGGTCGGTGCATTCGCTCTCTCTGGGGGCGCTGCTGTGAGTTTCATCTTCAATTTTGAAAGAAAAAACAAGAACTAAAAGTTTGCTTGTGGTGTAAAAAGTTGGGATTCTTGATTAATATGCTGAAATCGAGAATTAAGCTTCTTGCATTCTAACTTTCAGGTGGGTATAGAGTTCTTGGCAAGATGGGCTCACAGAGCTCTCTGGCATGCTTCTTTGTGGCACACGCACGAGGTCCCTCTCTCGCGCGCGCTCCTTTGCCGAAAGAAATCGATCCAAGTTTCGATTTTGAAAAAGGAAAAAGATAAAACAAGAACTAAAAAGTTTGGTCGTGGTTTAAAAAGTTGGGATTCTTGATCAATATGCTGATATGGAGAATTGAGCTTCTTGCATTCTGACTTTCAGGTGGGCATGGAGTTCTTGGCAAGATGGGCTCGTGGAGCTCTCTGGCATGCTTCTCTGTGGCACCCGCACGAGGTCAGTTTCTCTCTCTCTCTCTCTCGCGCGCGCGATCGCACGCGATGCGTGCTCCTTTGCCGAAAGAAATTGATCCAAGTTTCGAAGGTCATTCAATCGAATGCAGTCTCACCATCGGCCAAGGGACAGCGAGCTCAATGACGCGTTCGTCATAATCATCGCCGTTCCTGCGATCGCTCTTCTCTCCTACGGCTTCTTCCACGAGGGCCGCCTCGTTCCCGGTCTCTGCTCCGGTGCTGTAAGCGCCGGAATCTCACTTAGCTCCTCCTCCTCCTTTAACGGATTAATTAATTGTCGTTGTCATCATGAGTGGGGATTTTTGTTCTTATTATTTTATTTTATTTAATGCCTTAATCTTTGGCTTTCTTTCACCGATGTTTTGACCCCTCTGAGTTCGCTCGCTCAATCAGGGCCTCGCGATGGCGTACGTGTTCGTCCACAGGGGATTCTGCATGGACCCCATCGCCGTTGTCGTTAGAAGAATCGCTGCAGCCCATCAGGTAAACAGCATTTACCAAATCAGGCACGGTGGCCACCCTTCCCACGTGAGAAGGGAGAGTTGAGGGTTCATATCCAATAATTGTTTTCCGGGCGTTATTAAAGCATTTTGGTTTTTGTTCTCAAATGGAGGTGAAAACATAAAACCTTGAGTTCTAAGGAATAAAATGTGCCTAAATTTTTTGAAAACTTTTAGGGTATCTAACCAAATGACACACCTCAATTTTTTTCTTATGACTTTAATATAAGGTATTGAAGATCATACTTTTAAGTTCTCTTTACAATGACAGTGGCACCTTTATATCTTTATTATACCATTAAGGTATCTCAATGTGGATTCGAAAATGGTTACTTGATCATACAATTCAGAACTGCTAGGAAAGGCACAGATATTTTGTGAAAACACAACATTAATGGTACCTGATTAATGAGATAATAATTCTAGTGGAGTACCAAATAGATTCTTGAACAATTTATTCTGTCGTTCATCTCATCATTATTTGCTCTGTTTGGCAATTTAAAATAAATTTACGTGGGCCTTACCATTGTTTCTGTAACTCATGAAAATTTTTCAGATGGCTATAGGAGAAGGAAAGTATCGGCGAGTCAAATCATTGGTTTTACTAGCCTTACTTGGTGAGACTCTGATTAGCGAACCATCTTCCTCTTATGTAGTTTTTTTGGTTAATCTAGGCAAAAAGGGTGCTTTCAATGTTCTCACTGGATTTGATCCGATACCCTTTGGGAAACTACCTGTCATTCAACCGATTTTATTTCCCCCTTCTTTTTTGTTCTGTAATCGCTTTGTCATGAGTTGATCTCATGGATAGATCCCAATTGAGTGGTGAAATTTAGAGTTAGCAATGAACTGTCATTGTCCTTCGCAACCACTTTTCAGATAGAAAAACACACCATGGGCACCAAAGGGGTGGCAATCTATCATCTATATATTGAAAACATGGTACATGCCCTAGAGTGTTAGCGATGATCAAGTAATCATTTAGCTGAAAACCTCTGCTTTTACTCTGTTGCAATTTGCATTGTGATTCCATCATCTGTTGGTTAAAATAGAAGATTTTTCCTCCACATCAAAGTTCAATTTCAGACAGATTGAAAAAGTAGCAAGTATCATCTTTATCTACTCTCCAGCAATACTAGCACTCTATTAAAGAATGTGGTTGTCCTGTGGCCTGGCACAAGTGTCTGATTGGTAATTTCGTCTTCCTTTTAGAGATGATATACTACATTATGAGTGTCTGAAGTAGATTCCTTCCCAAATAGCAATGGCAAAGAAAGGTTGATAATGGGAAAGAGGTCTTGGGAACACCAGAACTGAAATCAGCTTCTGCAAGTTGTCCTTGGATCCCAGCTAATAGTTACTTTTTCTTTCTGAGGAGCTTCATGTGAGGATACGGCACTGAATTATTACTGTTTCAGTCGAATGTGGTGTTACCATACACTCCAGAGAGCGTACTCACAGTTCTCAATAGCTTCGTAGATATGCTGATTTAAATTTCGGTTGTATGTGTGCGTCTAGCAGTATGCTAACGTGTCTAGTTACTCTAGTTTTCGATAGTTCACTACTGTCATCTGGGTGAGGTTTGTTTTTCCCATCTGACAGCACCCTAATTTTAGATGATCTGATTAGGAATGTCTGATCGAATGTGTGACCTCATAGTGCTAACTTCGCTTTATTTTGTTCTTTTACTTGTGATCTGGACAAGTAGGAGGACTAAATGTTGTTGCTTTAGCGAGTTCTACGCTATCCTTCACAAATACTTGCTCGAAACCGATATTTCCATCACTGATTCCTAAGGATGATTCTCCAAAAATAAGCAACAGCACCAGTCTCCATGCAATCGGTCCAAATGAGGTACTGTCGGTCCCTTTGCCAGATGGGTGGTCAGGCGTTGCCATTTTCAGTACGGGCTGCATTTTGAATGGATTGGGCGCTCGCAATTGCACCACTGGTAATTGCGAAGGAAGAGATTGTACCGCAGAAAACCACCTGGTTGCAACAGCTCTTGAAATTTCCAGTGACATTTACACTTTGTCCACAAATATGGGGTATAATGTTGGACTAACTGTTAGTCCCATGTGTGCTGGCTGCGACTGCCCGTCGGCAAGCTGCAAGGCGCTGTTGGAGAGCTGCCCGCATGATCTAAGGGTACTCAACGAAGGAACTGTGGTTGCATGCAGGCCAGGTAGCGGGCTACAATTCTCTGAGAACCAGTGCACTGTCCCAGGTGATCACAGTACTTCCGACGTGAGCATAAGTTGTCCATTAAAGAATATTGTTATGAAGATCGAAGTATCGTGCTAATGTTTTTTAAACACTGATGCGAGTGAGATGACATTCTGTATTTGGAATTTCGTCGACGGTACGATGAAGACGGCTTTCATCTTGAGCTGCAACTGTGGTCTGCTGCATACTTGAACTTCTTGTGAGGTTTTACAGAGATACGATTCGGAGACTTAAACACGGTGGTTCCTGCGTGCAATTCGGCTCCTTGTTACTTGTTAGTCCTGGGCTATGCTCTATGCTTTAGACCTACAGGAAACTTAGCATTCTTTGTAATAAAGCGATATTGCTATGTATACTTACACTAGTCCAGAAAATTGATATTCTAAGCATTGTTATAGACTATAATTTGGCGCTTGAACTAGCGGATTACTTATAATATTAAATAACAATCTGCCACATGATAGATCAATTTCGCATGTCAGTTTTAGAATGATACGGCTAACTTCTGAGAATTACAATCAGCTTTACGTAAAAATAGAAGAAAAGACAACTTCAAAACCTGGCGGAAACCTCCACCACGCTTGTGCAACTATGAAAAGTGTCTATACTAGTCCAGATGACCTCAGAAAATCCAACGTTAAAGGTGGCTAGTTGAAAATGACAGCAGAGAATTATATTGGTTTATGGTTTATAACTCACAATATGAGGATGAGGATGTTAGTAATAACTCTTTGGGCATTATAATAAGCAAATGCATAGATCTTTTGAGCCTTTTTAATTGCAAGAAGAAAAGAAAACGTTACCGGATGAAATGGGTAAGGATGAAATAACTGATGATGAATGTGATCCTAAAGTTGATGTGCTTATTTGCACAAACTTATCAAACCTTTAAGCAAATGACATTGGAAATCCATGAACTAGGCTTATTCGATTGTTATGAACATAAGACAAATAGTAATGCTAAAGCCTTGTTTAGAGCCATATGATTTTCTATTAAAATAAAATTGTAGAAAATATTAAAGGCTGTTTGCATTAGAATCTTAAGGGAAGTCATCTTCTCTAAGTGGAGTCGCCAAGCTAGCCAAGCTAAGATAAGCATTTGGATAGGCTGAGCTTAATTTTCTAAATGACTTTGTTTATCCTTTTGTTCTCGAGAATAAAAAAGTAAATTTTTTTTACTTTTTGTTTTTATTTCAAATCTATTATTTGATCATTGGGAAATAAACAAATTAAACGATATATATATATATATATATATATATAAATACATTTCTATTCTTTTTTTTGTGTCAAGGAACAAAAAAAGAAAAGTAGAGAAATAGAAATTTTACCAAACAGGCACTAAATACGAAGTCTAGTCAGCAAAATCACTCACAAAAGTCGACTGAGTTATCTAATTTTCTAGGTATTTTAGCCAAAAAAGAAGAATCTATTTTTCAAGGTAACATGTGACAATTTCGAATGAAATCTTTATCCCTACGTACTGTCGTGAGAGTAGCATCATTAGCTACTCAACATGCGCGTGGGTTTGCCTTGTAACTCACTGAGTGTTTTAGATGCAAAGCGATCAACAGATGGTCGGAAAATCTATGGCTATGGCTGGTCACGGGTCTTCATGAAACAATCATGCATATAAAGAGGCATTCTCAATCAACAGGAACTAAAGAAACTCCCAAATAAAAAGCCAGCAAGATGCATATTATGAGCATGAATGAACGAAACAAACGATGCGTATAACAGAGAGAGAGAGAGAGAGAGAGAGAGAGAGAGAGCTTACAGGCAAACGTCTGCTGTCCCTAATCCCGACCGGAGGTCAAAGTGAATCCAAAGGGTGTGTATTTCGTAAAGATGGAGGAACAGTCGATGCAAAATGTCTTGGTCAAGTCTCCCGTCTATTATTATTTTTCTCCCACCATCCTTATTTTATTTTAGCACAACAACCCCCAACTCCAATTTCATATATATTTTTTAAACGGATCTGGTCCTCCAAATTTACTTTTTGGATGACGAGGCGGCATTTTTTGTCCCGATATGATGTTTTTCCTATTTCCTTGCTTTATCTAACAATCTTTTATTTATAAACAACCCCCGTAGGTTTTACCGACTTATCATATTTTAATGTGATCTCGTAAACAAGTCACCTACAATATTTTAGCGCGCCCTCTTGCGTCTCTTATGAAAAATAAAAAAAAATTTAAAATTTATTACATCAATATCAATTTAGTCTTAAATCTTTCAATTTATGTCATATTAATTCTAAGCATTTTCATATTGGTGTGAATTAAGTTTATGCGATCAATTTAAGCCGGAAATTGCTAATATGGTTGGATGGCCGGTGTTGATGTGAATATTTTTTAAAATAATTTTATATTTTTTTATAATTTTCCTTTTTTTTTTCTTTTTCCTACTAGCCACCAGCAAAAACTGCACCTCATTAGACCATGTTGACCTGAGTGGTAATCAGTTGCATGGCTCGGTCCCGAGCTCAATTTTTCAGCTTAGGAACCTCACTTAGCAGAGCATCTTGGCAAATAACTTGACCGGTGTTTTAGACCTACAATTGCTCTCAAAACTCGAAAGTCTAACAAATCTCGAATTTTCAGACAATATTTTGTCACCGAGCAACAGCGAAGACGTCGACCATGTCCTGCCGAGTTTCTTGTCCGTCAGTCTTTCCAGGTGCCAAGTTACAGAAGTCCCTGCATTCTTGAGAAATTCAATCAGCATAGAATGGATAGACCTGTCTGGAAACAGAATCCACGGCAAATATTCCATCATGGATGAGGGATATTGGGGCCATGTCATTGTCTTATCTCAATCTCTCCCACAACTTTCTCACTAGCTTCAAACAAGTCCCATGGAGAAATCATATAATTCTCGACCTGCATTAGAATTTGAGCCAAGGGCCGGTTCTGCCTCCATCACTCCTGAACTCAGTTCTTGTCTTCTCGCTAGCTATCGATCGACTGGCTATACCCCTGGTTCTATTTGTGAAATGAAGGGCCTCCAAGTTCTTGACCTCTCTCATAATAATTTCGTTGGCATGATCCCGCAATGTCTAGGCAATGTCAACGACAGCCTCTTAGGGTTGAATTGCAAGAGAATGGACTCCCTGGCACAATTTCATTGACGTTCACTGAAAATGCAGCCCTGACAAGTCTTCACCTCAATGCAAATCAATTTGAAGGCCCATTGCCGACACTTTCTATTCAATTGCAAGCAACTTGAAGTGCTGGATCTTGGCGGTAAAAAGTTGAACGACACTTTCCCAAAATGGTTGGAAATACTTCCTAGCCTGCGGGTTTTGGTCTTGCGATCAAACAAGCTTCATGGGTCCATAGGCCACCCCGGAACTGAATTTCCCTTTCCGCAGTTGCGCGTTCTGGACCTTTCCTCCAATGAGCTCACTGGTCCTCTGCTCAGCGCCTACTTTGCGTATTTGAAAGCGATGATGTCGAATGACCAGCATGGACAGGAGTTGCGGTACATGGACCAGGGTTACTACCAAGACTCCACGATTGCAACAATGAAAGGACAGGACGTGCCAATTGTTAGAGTCCTAGTGATCCTCACGACCATTGATCTATCAAACAACAATTTCCAAGGAAAAATTCCCAATGCGATAGGAGAGGGCTTAACCTCTCTCATAACAATCTCAAAAGCCACAAACTGTTGCCTTTTGGAAAGCTTTCTGAGCTTGAATGGTTAGATCTCTCTTTGAGTGAACTAAGTAGTAGAGCAAATAATTCTTGGCAATACATATAAACTTCACAAGAGATCAATGATAAATCTGACCAAAAACGCAAGTTTTGATCAATCCACGAAAAACCTGATGTAGGGAGCTTCAAACGAAAATGAAACCGTTCAGATTCGAGGAGATTGCACCACGAACACGCTAACAAAATTTCAGCTCAATCGGACCTCGAATCGACCTCCGATGCCGCTTGATGTAAATCGAGACTTTGCCCCAAACCCCAGATTTTCTGCTTTCTCTTTTTCTCTTGTTACGTCTTTTGCGGCTGCAACTTCTATGATAGTGAGAAACCCTATTTCTCCATATAACTTATTATATGGGCTCAAGCCTTTTTGGGCTTGAACTCATTGGGCTTCCTCCACATGGAGTGAACCGGCTAACAAATCTCCCCTCACGACAATGTGGAGGGATTCTCCATCCCCGCTATCAATCGGCAATGTTCAAGCTTCTCTCTTGGTAGAGTCTTCGTCATCATATCGAGCCATTATGGTCTGTATGGATTTTCTCAAGTTCCAACAACTTTTCATCTAGAACATCCCTTATCCAATGATATCTAACATCAATATGTTTTGATCTAGAATGAAAAGATGAATTCTTACCAAGATGAATTACGCTTTGATTATCACAAAATAGCACACACCTTTTTTGCTTGAACCCAAGTTCTTCCAAGAACTTCTTCATCCATAGCATCTCTTTACTTGCTTCAGTCGCTGCAATAAATTCAGCTTCGGTTGTAGAAAGTGCAACACACTTCTGCAATCTTGACTTCCATGACACAGTTCCACCCGCAAAAGAAATCAAATAACCAGAAGTAGATCTTCGAGTATCAATATCTCCTGCCAAGTCGGAATCTGTGTATCCAACTAACTCAAGTTTCCCGGTCCCGAAACTGAGTTTTAAATTTAAAGTTCCCCGAAGATATCTCATAATCCACTTCACTGCATTTTAGTGCTCTCTGCCTGGATTTGACAAATAGCGACTAACAACGCCAACTACGTGTGCCAAGTCTGGGCGTGTACATACCATCGCATACATTAAGCTTCCTACAGCTGAGGCATATGGAACACTTTCCATATCTTTCTTCTCTTTATCAGTCGTAGGACTTTGCTTCATATTTAACTTAAAGTAGGCAGCAAGAGGAGTACTAACCACTTTGGCCTTGTCCATATAAAATTTCTGAAGGATCTTCTCGATATATTTCTCTTGCGACAAAAACAACTTCTTAGCATCTCTGTCTCAGGTAATTCTAATGCCAAGAATCTGCTTCGCCGAGCCCAAGTCTTTCATGGCAAAAGACTTGCTCAATTGTTTCTTCAATAACTCAATTCGTGAAGCATTCCTGCCAACAATCAGCATATCATCAATATAAAGTAAGAGAATAATAAAGTCATTATCAGAAAATTTTTGGACAAACACACAGTTATCCGAGGAAGTCTTCTTATAGTCCTTCTGTCATAACCGACGCAAACTTTTGTACCACTTGTCTCGGTGCTTGCTTTAGGCCATAGAGACTTTTCTTTAGTTTGCACACATAATCCTCTTTCCCTTTCACTTTAAAACCTTCAGGTTGTTCCATTTATATCTCTTCCTCCAAGTCACCATGTAGGAAGGCTGTTTTGACATCCATTTGCTCAATCTCCAAATCTAAGGTAGCTGCCAGCCCCAGTACCACACGGATAGAAGACATTTTTCACTACCGGAGAAAATATATCATCAAAATCAACACCCTTTCTCTGACCGAATCCCTTAACAACCAATCTAGCTTTGTACCGTGGTTGTGAAGTATGTTCATCTTGCTTCAACCTGTATACCCACCTGTTCTTCAAAGCTCTTTTACCTTTAGGTAACTTCACCAGCTCAAAAGTATGATTATCATAAAATGACTGCATCTCATCTTGCATAGCATCAAACCAATTACTTTTGTACTCATCTTCTATTGCTTCTGCAAAGCACTTTGGTTCGCCTGCATCAGTCAATAATACATACTCATCTTCAGAATACCTGGTGGAAGGTCGTCGGTCTCTAACAGATCTCCGGACTGGAACATCCAGTGGAACATCTAATTGAGCATCTAGTTCAGGAATAATATTTTTCGTTTCAACATGTTCAGAAACATGTGCGTTATCTGGAACATTGACATTGACTTCCTGCTGCTCTTCATCAACCTGTGTAGGAATATTTGAAAGAGGAACTGGATCCAAATCATCACTAACCTGTGGTGCAGAAATTGTCTCTGCTTTTTCAATATCCTCGATTGTTTGATCTTCCATAAAAACAACATCTCTGCTTCTTACAATTTTCTTTTCAACCGGATCATAAAATTTGTAGCCAAGCATATCTTGTCCATAACCAATGAATATGCACTGTCGTGTTTTCACATCAAGTTTAGACCTCTCATCTTTGGGAATATGCACAAATGCTTTGCACCCAAAGACACGCAAATAATCATAAGAAACATCTTTGCCTGTCCAAACTCTATTAGGAACATCAAACTCTAAAGGAACACATGGAGTAAGATTCAATACATATGCAACGGTACTTAAAGCCTCACTCCAAAAGGATCCAGGTAGCTTTGACTGTGAAAGTAAGCATCTTACCCTTTCAACCAGTGTTTTGTTCATTCTCTCGGCTAAACCATTTAAGCGAGGCGTCTTGGGAGGTGTCTTTTGATGTCGAATACCCCCGCGTCTCGCAATATTCATCAAAAGGTCCAATATATTCTCCACCGTTATCGTTCTGATGCATTTTAATTTCTTTCCAGTCTGTCTCTCAATTGAAGCTTGAAACTGCTTAAAAGCATCTAATACTTGATTTTTAGCTTTCAAGGTATAAATCCAAATTTTCCTTGAAAAATCATCTATGAAGGTAATAAAATAAAGAGAGCCACCAAGTGATTTTGTTTTCATAGGACCGCAAACATCAGAATGCACTAAATCCAATATACCTGACTTTCTTGAAGGAGGGGAGTTTTTAAATGTAACTCTATTCTGTTTTCCTGCTAAACAGTGAGCACACTTCTTTAGCGCCGAACTTTTCAATCCTGAAAGGAGCTTCTTCTTGGCCAATATTGACAAACCCTTCTCACTGATGTGACTGAGCCTCTTATGCCATAACTCAGCTACATCTTCGCTGTCTACTGCATTAATTTCGTATAATGTACAACGAAGAAAACTTTTCACCTCTAGCCACAACAAGAGAACATTTGGTGAGCTTCCATTGACCATTACTGAAGGTGTTGCAATACCCCCCATCATCCAACTTGCCCGTGGAAATCAAATTCAAGCGGATATCAGGTATATGTTTACCATTATTCAATACTAATCTCGTGCCATTGCTGGTTTTTAAGCACACATCACCGATGCCTACAACTTGAGCCAGCCCATTGTTTCCCATCTTCATAGATCCGAAGTCACCTGACATGTATGATATAAAGAAATCCCTACGAGATGTAGCATGAATAGATGCACCACTATCAATTACCCAACTGGTTTCATGAGATACAAAATTCACCGCATCACTATCAAATATAATGAGAAAGTCTTCTTTAAGTGCAAGTAACACGATTGTCATCCGTCACTATCACTTTTCTTCTCTTTACCTTTCTCCTTTTGTTTCTCCCTTTTCAACTGACGACAAAACCTCTGAATATGTCCCTTCTGATGACAATAATGGCATTCAACATTAGCAAATTTATTATACTTACCTCTGCTTTTATCTCTACTCTTGTCTCGTTTCTCGGACCTCGAGACTCACTTCTTCCCCTTTTCTCAACAACCAAGGCATCAGAATGTGAAGAGGACGATCCTTGTGTCTTCCTTCTCATCTCTTCATTCAAAATACTACTCTTGGCCAAATCCATGATAATCGTACCATTCGGGGCAGAATTAGAATTAGACAAAGATGTTCGAAACGTCTCCCATGAGTCCGGCAAAGTACCAAGCAACCATAGTGCTTGTATCTCATCATCAAACTTGACAATCCCAACTGAGTTGACAAATTTCATATCTCTAGAGGTCCTAAATGTCTCTTCCAATCAACTAACATGATTATTCCTCAAGGGAACCAATTTAACGCATTTCAAGCCTAATCTTATAATGGAAACCTGGGATTGTGTGGATTTCCGCTATTCAGAAATTGCACTAATTCCAGGGCACCGCAGAAACTCCCAATACTTCCTGAAGGCAAGGCCCACTCATTCCTCACGGATTTTCTCAAGCCACGGGCTGTGGAAATAGGATTAGGATGTAGCATTGTGCTTGAACTAATCATGAGTAATTTGAAAAACCTTATGTCTTTCCGGCGGACAGATAGGAATTTCAGAAAGATTGCAAGGAAAGACATTTCTCCAATTGGGCCTCGAAACCGTGCACTAAATAAAAGATAGGGGAGCTGATTAATGTAACTGTAGAGCAAATTAGATTTGAATAGCAGAGCCTCTTTATGTGGGCACTGTCCATATTTGTAAAGCTATAGGAACAAGGGGTGTTAGAATACTTGGCCATATCATGTTTAGGAGTTGATGTTGATGTCATTATCCCAAATGGACAGGGGAAGTACCAGGCTCGATCCGTTAACGAGAGTAAATGATCTACATACATATAGAGATACTTGAGTCTCAATGGATTAGGAACAAACCCATTTCAGACCAATTAAGACCCACATGTCCAAAGACAAAATGGCATTTGACGAAATAGCAGTGTCCTTTCCCATTCAATCGTGATTTAACTCCACAACCAGTTGCAGCATCCAACTGCGTTTGGTTTCAAAGTGATGATTGTATTCAAATAAAGTTAAGAAAAATGATTTTTTTTTAAATTTTATGACTCACAATTGAAGAAAAGTAGTTTTCCAAATTATAACTATGTGAACGGAGCAAAGATGGTGATAAGAAGCCTCTTGATTTCAAAGGAATATTACCATCAAATCATACTTATAAAATGATTTTATTTTCCCAATTAAAATATGTTCTCGAGCATCCGAAACCTAAAAACAGATTAATCTTCGCTTTTCATGTCTACAAAAAGCAAATCCCAAAATAAATGCAAGACAAGCAAGGTGACTAATGACTTATCACGACAATGCCTCCCTCGAACATCAGGACAATAACATGCCCTGTCGTACTGACCTTGAAACCGATGAATCTAGCTGTGATGGATGTAACTAGCAGTGAAATAAGCAGGGTTGCAAGGGGAAGTCCTGCCTTGCGAGCCAACTTTTGCAGCCCAGCTACCTTCTCGACTTGGTGAGCCGATCCACAGAATTGGCCATTCTTCACATACAACAATTTAAAGAGAAAAAATTGTAAAGAATTGGAATCCAATTTGAGTTAGGTATGAGTTAGAATTGGATTGAATTGAGTATCGTTGACTAAAATTGTAGTGCATAAAAATGGGTCGATCTAAGTTGGATTTTTTCAATCCGACCAGACCCACTTATTCGATGGGCTTACCTAACAGCTGAGATGCTCCTGTTATACATTGGATCTGTTTGCATCACACCATATCATATTCAAGCCAGCCTTGTTTTATTCTTCATCTTCTATTTCTTCCATTTCATTTGTTAAGTTGCCTAACGGTAATGATGCTGCTGCTTCACATATTGGATCCATTTATTTGACATCAACCCTCCAGCTTCAATAATTTTTCTGCATTCCATCGTTTGGCTTCAACTTATTATCTATCAGTAAATTGATATCAACTCATCCTGTTTCTGTTCTTCTTCTTTTATTTTATTAAGACAGTTGTACTTTTCAAGACCATTTGCAGAATCGGAGCAGCTAAGCAGCACAAAGGCGTCAACTATTTGTCACCTGAATCCTCATCGATCTTGACCGCAACTTCTTCATGCTTGCAATTTTGATTTGTGGCATTGAGTTTAGGTCATTTGTCCAATTGTTGACTACTATTGCTATCTAGAAATATTGATGAAATTTCTAGCTCCTTTGATTGTCTTTATGATGCCCATCACATTGCGAAAGAAAACTCGTTTGCCATTTCAGTTTGGTTCCATTCATACGACTTTTCCTTTTCTTTTTTGTTGGTCTGAAAACTTTAATTGAATTTAAAACTCGTTTGCCGTTTCTTGGGCTTGGGTACGAGGAAGGTCCAAAAGAACTTGGGGAAGAGAGAAAACCTAATTTCTGTAAAGGACCCATCTCCTATGGGCTTTGCACTAACCAATCTACCACCAAGTTAGCCTCCCTACAACAATGGGCCAGCCTGATTTTAGGAAAAGAAAGCAACAAACGATGACCCTCTTGGATAAGGACCAGGAGCTCTCAAGAAGCAAGGTCTGTACTTTGAAGTGTTCTTATCAGATCAAAACAGTCAGACTCAACTTTTTAAGGCTTCGCGACTTCTGGTACAGTAGTGTCTTAGGGTTTGGGGAAGAGCAAGGGTTTCGATCTCAGCTGTAGAGGTAGTAGCTTGAACCAATCTCGCAAGTCCATCAAGATTGTCCCTTTTGAGTTAGTATATTGTGATATCTGACGGGGTTATGACACCCCCTCACACCAATGCATGATATTTTTCTGACAATTGTGGATGATTTTACCAGCACACGCTCGTGCGCCCACACACACACACACACACACACACACATATATATATCTTATGACTCATAAGTCTGAAACAAAAATTATTTGTCGTAACTTTATTGCATTAGTTCATACTCAATTCATTTCCAAATTAAAACATCATGCGCATATACATAACCTCGAACTTTTGCATCGTGATCTAAATAACTTTCTTCTAAAATATGACATTTTACATTAATATAGCCACGTGCATACTTTGCAACAAAATGGTATCATCAAAATAAAACACCGTCATCTTTTAAATTTATGTTTCCAAGTGAACATGCCACTTGGCAAGGGCAGGGATGCCCTTGCTGGCATTAGGAAGGGGACAATGCGCCCTTGCTTTGGTCAATGCAAGTGTCAGGTGATTGCCACTCTGTAGGCAAGGGCAAGGACACCCTTGCCAGCTCTAGGCAAGGGACTACGCACCCTCGATTTGGTCAACGAAGATATCATGGCCTCACCTAGGCCCTCATTGGCCATAGCAAGGGTGCCATGGCCCTTGCTAAGATCTTGCTAGATCTAGGTGAGGGCATTAAGTATAGGCTGTGATGCCCTTGCCTAGTGTTAGTACACCTGTCAAAATGGGTGTATAACCCATTTATGACCCATTTAAATATTAAATGGGTCATAAATGGGTCAGGTTTTCTTTTAGTATAACCCATTTATGACCCATTTAAAAAAAACTTGGCCCATTTATGACCCATTTAATATTTAAATGGGTCATAAATGTGTTATACACCAATTTTGACAAGTATATATATAATGGGTTTAAAAATTAAAAAGACTAAAATACATGGGTTGTTAATGAACTTGAATAAGTTTAAAATCTTTAAAAAAAATTATAAGTATAAGTTTTCCTAAATTTAGTTAGATAGAGAAATGTTTTAACTATATGGGTCGGGTCGGGTATGGGTTGGGTATGGGTTGGGTTGGGTATGGGTCAAAACTTTTATACTATGCTTAAATGGGTCATAAACGGGTTAATGGGTCAATTTGGGTCGGACCATTTATGACCCGACCCAAACCCAACCCGACCCACCCGTTTAACAGGTCTAAGTGTTAGCAAGGGTCAGCAAACAAAAGAAAGAGTAAATAAAGGAAAGAAAAAAAGGGAAAATATAAATAATTATTAAAAAAATATCCACGTTAGTGTTGACTATATCACGTGAGACCATCAAAATCCATGTCCACAATTGTGGCCCAAATTAGCCCAATGAACTCGATTGGCAAAACATGAAATTGTTTAAGATTAAATTAACATAACTTTTTAAAGTAAGTTCCTCCGAGGATAAGTAGAGAAAAAAAAATTCCCTCATTATTGACTTGGTTGTCTAAAATTGAATAGTCAACAAAATACCTTTCATCGAAATTATTTTTGTGGTATTTTGAAAGGAGGCGGCATTTGTAGTGATTTTGAACATGAGTCATATCAATCAAACACAAGGAACATATACGGTTCAACGAAATTTAATCAACAATGAAGCCCGATGACAAAAAGTATTGTCGGAATTTAATCGACGACAAAGTGTCATGACAAAGATACAACGTCGAAATTTAATCGAAGACGAAATATCTAAAACTACAATTAAAATATGAAAATTGAAAAATATTTAATTACGTAAAAGATCAATTACGGAAAAATAAAGATAAAGATAAATTTATGATAACATTGGCCTCTTTCATTGGTTGACATAGGCCCTTACAAAAAGTGCACTTCAGGTACTTTTAACCCCTCTTCATACAGCTATTAACGGCGGTTATACATTACGGTTCCTAACTTTGCTATTTTGTGGGTCGAATAAGGGACCTTTGCCCACGGAGATGTGCACCATTAGTTATCGACCTGAATTAACTTATTAATTTCTCCATCATTTATGGCCAGAACCCATTATCACGTAATTTGGAGATAGGGAAATCCTATTTTTGATGAGTTAAGACAAAAGGGTTATTAATTAAGGGCACATCATTAACGCTCAAAAACCCTCTTTTAAAGAAATATTTATGATAACAAGGAGACTATTTGAAATCAAATATCTATTTTCTCGGCTATTGGGTTGGGCGAGCAATGCTCTTTGATCCCCCAGCGCGAGGCATCTTTTGTTTGGCACGGTTGCTCCTATTAATCTGGCTCCCTATCTATCATTGAAAGAAGGGCGGTTAAAGTCATAACAACCCTAACGGGAACGAGACTCTCGACAAGATGAGGATCATGCCCTTGCTTTTTCCGACTTCCAATAGGTGACGACAGGGGTCCATCCGTCCCTAAGGATGTGATTGGGTCGATTCTGACCCCTCTTCTATACTTCTAGACCACTCGAAATAGCCAACCTTAATTGGTTTCTGCGGTCTCTACTCTTAGTTCCGAGCGATCTTAGCACCCATTTTAGTTCCTATCTTCCTCAGATTCTCTAAGGAAAAGAAGACATCAACAATTGTGTGAGGGGCAGCCCAATCAAACTTCTTTCAATTAGGTCTCATACATTCCTTGCTTCATCAGATTCTACGAGGAAAAGTACTTTTTCCCATGCAAACGTGTTATTTTGGTGTAGATGACACGTGTGGAAAAATAACGGGCAAAAAAACAAGAAGACTGGAAAACAGCATCAGCCTTCACGGAAGATACATGTAAATCAAGCAAACGAAAGAAATCGAGAACGAGATAAAGAAGATACCTCAAGCTTAACTTTGGGCAATTAAGCTATGTGACACTTTCCTACAATTGTAGATTTCTTTTATCCTGGAGAGTAATAAGAAGATGGGTTTGTTGCATGTTAAGTCCTAGTTGGTTTATGGACAATGTCTGAGAATGCTCGTTATTGCCACGGCATACTAATGAATGGTATCTTCTGAATGGTAAGGTTTGCAGTTTGGTTTGGATAAGTTGTTCTCGGTGGTCCAAAGCATTTAAACGGGTGCTTGTAAACTTCGGCAACATTCCGACCAAGAAAAAGAAAGTCTCAGCTTGCGAGTGCAACGGCAAAGCATCAAAACAAAGTAGACTCAAAAAAATCAGGAGGAGGTAGACAGTCCGATTCTGAGGCAAGGAATTTTTTCTTTAGGCCTTAACTATCCAGTCTGTCACTTTGTTAGACTCTCTATTACAGTAGGCCAGCTTAATATCAGAAATTTTTTTTGAAAGGTCTTGAGCTTTCAAGATAAGCACATTATATCCCACTTGAAATGATCAAAAGTTGTGAGAGCTGTTACCGTATCGAAAAAATAAGACTCTAGTTGAGGACAATCCTTAGCACGTTCAGAGAAAAAAATTAACATTTCTACAAGAGCACTAACCTCGACTTGAGCTGCAGAGCTGATTGATTTGTAGTGAAGGATTGGACCAGACTTGTTTCATCCACGGGCAGAGAAGAAATATATGCTCAACCGTCTCAGGATGTTGCTTACATAACTCACACTTCAGTTTTGGTACAATGCTCCTCCAGAATAGATTTTCCTTTGTTGGTAAGGCATTTTGACACATCGCCCACTAGAAAAATCGAATTTTTGGTAGTGTGTTAGTCTTCCAAATTTTAGTCCACAAAGCTCTAGGGGTTCGATATGAGGAGGAGGCTTGATTTGGGTTTGGTTTCTCTAAAAGTGCTCTATTCTAGTTATAGCCGCTCTTTGCTATATAGGACCCATATTTGGCATTTAACCAAACTAGTTTGTCTTCAGTGTCATGTGACCTCAGTGGGATTGCAAGAATATCATTGACAATTCATCAAAAACTGCTGTAATATTCGTTCATTCCACTTTTGACTCCTCTTGGATAATCAACTCGACTACCCTCTTAGGCTCTCCAATATTAGCTAGACCACCAATAACTCTCCTGTGTAGTCATTTGTCTTCTCTAATATATGTCTTTTCACCGTTGCCCACATACCACTTAATGGAAGGATGGATGGATGCTCTCCCCATCAGTACACTTTGCCACCCCATGATGATCGATTCCCTTTTCCAGCATGCCGGAAGTCACAATTAGGAAAGTAAAGCCCTTTCGATACTTGAGTCCACAATGAGGATGGATTTTGAGTAATATAGTTTCTCTGTTGATCTCATATTAAAATAATAATGCAGCCACCACAGAATTGTAAAGGCTGTAGAGGGAAAGGACAAAGACACGCACGGGGTGGTTTTTTAACTTAAAAGGGCTTAGGCTATAATGAGATTAATTAAGGATTAGTTGGTTATGCTGAAAAAGGTAACATTTGACTGATCTGGGACAACTCCTGAATTTGTTTATTACTTTATTTCGTTCTCACGTTATTTGGACTCTATAAATGACAAAATTTTCAATTTTTTAATTAATTTTTATACTTTTCCTTTTCCTTTTCTTTTTTCTCTTTTTCTTCTTTTATTTTCCTTTTCTTTTTCCCTTCTTCTCTTTATTTTCTTTTTCTTTTTCCCTTTGCTGGCCACCGTCTGGTCTCATCATTGGGGTTCCCTCGCTTGGGTGAGTGTGGGTTGGTGACATCCGTTGGCCATCAACGAGGCTCAATGGCAAATGGTAGAGGAAAAAAGAAAAAGAAAAGAAAAAAAAAGAATAGAAGGAAAAAATAAAATAAAAATATCGATAAACTATTAAAATATTATGAAAAATTATCAATGTCAACTTGGACTGTACCATGTAGGACAATCAACGTTCACATCAGTGCCAAAATTAGTTAGATAGACTCAATTAGTAAATGTGAAAATATTTTGAATTCAATTGGCAAAATTAAAATGGTTAACATTGAATTGGCAATAGTACAATAGATTTAAGATTTTTTGGACAATTTTCCCTATATTCACCTATTGATGGTTCGTGAAATGTCGATCATGATGATGTGTCCAAACTTTATAGGGTAAGGATTAAGTAATTGTCAAATTATGGAGCACGACACGTTAGAGATCTAACTCATACCTTATCATGCTTTGGGGAGGTAATCATTAGCACCTTTCTAAATATTTAAAAGAATTAAATGGGTATATATTTACGAAAAAAATGACCAAGTTTTTAAAATTGATATAGCGCTGATCTTGGCGAGTGTAGAACTCGATTCAAATATGATTTGGCTATCCATAAGTTATTGACACGGAGATACTTATTGATGACCTGGATAATTATTGATGATTGCAATAAATAGCTGTCGACATATGATGCCAATTGATCGACCATAACCACTTGACAAATTTAGCAAGTGTTGGCTGTGTAATGGTAAACTATACGCACACAAAAAAATTGTTGGTGATCAGGATGATTATTGATAATCATGATATATAGTTGTCAATGTACGATGGCAATTGTCAGATTGTTATTATATTGTGACGAACACAAAATGAAAGGAGACAAAATGAGGAAGCCAATCGAATATGAATATATGATTGCTGGTTAATTCAGTGACATTTAAGGAATTGTAACTGCTTGTGGATATGGTAACTTGCGAACATGGGACCTAAAGTTTATTGATTGCCATTGTAACCATTTGTAACAGCATGAAAAATATTAACTGCTTATCTGCAATTATGTTGTGTAGACTATAAAAGTTAGAGAGCGCGTGTTGTAGAGCATTCATGATTATCAGCAAAAACTTATATATTTCTCAGTTTTAGTTTATCAATTTATTTTAGTTTTTGGTATTTGCATTTCTTTTCCTTTATTATTCTTGATCCTTGTTACTCAATTTAATTCGTGTCTGAATTACCACAGAACCCAATTCACAAAAGAACTAAAGATAAACTTTAGGTGAAATGTATCTTATTAATTTCTAAGGAAAAAGTTAGTAATGAAAAAGTTCGAACCCCATGAGAAAGCAGTTTCAACCCCATGAATTATTGTAAAATGAAAAAGAAATCTCAATGCCCGTGAATTATTGGAGCTCGCACTACTGTGTGCCTTTGAAATTAAAACTCAGATCTTGAGCTTAGGATTGACTCTGCGGCGGAGCTCAAGGGCGTCCAACGTGGCCTAGATCTCAGCGTCGCCGGGCTCGACCGCAAATAGAGGAGGGTGGAGGGAACGTGCGACGACGAAGAAGAAGAGAAGTCAATGGAGCACTTCAGTTCATCACTAGGAGACTATGACAAGTTAAAAAAGAAGGAAATAAAGATAAATTTATCTGCATCATATCACCAGCCGTATTACGTAGGACGAGCGATGCTGATTAGTTCTTCATGTAAACGATTTTAGCCAGATAAACTACATTTGAAAATCCTCAAAAGTTTTATGACCATTTCAATCAAATCGAAAAGTTAGAACTGAATAGTGATTTGTATAATATATTTAAGATTTTTTAGGTAATTTTTTCTTAAAAATATTATAGTGAAATTTATTTAATAGCTATGACCACCGAATTTAAACACATTATGGAATTAAAAACGTTATAGTTGAATTCATGAAATGGCTATGACCACCGAATTAAGAAAACATTCAGAATTTGTTTAATGGCCACCAAATTACCAAGACTATTTTTTCTTGGTTGAATTTATTAATGGACCCCGATTGACCGTACAGAATTAGCTAAAAGATAGCATTAAACAAAGACTTCAATTGTTCAAGTCATTGTGGAGCCGGTCATATTACCAATTCTGCAATTTGCTTTTCTTCTTTCTTTCCGATGATAGGAAGTTAAGAACCATGTTCGAAATTGGTCACGTCGTTGGAGCCGGTCAAGTCTTCAGCATTGCGATGATAGGGTGATAAGAATTGCGATGATAGAAATTTCTAGTTGTGTTCATATTGAAGGTACTGCGTCAAACCCACCTAATTTTCTCCATGTCTGAACCAACTCCAAAGATTCATTTCCTTCTTTTCCGACTATATTCAAATTTATTTACTTATTAGAAAGTGCCACTCCCAATGACTTGTTGTACACGATGTTTGTAGATTGTTATATTAGACGTGTTGCTTCTTTTCTTAGACTATGATTTTTCTAGAGAAAGCACGTCATGGCCAACTAAACAAGTGCGACTACTAAAGGACGCGGATCAAACATTTCGTGATTAAAAGATTGGACAGTAATTTTGGCATATGAATTGACTCGCGTATATGAGTGCAAGCAAAACTGCAAACTAATCGAATTGCTTTAAGATGATGGCGTGTCATGAAATGAAAAAACTGAATTTTACAATTAAATAAGAGTGTTTATAGCAGGCCTAATATCCTAAAAAAAACCCCTAATTTTAGCTTGCGTGTCATGCAATGAAAAAAAATGAATTTTACAATTAAAATAGAGTATTTATAGCAAGCCTAATATCCTAAAAAAACCCCTAATTTTAGCTTAGTTCCAATTCTACCCTATTTTTTTTATCTTATAAAAAACCTAAAATTTTAGATCAAGTCTTAATTCTATTTTCAACTTTTGTTCTCATAAAAAACCATCGACCTTTACTAAAGTCTCATATTAGCCCCTGTTAACTTTGCATTCAAAATTGCTTTTAGTCACGCGACATTTGGACATCATTACTCTAGTTTTTTTTCCCCAAATTTCATATCAAAGAAAACATCTTTTGGAGATGAATTTCTATGTAAGTCCAAACGACATCTTATTGGATCTGAAATTTGAGTTAAAATTAGAACAATTAGGGTTAGCTTTTTTCGATTGTTCTTACTTTTAAGTGAGTCTTCATCCTATCTCACTAAGGAATCTGCAATTTTGCGCTCAATTTTCAATCTCTTGTGGTCAAAGAGCTCGTGCCCGAGGCCCTTGGCTCTTATGCTCAAACAGTTTGCTTGGGAGTTTTCCATCTCTAGGTTGTCAAGAGAAATTTTGAACGAAGAGTCCATGGGGTAGCTTTGGGACTCAAGTAAAAGTTGATAATTTTTTATAAGACAAAAAAAATTTGGAGTAGAATTGACAATAAACGTAAAGTTGGTGACAAAAAAGAGTTTAAGGTAGAATTGACTACCTCTAAAGTTGGAGTTTCTATGGGATAAAAAAAATTGATGATAGAATTGGGATTGGATCTAAAGTTGAAGGTTTTATATAGTATTAGGCCATTTATAGCATAAATTGTTGATGCAGTAAGAAATCTTGTGAAATAACTTTTCTTACCCTTGATTTGATGGTTGGTAAGAGATTAAGAAGTTAAACCCTCAAATCAATAATAGATAAGACTACTAAAATAATTTTTTTACTAACTGTGTATACTCTAATTTTCTTTCAAATGTTATTGAGTTAGTCAATATTACTAGAAAAGGAAAATAGATGGGATCTAATAATGGATGACGGACCATTAAGGATGCGAATGATAACTATTTTGTTCTAGAAATTGATTTATATATTTTTAATCCCCGAAAGAGTTTTTGGCAAAAAATATTCCTTTGATAACGATACAAATTTTTTTTTTTTACAATAGAAATTTATTTGGTAATGACACAAAATTTTTTCTTCCCAAGTGCCCGAAGGCTAGTAGTGCGTGGATGGTTGACTAGTAGTAAGGGCGAACAATGAGAAGAGTTGTTATTTCTAATTTTTATTTCAAATATAGAAAAGTAAAAAAAAAAAATTTACGATTTCTATTCTAGAGTAAAAATTTGTTCCACAAATAGAAAAATGAAATTGCATCATCAAATATATTTTTGTTTTAAATGTGTTTCTCGGAATAGAAAAATAGAAAAATAGAGAAATAGAATGGTTATTAGGTGTGTCCTAAAAAATCATATATTGGGGTTCCATCTTAACGCCATTAATAATTCATATATGCTTGCATTGTTTCCATCCCTTTTTTGGCTTTTAACAGCCATACCACGTCAAATTGACCCAATTATCCATTGTGAGTCCCCCTCTTCATTTAAAGATTATTTACCTTTTTTTTCCTTCATTTCTTTTCCTTCAAATTTACTAAGAGACAAATCTACTATGTTCAACTCAAACAATGGAGATTAAGGTTGAATATGGGGTTTACTCTTGATTTAAGATTATTTCTTATAGTTTCTTTATTCTTTTTTGGTTTTCTCTTTTTCCTTTTTCTGCCACCTAGAATGAAATTGGTGTCCCTCTTTTGCAAAAAAAAAAAAAAAAAAATAGTTTAATTGGCAAATGACCATCGAGTTGTTGTGTCAAATAAGTTGAATGGGTTTTTTTTTCTTTTGTTGGGAAACCATTAGTTAAAAAATAACCAAAGTACAAGTAAAAGTGAAAAATATAGTTTACTAATTTTAATAGATGCATTTGGTTTAATTATAACTTAAACATGTATGATTACATCATAATCTATGTATTTTAACTACTCGAATCTTGTTTTATTCGGTGAATCTAATATTCCAACTTTTATTTATTTTTCGTACCATCAATACATGGTTTTTTTCTACAGATTTTCAAACAAATTTAAGAATATGACAAAAATAACTACATTCAAAATTTTAAACATCCCTTATTATCGTGCAAGTTCAAAAGAAAATGCTCCTTAAACCATTATATGGAATATTATCTTTGCCTTGATTAGATGGAATAATTTGCTGTTGACAAGAAAATTATAACAATTGTGATTGCATTATAAGACACTCCATTCAAACCATTTGTAGATACATAGTTTTTGTCAATCCTAAATGCATCAGAATTTCCAAAGAAAGAGAAGGAAAAAAAGAGTAAGAAATGGTATTAAATCTAGAACGTACGAGATATATTATGGTCAATTTAAGCTGATAGAGAGCGTAAAAAGTCACGAAGGAAGTGGAAAAACCGTGAGTCATATGTAACCCGTCTCATATTCTAAACCTGAAGTCTAAGTAACGTGCTGGTGAAGTAGTTGAGTGGTGTTTTGGAAGTCATATTTATTTTGAAAGTCTTCCCAAATCATATTTATTATTATTTCATTTCTCTATCAAAAGCACTAAAGAAAAAGAAGACATAGACTATTTGATTTAATATGCCATGCCATCATGTCTTACATCATATATAGGGATAATTATTAAAAGAAGTTTTAAATCTATTGTATGGATGTCAATTCAGTTCTAAATCATTCAATTTGGTTAATTTAGTTTTAAACCTCCGATTTGCCAATGTAGTTATTTTGGCCAATTTTAGTCAAAAATAGTGATGTGAACGCCTATAGTCTTGTGTGGCACAACCAGTACACCAGCATTGACATAAACAATTTTTATAATTTTTTAATAATTTTTCTGATTTTTTTTTGTTTTCTTACCTTTTATTATTGTGGGTTGACGACCGTGAGACCCTAACTAAATCTAGGTGAGGTGAGGGCATTGCAGCCCTTGCTTGTGGTTGGTAACCTCTGCTAGCTATTGCCAAGGCTACGGATTGGTAGAAGGAAAAAAAAAAGGAAAAAATGAGAAAAAAAGGCAAAAAAATTAAAAAAGAAAAGAAAAGAAAAGGGTTTATGTCGCCGGCTTCCGGCTGTACGGCGATTCCTGGGTATCAAAAAAAAAAAATCTCAATTATTTTAAGTACACATTCAAAATACATAACATGGTGTGCACGCTGTTTAATAAATTTTGCTAGTTCGGCCTTTCAACATTTGGAACGAGCAAGATGCTCAAGAGATTCACTTTAAAGATTCTAGATCCTTGCGTTGATGATACTCCTATGAATGAATATCATAATAGATATTACTCCATTGGTTTTGTCTTTGTCAAAGTACAATTTGGATTGATGTGAGGACCATACAGAAACGTCCTACATTAACATTTTAATAATGTTTTTGTCAAGCATAAATATTGAATGAGGACATTGGCATTGTCGCCGAAATTTCGAGAAGTATTATATGGGATAGAACAAGTTCTCTTTGTCTCTGTCATGCTAAGGTGAAATTGACGATTCTCGTGTTTTTTTTTTTTAAATTTTCAAAATCATCTTGGTAATTCTTATATCAATAAATGACACATATTTCAACTTTTCCTTTCACGACAAGTTGAGTTGCATTCTGTTGGGCTATTTGTGCCTTTCGGCCAATTCAGTAAGCTGTCTAATTACATTCCTTATTTTAACGTGCACGTATCTACACGCCCTCCGCCCTCGTTGGCACATTATCTTTTTAAAGTCTTGTACTGGACTACCCACTACTTGCTTTACTTCTGAGGGATCCCAAGGTCCGGATATGGCCTTGGATGTGGCCTCATATGTAATTTCATAATGTCATGCTACGAACGGCATTCAATTTACTTCAATATCCAGCTAGCAACGAATTAAATTGGCTTGTCATCCACGTTTAGTCAACTTGTGGAATAAAACAGGTCCTTTGAGTGTGAATGGTCGGGTTGATTTCCAAGAACATAGCGGGTCCTTTGAGTGTGAATCTGTCACCTTCAATCTTAAATAAAAGTTGCACGAAGTATCTTGAGATTTTCTTGGTTTTTACCAATGTCTTTCCTCTTTGAGAATGAGAAATTTTTGTTCCAAATAGGTTAGTCTAGTCAAGGTGGGAATATTGAAAATTAAGAATCCATTTATTTCTCGAAAAATGAATGATTTAGATAATATTTTCCAAATAGCAATCGCTTTTATCGCTTGTGAAATGAATGAGCTAAAATTTTATTCATCTTCCACAAAGATGTTTAAATTAAATTGCATCTGTGATAAATATAATTTTTTATTGACTAATTATTTTAAATACAAACTATCGTTTTTAGATAAATGATTTTTAAATTATTTATTTTTCATGAAATAATCAGAACCTAAGTTATATAATGTTTTCTTTTCAAGTATCCATCGATGTAATGCATCCTTGGATTGCTGTTGCATTTTGAGCTTCTGTTGTAACTGCTACCGTCGTTTTCTTTCCCCGTTTAAAAAATTATCTAATCTCCAAGAAAAAATGGCAGGTGGCGACACCCACGTAAATGAGAATTTTGTTAACCAGCCTTTAGTATATTTATTAAGTAACTAACTTGAAAATTTTAGGATCTGTACGTTTAGGATTAAGTAAAAATAAAGAGTGATTTTTTTGTTGTTGCTTTTCCTGAATACGTCCTTAACTGGTATTTTCACACTCCTTAATGTAACCCAAATGGTAATAATGCCATATTTATTATAGTTGAGATTTACAATATTAAAATACTTAGTGATGTGATATATTCATATTAGTACTATATATGACTCACACAGTTTACTTCGCTTACTATTTATCATGCCTTAAATTTTCAAAGGGTCAATATGAATAGGGTGTTGCTTTTTACTTTTTTCAAAGAATTGATTAGTAGTTCACATGCTTTAATTATTTTTTATAATACCGAAGCACTTGAAACTTTCACAAAATGAAAGATGCCCAAATCCACATATAATATTCTATAGTTTTTCTTTAAAAAATTGGAATATTATTGTAAATGTTAAATGGAAGATAAAATAAATTTTTACCATCAACTAACGTAAAACAAATAGGTCTGAAGTCAACGCTAATTGACCAAAAGAATCTTCTCTTTGGGAGGGAAAGAGCGTAGATTCTTCTGCAAGATGTACAATCCGCAATCAGTGGTGTTATAAGAGCGCTAGGCTCCTTGGTTTACCCGCGCCGCACTCCGAAGAAAAACTCCAACAACCTTGCAGAAAGTAAATTATATGAAATATATATTTTTTAAAAATAATTGCTTATATAGTCTGAAATAATTAATAAAAAAAAATCATCATTAACAATAATTTATATCTAAATACTTTCATAAATAATGAAAATATTTTTCGTTCATTTATCTTTGTAAGCGATACAATTATTGATAAACAAATATTAATGTCAAATTTTTTTTGATTGGGATGATTTGTCACGGCATCGTAAAACAAATAACTGCATGTTTGGTTATACATAAGATAACAGTAACTTGTTTGGCTATAAAGGTTTTGCAGCTTAGAAATACCTTATGAGAGATGCACCATCCCTATTCAAAGCTAAAATTGTTGCGAGAAAGTTGTACCAAAGAGACACGTATGGCAGTGTTGGAGGAAATCGATTTGCTAGCATGCCAAAAAGATTGATGAAAATGGACGTACGTGGAGGCGATATGAAATTTAGATGATTAAAGAGTGCGATGGTTCCTACTTAATCACAATCATGTAGAATGGAGTTTGCAGAGAGTGTGAATCCTATTGATCCGATTGCAACGAAAAATAAAGTCTTTTGGAAATAAAATTACAAGGAATTGAATGCAAGGAATTAAACGGTATATCAATTTAGTCATAGATTTTTTAATTTGGCTAGTCGAGTTTTAAACTTTTTGACAATTGGTTGATATAGTCATTCTAACTCTTTTCGACCGGCAATTGCTAAGGTCTAGGCCCACCCAGACAGTTATGTACTACAAACGCTTTGTTAGCTCAAATGCGCAGAAGCAGCGGAGAACTACAAGACGTCCTTTGGGTGGAGGCCCATTTAGAATCCTCCTCATCGTCAACATCATTTTGTTTTCACACTTTTTAACGACCCAAAAGTTGGATTTATATGCATAAGTCTAGTCTGGTTAGGCGTCATTTCGCATGCAATATTTGAGTGACTAATGATGTCAGAACAAGAACGTAAGCATTTGTGGAACCCCTGGTCCTACATCACCAAATAAAGCATCGTTCTGACCAAAAGAATAAGATGAAAAAATAAAGCCCTCGTTGCTAGCAACTCGCGAGAACTTGAATAAAAATGCACCTCTCTCTTCGACCCTTGGACACAACAGGAAGCAAACCTACCTCACAAGAAGGATAAATGCACCCTGAAATCATCAGACGTGAATCTTTTCGAACAAGATCTGCATCAGCGAGAAGAAAGCAATCTCTTCCTTTTGATAATTGACAAAGAGCAATCGATATCTATTCTGGAGTTTGACACCCAAAAGTGGGAAAAATCAAAGTGCTGTCTAATGTTCACTTCGGGTTCAAGGTGCTCTGTTACTCATCAGTGACCTATATAAACATTTCATTTGTCATCCCTTTTGTAGGATTACCTTCGGTATTATGTGGAATTTGGATCATCTCCTCTTGCAATTTTCCAATATTATGGACAGATGCCAAGTCGCATTTCACACTCAAAGATCCCGATGGTGATTTGATTTTGACTCATCAATGAAGAATCGCATGCTCGGAATGAGCATGTCTGCGCATATACGAGAATAAGAGTTGATAGAGGGCAGCTGTTAGTCTCTCTAGGATCCTTGGTGGTTGTAGGAAACTAACGGAGGAATTGCCTAGTTTATGTCTTCAATGCCTCAAGGAGTAATTTAAAATCTTAGACAAAGACCCGGTAGTCCTAGTTTTTGCGGTTTCCACAATGGTCAGTAACCATCACATCTATATAAAGCCACCTCTGCCAAATGTTGATATCACAGCCAGCTATTGCACTTACTCTCTACATAAAAAATGGAACGCTTGATAGATGTCAGATTATCCTGTTTCTGTTCTCGTTCCTCACAGGAATTCAAGCCCTTAACTCTTCATTTTTCTCTCCTTCCTCTCTAGGGGCAACAGCGCCTTGTCGCCCTGATCAGAAGTCTGACCTGCTTCAGTTCATGAACGTGATGATGCCTAATAATTCGACATCCTTCTTCTGTCAGATGGACATGCCGTCCGCTGGACCAAAGATGCGTTCCTGGAATGCTGACATGGATTGTTGCTCATGGGAGGGAGTCATGTGCGATCAGACCACAGGTCATGTTATTCGCCTTGAACTTGGCTGCTACAACCTGAACCCGACCTGCTACTCTTCTGGAGGGTCTTCAAACAGCACTGAACTATCTAAATTGAGTCCGCTCCCTCCTTCTCCTCAAAAAGCAGAAAGACCATTAGGGTCGAATTCTGATATGTTGCTTCAAAACCTGACCATGTTAAGAGTCCTCATTCTCAATGGGTTAAACATGTCCGGCATTGACGTGACTCACTTAATGAATCTCTCTCCATCTCTGGAAGTCCTCAGCCTCGGTTCCTGTAAATTGCGAGGTACGTTAGCAACAAACACTTTCCTTTTGCCAAAGCTGACATGTCTCAATTTGTCAGGCAACAAGGAGCTTGCGGGTCACTTACCCGAATCAACTTGGGATAGCTCTTTAAAGGTTTTGGACTTGTCCTCCACAGGCTTCTCTGGAGTATTACCAGAGTCCATCGGCGACCTGCATTCTCTGGAAATACTCTTGCTATACCACTGTAATTTCACTGGCTCTATTCCATCGTCACTTGGTAACCTGACACGACTCACCGGATTGGATTTGTCATTCAATGAGCTTAGTGGTCAGGTTCCTCCAACTCTGTCCAACCTTGATCGGCTCACTCTGCTCGATCTTTCCTCCAACAATTTCGTAGGTCCAATATTCGATATCATCGACAACAAGACACGACTTCAACGCCTGTTTTTCTCACATAACCACTTCGTGGGCCCTATTCCTCCGAGCATAAAGAATCTTTCCAATCTAGCCCAACTTGACATTTCAAATAACCTCATTCGGGGGTCTATACCATCATTACTGTTCTCTCTCCCATCCTTGACGAGCCTAGACCTCAGTAACAGTGGGCTCACTGGTCAAATCAGCAAGTTCCTCTTTGCGCCCTCATTAGTCCATGTTGACCTGAGTGGTAATGAGTTGCGTGGCTCGATGCCGAGGTCGATTTTCCAGCTTGAGAACCTCACTTACTTGGAGTATCTCGGCAAATAACCTGACCGGTGTTTTAGACCTACAATTGCTCTCAAGACTCAAAAGTCTAACATATCTCGATCTTTCAGACAATAATTTGTCATTGAGCAATAGCAAAAATGCTGAGCATGTCTTGCCGAACCTCTTAAAAGTCAGTCTTTCTGGGTGCAAAATTACTGAAATCCCTGCATTCTTGAGAAATTCTACCAGCGTAGAATGGATAGACCTGTCAAGCAACATAATATACGGGGATATCCCGTCATGGATGTGGGATGTCGGGATTGAGTCATTGTCTTATCTCGATATCTCTCACAACTTCCTCACTAGCTTCAAACAAGTTCCATGGAAAAATCTTTTATTTCTTGACCTGCTTTCGAACTTGATCCAAGGGCCGGTTCTACCTCCACCGCTCCCAAATTCGGTTCTCTTCTTCTCACTAGCTAGCAATCGATTGACTGGCTATATCCCTAACTTTATTTGTGCAATGAAGGGCCTAAAATTTCTTGACCTCGCTCGTAACAATTTCATCGGAATGATCCCTCAATGTCTAGGGAACATCAGCAACGACCTCTCAGTGTTGGATCTGCAAGAAAATGGACTTTCTGGCACAATCTCACTCACATTCAGCAAAGATGCTGTCCTGAGAAGTCTTCACCTTAATGGAAACAAATTTGAAGGCCTGTTGCCGCGCTCTCTAATCAATTGCAAGCAACTTGAGTTGCTAGATCTCGGTGGTAACAAGTTGAACGGCACTTTTCCAAAATGGTTGGAAACACTTCCTAGCCTGCGGGTCCTGGTCCTGCAATCAAACAGACTTCACGGCTCCATGGGCAACCCAACAGCTGAATTTCCCTTTCGGCAGTTGCACATTCTCGACCTTTCATCCAATGAGCTCACCGGTCCTTTGCCCAGCGCCTACTTTGTAGGCCTGAAAGCGATGATGTCGACTGATCAGGATGGATCGGAGTTGCAATACATAGGTTACCACAAGGAACCCGGTCCCACAGGTCACAACATGAACTACTCTAACATCAGCGTCTACCAAGATGCCATTAACGCAAGAATTAAAGGACTTGCCAGGAATCTCAATAGAATCCTAGCAATCCTAGAGATCGTGGATCTATCAAGCAACAAGTTCCAGGGAACGATTCCTGACATGATAGGAGAGCTAGGATCACTTATAGGGCTCAACCTTTCTCATAATAATCTCGAAGGCCATATACCATCATCTATGGGAAATCTCACTGAGCTTGAATGGTTGGATCTTTCTTCAAATGAGCTTAGCGGGACGATACCAATCCAATTGACCAATCTCACATTTTTAGAGGTCCTAAATGTCTCTTCCAATCGACTAACAGGATCGATTCCCCGAGGGAACCAATTCAACACATTTCCAGCCGAATCCTATCACGGTAACCCGGGATTGTGCGGGTTTCCATTGTCCAACACTTTTACTGATTCCAGGGCGCCAGTGGAGCTTCCTGCCCTTCCTGAAGGTAGAGTTCACTCGTTCTTTGCAGACTTTCTCAAACCAGAGGCCGTGGAAATAGGATTCGCATGCGGCATAGTGTTTGGACTGGTCATGGATAATTTGCGATATCTTAAATTTTTCCGGATAGCAAGGAGGTAGTCAGGAAGATTGCTAGGACACATATTTCTTCAATCAGGCCTTGAAACTGCACATCAAATAAAAGCTGTGGCAGCTGATTAGTGTTGCTGTTTAAAAAGCTTGAAGGTGCAAAGCAGTTTTGTTAAATCGTGATTGAAAGTTGAATTGTAAGACTCAGTAAAAAGTCGTGGAATAACTCTAGTTCATACAAAAAATCAGTATAGCAAAAACACATTCAAAAATAAAAATAATCGTAAACCCCATCTTACGTGATTATGAACGTCGTTCACCAGAAAAATCAACACCGGCGACTCAGCGGCAAGCTAAAGAGTAACGTTAAAGACGTAAACAGGGGGTCAATTAAAAAAAAAACCCCAAACTTTAGGTCCAGTCCTAAATATACCCCGAACTTTTTTTGGTCTCAAAAAAAACCCCTAACTTTAGGTTTAGTCCCAAATCTGTCCCGAACTTTTCTTTTGTCTAAAAAAAAAACCCTAAACTTTAATTTTAGTCCCAAATCTATCCCGAATTTTGTTTTGTCTAAAAAAATCTCAAATTGGTACACATGACAAATTTACCCAAAATTATTTTTTTGACCACCAAAACAAATTACCATGTATTATTTTCCGTTAAATTTATTGTCAAATTTCTAAATTAAATAACACGTCATAATTAACGGGTATAATAATTTGGGGTTTTACCCTCCGTTTGTACTAAAAAAATCACCAATTTTTTATCTGTTCTCAAATATACCCCATGATCTAGTCCCAACTTAACATGGCATTTCCACATAGATAATAAATACACATAAACAAGATGTCATAGAAAATTATTTTCAAAATAAAACCATTTTAGGACATAAAAAATTAGGGATTACTAATACGGCTTTTGGAATAGAGGCTAACGAGAGCAAATTTAGGATTAGAGTAAAATTTGTTGATTTTTTTTTTGACAAAAAAAATTAGGATAGATTTGGGAATAGACTAAGAGTTTGGGGTTTTTTCTGAGATAAAAGAAAAGTTTGGGGTAGATTTGGAACTAAATCTTAAGTTTGGGGTTTTTTCTGAGACAAAAAAAAGTTCGGGGCAGATTTGAGACTGAACCTAAATTTGAGATTTTTCTCGAGACAAAAAAAAGTTCGGGGTATATTTGAGACTGAACCTAAAATTTGGGGTTTTTTTAGGAATTGACCCCGTAAACAGGTGCCGCTGTACGCTTGATTCGTGGGGCTGTTTCACAAATCAGAAGTCAAAGGAGACTAAAAACTTACCGTGGGCGATAGAAGCACCATCAAGAAGGGACGTTAAAAAATAAGTTACTGTACCTGATTGGTGAATGGCCCATTGGTTTTAAATTTTTCCCTTGAAGGTGCTTCTAATCGATATATATGATAATAGGTTTTTAGGTTCTAACTTGGAGATCTTTCCTAAATAAAGGCAGTGAAAAGATAATATATATATATATATATAAGTATATAACCCAGTTAAATGGACAGCCGAAGGAAAAATAATATTATGGTTGAAGAGGAATGGTTATGTTAAAACCTTTTGACTTGTTCCTCAGTCTCAAAATTACATGACCATTTGCTACTTAAAAAAGTCTAATTAATTTTAAGCTCCAGTTTGCAAGTCTAATTAATTTTAAGCTCCAGTTTGCGAAAAATGAATGATTTGGAAAATATTTTTCTAACAATGATCTCTCGTAAAAATGAATAAACGAACATTATTCTCATCATTTACGAAAACATTTATACATAAATTATTATCACTAAAATTTTTTTTTATTGGCTAATTATTTCAAAAGTTACAAGCAATCATTTTTTGGCCGATTTGGTTCGGTCCGAGCAATTCCCAATTTGGACGGTTCATTTTGCACACCCCTAATGGTCTGACCATCTTTGCCTTGTAGGTTAGACTGTTTGATTGAGGATGAATTGTTTGAATACTTGTATTGTAATTTGTGTTAGAGATCATTAGGGATTTCTCTAGAATAATTTTCTATGTTAAACATATATTGTTATTTTTGTTGATTATGCGTATTTCTCAAGATTATGTGTACATCTCCTTTTGATTTCACGTGTTTTGATTGACATATGTTACCCTAAATAGTAATAATATAAAACCTATACGTAGGTTTCATGTACTCTTTTCTATACTTATCAAAATATAAAAAATTCTTAATTCTATTTTCTGCATCATTATTCTTCACTTGGTATCAAAAAAATCATTTCTTGAGGCAACTCTAGTCACAAGGTGTACTTCGCACTCAGTGCACCTGATATACCCCGTAGCAAAATAAATCTCTCGCTCTACTCACATGAGTGCCTAATTCGTGTTTGACCAAGCTCCATGGTGGTCATGTTCTGATGTTGGTGACATGTTGCCAAGCCGAGCTTTTATTTTTCATGGAGGTTTTTTCAACGTCGTGAAGATGCATCTTTACACAACTTTCACTCGACAAAGCCTGGCTTATTTTGCTTGTTGTAACCATACCAGTTGTATCAACTGCATTAGTTGAGTTACTATTTTAATATCAATATTGGTGCTCTCGACTTTTCACTTATTGTTTTAAGAACCTAATACCACCATCGTTGACGAGCAACATATTAAAATCTTGTCAACAACAGAAGCTTGGAACCATCACATGCGCCGCCCAGTCTTGGATCCATGAAGTGCTAATTTCCGAAGAAACAAGTTTTTTTGTTGCACTGTTTCACTTGATTTCAAACTCAAGCCAACTTATTCATCTTGAGTTGAGAGGAATGTTAGAGATATATAAGGATTTCTCTAAGATGATTTTCTATACTAAAGATATTTTGATAATTGTAGTGACCTATCCTTTTTGCCTGGAAGGGAAAGGATATATAAGGATTTCTCTAAGATAATTTTCTATACTAAAGATATTTTGGTAATTGTAGTGACCTATCTATTTTTCCTGGAGGGGAAAGGATAATAGGTTTAAGGATATTGCCTAAAAAGTGGGCTCCATGCCCTTAATTAGGCGCACGTTCCTCCAAATCCATACCTCGCACAACATGTGGTATTTAATTTTGGCTTCAAGTTGATCCTATAAGGATTTTCAAATGAGAAATTACTACTAGACTATTGAGGTCAGTTAGAACCCAAGTGATGGAAACCAAATGAGGCATGGGAGTATACCTCACTTTCTATATAACTAGAGAACCTAAGATCAAGGATTTGATTACACTAATTAATCAACTAATGCTATTTCGGTATCTAATCCTGTTCATTTTAAGAAAATGCTTGGTGAGTAGTCTGAATTTGTTTTAAACCAATCCACTAAACATGTGAAATATTCATGTAGGTACGTAATTATTAAGATAACAATCAGCAACTAAGGAAGTATTAAATAAAGTACAAGAGAAAAACAAGACTTTAATGCTAAGAAATAAGAAAATCGACATCCGTAACTAGGCTAAAGGGAAACCGCAATCAGCATGTGCAATCCAATGATAATCAAAATAGAATTGCGCAAAACAGTCATCTAGCATTTGTTTCAAAGAATATTCAAATCCTATTGTAAAGCCTTAAAAGCTTGTTCAATTTGGAGTATAAATTTTTTTTATCTAGGATTTTCACACATTTTAAGAGAAAACTACTAAAAAACTAATTTTTAAGTTTCTTCCGAAGAAATTTTTATTCAATTGTTTAATGTTTTCCTAAATTTTTAATCCGAAAATAGGGACTCGGGCTGGGCTGTTGAGCTCAGTCCGAATATGGGCTGGCTCTAGTCTGGCGGGTCTGGGCCATGGAAACAAACGGGCTCATTCAAAACAAGCCCATTCGAATAGAAAATTACTAAGCCCATTTCATTGAAATTTAAAGCACTAAACTCCTCTTGCTAAAAAAACTCAGCCCAAACACCTCTAAGACTAAAGCCAGCCCGAGTCTACTAAAACCACTTAGGCCCAAGATCCATCAAGTCTAATTAAGCGCGAAGTTCATTAAACTAAACTAAGCCCATCCTCATTCAACCCACACCGAGCCTAAATCCACAAAACCCATTCTGTTCCTTCCTCTCTCTCTCTCTCTCTCTCTCTCTCTCTCTCTCTTGTTTTTTCTTATCTAATTTTCTACCCCCTTTTTCCTCTCTCGGTCCCAGCAACCCAGAAACTTTCACCTCCCGCGGGACAATCTCAAAACGAACGAAGCTTAAACAAGAGTCTAACAGAAATCATGCAACTTATCAATGACCACCCGCCGATCTCCGGAACATGATTCGCCGGCGATCACCATCGACAGTCACGATAGAACACGCCAAAGCAGAGCAATAACAAAGAATTATGAGGACGTGGGTTTGGATTTAGTCTCGGTAACAAAGAAATTCGTCTGAAATCAAACTCGACTAACGATGGAATCTCTATTACGCGCAACCCAGATTTGTACATACTCGGAACAACAACAAAAAACCATCTACACGCACGTGCGAACTTGGCTCGGGATTTTATTCAAACGCAGGGTGAGCACAAAGTGATGGGAAGACGCTGGCCGCTTCTTAGGACTCGAGCCCAGACCTAGACCCGAGCAAACACCGGGAAATGCTCAACATCAAACAAATCGATTCAGTTGGACACAGAAAACTTCAAGAATCAAAGAAAACTTGCTCGGTTGTTTATTCTACAACCGAAACAAGGCAGGGCTAAGAGGGCTCGTGGGGATGAGTTTCGGTCACAAAAATCCCCACTCGGCTCGAAGACGGCGACGCGAGGGCGAGTTCGAGACAAATTGAACTTCGGTCGGCAGCCTCCCGACGTCTCCGAGCCGAGATCTTCGGGAAATCGACTGGGTTGAACCTAAAAGAAACTCACCAATAATGCAGGGATTTGGGAACGAGAAGTCGCGTGCTCGAGGGCGTAGGCTAGGGGTCGGTGATTCCCGTCGAGCATGGCCGAGCGAGAGAGTATCGAGGCAAATTCCGACTCTCTCGCTCTCAGTCTCTCAATTTCTCCCTCTGTCCGCCCTCACTCTCACTCTCTTGGATTTGCCATATCGCTCTCCGTTCGAGCCCATCTCTCACAGCCTCTCTCTTATTTTAATGGCCAGCGGCAGGCGCGCATGGCCTCTGCCACTGCCAGCTTGCCAAGGCCGGCCTGATCCCGACCAGAGGATCACGCTGTGACGTCCTGCTCTGCTTCCCTCTCTCAGTCCCTCGCTGCGCTCCCTGTTCCTTCCGTTACTCGCGTGAGGGAAATACGGGAAAAAGAAAGAAGAGGACCGGGCTGAAAAGAAAAGAAAGAGGGAAGGATGGGCCGGGCCCAGGAGGAAAAAAAGAGAAGAAAGATCCTGGGCTGGGCCCAAGAGAAAAAAATAAAAAAGAGAAGAAGGGGCCGGGGCAGCCCGTTCCCGCTTCTTCTATTTTTTTCTTAAATAATTTTTTAAATTAAGAGATTTATTTACTAAAAGTCCTAAAACTTGTCATAAAAGTACAATTAAGCCTTAAAACTTGTCAAATTGATGCAATCGAGTTTTAGAGTTAATACGGTCAAATTTACTAACGGAAAAAGTGGATGTGGCATTTTTAAATTATTTTTTAATGCCACATCAGCATTTTTAATTGTTATTTTATTCAATCTTATTTTAATTAGATTAAAAAATAGAAAATAAAACCTAAAATTTTATTAAAAAACAAAAACCAAAAAAAAAAAAAAAAAAAAACAAACAAAGAGAGAAGGGCAAGGGCTTCAGTCGTCGCCGCGGCCTATCGTTGGAAGCCAGGTGAGGGTCGGCGACCCTCATGACGAGCACGAGGGCGCCCAGATTTGGAAACACCGGGCCTCATAGGGGCCTAGCGACCATCGCCCGCCACCCCCAGGTGAGGCCTCGCAGGCCCCAAGTGAGGGCCGACAACCATCGCCAAGCCCGGGCAAACCTCATCAAGGCGGTTATACATTACGGTTACTAACTTTGTTCTTTTGTGGGTCGAACAAGGGACCTTTGCCCACGGAGATGTGCACCATTAGTTATCGACCTGAACTAACTTATTAATTTTTCCATCATTTATGGCCAGAACCCATTATCACGTAATTTGGAGATAGGGAAATCCTATTTTTGATGAGTTAAGACAAAAGGGTTATTAATTAAGGGCACATCATTAACGCTCAAAAACCCTCTTTTAAAGAAATATTTATGGTAACAAGGAGACTATTTGAAATCAAATATCTATTTTCTCGGCTATTGGGTTGGGCGAGAAATGCTCTTTGATCCCCCAGCGTGAGGCATCTTTTGTTTGGCACGGTTGCTCCTATTAATCTGGCTCCCTATCTATCATTGAAAGAAGGGCGGTTAAAGTCATAACAATCTTAACGGGAACGAGACTCTTGGCAAGATGAGGATCATGCCCTTGCTTTTTCCGACTTCCAATAGGTGACGACAGTAGTCCATCCGTTCCTAAGGATGTTATTGGGTCGATTCTGACCCCTCTTCTATACTTCTAGACCACTCGAAATAGCCAAACCTTAATTGATTTCTGTGGTCTCTGCTCTTAGTTCCAAGCGATCTTAGCACCCATTTTAGTTCCTATCTTCCTCAGATTCTCTAAGGAAAAGAAGACATCAACAATTGTGTGAGGGGCAGCCCAATCAAACTTCTTTCAATTAGGTCTCGTACATTCCTTGCTTCATCAGATCCTACGAGGAAAAGTACTTTTTCCCATGCGAACGTGTTGTTTTGGTGCAGATGACACGTGTAATAACGGGCAAATAAACAAGAAGACTGGAAAACAGCATCAGCCTTCACGGAAGATACATGTAAATCAAGCAAACGAAAGAAATCAAGAACGAGATAAAGAAGATACCTCAAGCTTAACTTTGGGCAATTAAGCTATGTGAAACATTCCTACAATTGTAGATTTCTTTTATCCTGGAGAGTAATAAGAAGATGGGTTTGTTGCATGTTAAGTCCTTGTTGGTTTATGGACAATGTCTGAGAATGCTCGTTATTGCCACGGCATACTAATGAATGTATCTTCTGAATGGTAAGGTTTGCAGTTTGGTTTGGATAAGTTGTTCTCGGTGGTCCAAAGCATTTAAACGGGTGCTTGTGAACTTCGGCAACATTCCGACCAAGAAAAAGAAAAAGAAAAACAAACTTGTGCAACATTCCTTAAGTCTCTGCTTGCGAGTGCAACGGCAAAGCATCAAAACAAAGTAGACTCGAAAAAGATCAGGAGGAGGTAGACAGTCCGATTCTGAGGCAAGGAATTTTTTCTTTAAGCCTTAACTATTCAGTCTGTCACTTTGTTGGACTCTCTATTACAATAGGCCAGCTTAATATCAGAAAAGTTTTTTTGAAAGGTCTTGAGCTTTCAAGATAAGCACATTATATCCCACTTGAAATGATCAAAAGTTGTGAGAGTTGTTACCATATCTAAAAAATAGACTTTAGTTGAGGACAATCCTTAGCATGTTCAGAGAAAAAAATTAACGCTTCTACAAGAGCACTAACCTCGACTTAGAGTTGCAGAGCTGATTGATTTGTAGTGAAGGATTGGACCGGACTTGTTTCATCCATGGGCAGAGAAGAAATATATGTTCAACCGTCTTAGGATGTTGCTTACATAACTCATACTTCAGTTATGGTACAATGCTCATCCTGAATAGATTTTCCTTTGCTGGTAAGGCATTTTGACACATCACCCACTAGAAAAATCGAATTTTTGGTAGTGTGTTAGTCTTCCAAATTTTAGTCCACAAAGTTCTAGGGGTTCGATATGAGGAGGAGGCTTGATTTGGGTTTGGTTTCTCTAAAAGTGCTATGTTCCGGATATAGCCGCTCTTTGCTATAGAGGACCCAGATTTGGCATTTAACCAAACCAGTCTGTCTTCAGTGTCATGTGACCTCAGTGGGATTGCAAGAATATCATTGACAATTTGTTCATAAAAAAACTGCTGTAATATTCGTTCATTCCACTTTTGACTCCTCCTGAATAATCAACTCGACTACCCTCTTAGGCTCTCCAATATTAGCTAGACCACCAATAACTCCCTGTGTAGTCATTTGTCTTCCCTAATATATGTCTTTTCACCGTTGCCCACATACCACTTAATGGAAGGATGGATGGATGCTCTCTCCATCAGTACACTTTGCCACCCCATGATGGTCGATTCCCTTTTCCAGCATGCCAGAAGTCACAATTAGGAAAGTAAAGCCCTTTCAATACTTGAGTCCACAATGAGGATGGATTTTGAGTAATATAGTTTCTCTGTTGATCTCATATTAAAATAATAATGCAGCCACCACAGAATTGTAAAAGCTGTAGAGGGAAAGGACAAAGACACGCACGGGGTGGTTTTTTAACTTAAAAGGGCTCTGGCTATAATGAGATTAATTAAGGATTAGTTGGTTATGCTGAAAAAGGTAACATTTGACTGATCTGGGACAACTCCCGAATTTGTTTATTACTTTATTCGTTCTCACGTTATCTAGACTCTATAAATGACAAAATTTTCAATTTTTTAATTAATTTTTATACTTTTCCTTTTCTTTTTTCTCTTTTTCTTCTTTTATTTCTTTTTCTTTTTCCCTTCTTCTCTTTATTTTCTTTTTCTTTTTCCCTTTACCGGCCACCGGCAAGCCTCATCATTGGGGTGCCCTCGCTTGGGTGAGTGTGGGTTGGCGACATCCGTTGGCCATTGACGAGGCTCAATGGCAGATGGTAGAGGAAAATAGAAAAAGAAAATAAAAGAAGGAAAAAATAAAAAAAATATTGATAAACTATTAAAATATTATTAAAAATTATCAATGTCAACTTGGACTGTACCATGTAGGACAATTAACATTCAAATCAATGCCAAAATTAGTTAGTTGGACTCAATTAGTAAATGTGAAAATATTTCGAATTCAATTGGCAAAATTAAAAGGTTTAACATTGAATTGGTAATAGTACAATAGGTTTAAGATTTTTTTGGACAATTTTCCCTATATTCACCTATTGATAGTTTGTGAAATGTGTTGATCATGATGATATGTCCAAACTTTACAGGGTAAGGATTAAGTCATTGTCAAATTATGGAGTACGACGCGTTAGAGATCTAACTCATACCTTATCACGCTTTGGGGGAGGTAATCATTAGTACCTTTCTAAATATTTAAAAGAATTAAATGGGTATATATTTACGCAAAAAAATGACCAAGTTTTTGAAATCAATGTAGCACTAATCTTGGCGACTGTAGAACTCGATGTCAAATATGATTTGACTATTCATAAGTTATTGACACGGAAATACTTATTGATGACTTGAATAATCATCGATGATTGTAATAAATAGCTGTCAACATATGATGCCATTTGATCGACCATAACCACTTGACAAATTTAGCCAAGTGTTGGCCATGTAATGGTAAACTATACACACACAAAATTGTTGGTGAACAAGATGATTATTGATAATCATGATATATAGTTGTCGATGTACGATGGCAATTGTCAGACTGTTATTATATTGTGATGGACACAAAATGAAAGGAGACAAACTGAGGAGGCCAATCGAATATGAATATATGGTTGCTGGTTAATTCAGTGACATTTAAGGAGCTGCAACTGCTTGTGGATATGGTAACTTGCAAACATGGGGCCTAAAGTTTATTGATTGCAATTGTAACCATTTGTAACAGCATGAAAAATATTAACTGCTTATTAGCAATTATGTTGTGTAGACTATAAAAGTTAGAGAGCGCGTGTTGTAGAGTATTCATGATTATCAGCCAAAACTTATATATTTCTCAGTTTTAGTTTATCAATTCATTTTAGTTTTTGGTATTTGTATTTCTTTTCCTTTATTATTCTTGATCCTTGTTACTCAATTTACTTCGTGTCTGAATTACCACGGAACCCAATTCACAAAAGAACTAAAGATCAACTTTTGGTGAAATGTATCTTTTTAATTTCCAAGGAAAAAGTTAGTAATGAAAAAGTTCGAACCCCATGAGAAAGAAGTTTCAACCCCATGAATTATTGTAAAATGAAAAAGAAATCTCAATGCCCGTGAATTATTGGAGCTCGCACTACTGTGTGCCTTTGAAATTAAAACTCAGATCTTGAGCTTAGGCTTGATTCTGCGGCGGAGCTCAAGGGCGTCCAACGTGGCCTAGATCTCAGCGTCGCCCGGCTCGACCGCAAATAGAGGAGGGTGGAGGGAACGTGCGACGACGAAGAAGAAGAGAAGTCAATGGAGCAGTTCAGTTCATCACTAGGAGACTATGAAAAGTTAAAAAAGAAGAAAATAAAGATAAATTTATTTGCATCATACCACCAGCCGTGTTACGTAGGACGAATGATGTTGATTAGTTCTCCATGTAAACGAATTTAGCAAGATAAACTACATTTGAAAATCCTCAAAAGTTTTATCACCATATCAATCAAATCGAAAAATTAGAACTGAATAGTAATCTATATAATATATTTAAGATTTTTTAGATATTTTTTTCTTAAAAATATTATTGTGAAATTTATTTAATGGCTATGACCACCGAATTTATACGCATTATGGAATTAAAAACATTATAGTTGAATTCATGAAATGGCTATGACCACATAATTAAGAAAACACTTGGAATTTGTTTAATGGCCACCAAACTACCAAGACTCTTTTTTCTTGGTTGAATTTATTAATGGACCCCGATTTACCGTACGGAAGTTAGCTAAAAGATAGCATTAAACAAAGACTTCAATTGTTCAAGTCATTGTGGAGCCGGTCATATTACCAATTCTGCAATATGCTTTTCTTCTTTCTTTCCGATGATAGGAAGATAAGAACCATGTTCGAAATTGGTCACGTCGTTAGAGCCGGTCAAGTCTTCAGCATTGCGATGATAGGATGATAAGAACCAAGTTAGAAATTTCTAGTTGTGTTCATATTGAAGGTACTGCATCAAACCCACCTAATTTTCTCCTTGTCTGAACCAACTCCAAAGATTCATTTCCTTCTTTTCTGACTGTATTCAAATTTATTTACTTATTAGAAAGTGCAACTCCCAATGACTTGTACACGATGTTCGTAGATTGTTATATTATACGGGTTGCTTCTTTTCTTAGACTATGATTTTTCTAGAGAAAGCACGTCATGGCCAAATAAACAAGTGCGACTGCTTAAGGACGCGGATCAAACATTTCGTGATTAAAAGATTGGACAGTAATTTTGGCATATGAATTGACTCGCGTAAATGAGTGCAAGCAAAACTGCAAACTAATCGAATTGCTTTAAGATGATGGCGTGTCATGCAATGAAAAAATTGAATTTTACAATTAAAATAGAGTATTTATAGCAGGCCTGATATCCTTAAAAAAACCCCTAATTTTAGCTTGCGTGTCATGCAATGAAAAAAATGAATTTTACAATTAAAATAGAGTATTTATAGCAAGCCTAATATCCTAAAAAAAACCCCCTAATTTTAGCTTAGTTCCAATTCTACCCTATTTTTTTTTTATCTTATAAAAAACCTAAAATTTTAGATCAAGTCTTAATTCTATTTTCAACTTTTTTTCTCATAAAAAACCATTGACCTTTACTAAAGTCTCATATTAGCCCCTGTTAACTTTGCATTCAAAATCACTTTTAGTCACGCGACATTTGGACATCATTACGCTAGTTTTTTTCCCCAAATTTCATATAAAAGAAAATGTCTTTTGGAGATGAATTTCTATGTCAGTCCAAAGGACATCTTATTGGATTTGAAATTTGAGTTAAAATTAGAACAATTAGGGTTAGATTTTTTTTCGATTGTTCTTACTTTTAAGTGAGTCTTCATCCTATCTCATTATGGAATCTGCAATTTTGTGCTCAATTTTCAATCTCTCGTGGTCGAAGAGCTCGCACCCGAGACACTTGGTTCTTATGCTCAAACAGCTCGTTTGGGAGTTTTCCATCTCTAGGTTGTCAAGAGAAATTTTGAACGAAGAGTCCACGGGGGTAGCTTTGGGATCAAGTAAAAGTTGATAATTTTTTTATAAGACAAAAAAAAATTGGAGTAGAATTGACAATAAACATAAAGTTGGTGACAAAAAAGAGTTTAAGGTAGAATTGACTACCTCTAAAGTTGGAGTTTCTATGGGATAAAAAAAAATTGATGATAGAATTGGGATTGGATCTAAAGTTGAAGGTTTTATATAGTATTAGGCCATTTATAGCATAAATTGTTGATGCAGTAAGAAATCTTTGTGAAACAACTTTTCTTTCCCTTGATTTGATGGTTGGTAAGAGATTAAGAAGTTAAACCCCTTGAATCAATAATAGATAAGACTACTAAAATAATTTTTTTTTACTAATTGTGTATACTCTAATTTTCTTTCAAATGTTATTGGGTTAGTCAATATTACTAGAAAAGGAAAATAGATGGGATCTAATAATGGGTGACGGACCATTAATGATGCGAATGATAACTATTTTGTTCTAGAAATTGATTTTTATATTTTTAATCCCCGAAGGAGTTTCTGGCAAAAAATATTCCTTTAATAACGATACAAAAATTTTGTTCTTGGAATAAGAATTCGTTTGATAATGACACAAAATTTCTTCTTCTCGAGTGCCCAGAGGCTAGTAGTGGGTGGGTGGTTGACTAGTAGCGAGGGTGAACAATGAAAATAGTTTTTATTTCTAATTTTTATTTCATATATAGAAAAGTAAAAAAAAAATTTACTTATGATTTCTGTTCCAGAGTAAAACTTGTTCCACAAATAGAAAAATGAAATTGCATTACTAAATAGATTTTTGTTTTAAACATGTTTCCGGGAATAGAAAAATAGAAAAATAGAGAAATAGAATGGTTATTAGGCATGTCCTAAAAAAATCATATATTGGGGTTCCATCTGAACACCATTAATAATTCATATATGCTTGCATTGTTCCCATCCCTTTTTTGGCTTTTAACAGCCATACCACATCGAATTGACCCAATTATCGATTGTGAGTCCCCCTCTTCATTTAAGATTATTTACTTTTTTTTCCTTCATTTCTTTTCCTTCAAATTTACTAAGAGACAAATCTACTGTGTTCAACTCAAACAATGAAGATTAAGGTTGAATATGGGGTTTACTCTTGATTTAATATTATTTCTTACGGTTTCTTTATTCTTTTTTGGTTTTCTCTTTTTTCTTTTCTCCCACCTAGAATGAAATTGGTGTCCCTCTTTTGCAAAAAAAAAAAAAATAGTTTAATTGGCAAATGACCATCAAGTTGTTGTGTCAAATAAGTTGTATGGGTTTTTTTTTCTTTTGCTAGGAAACCATTAGTTAAAAAATAACCAAAGTACAAGTAAAAGTGAAAAATATAGTTTACTAATTTTAATAGATGCATTTGTTTAATTATAACTTAAACATGTATGATTACGTCATAATCCGTGTATTTTAACTACTTGAATCTTGTTTTATTCGGTGAATCTAATATTCCAAATTTTATTTATTTTCCGTACCATCACTACATGGTTTTTTCTACAGATTTTCAAAAAAATTTAAGAATATGACAAAAATAACTACATTCAAAATTTTAAACATCCCTTATTATCGTGCAAGTTCAAAAGGAAATGCTCCTTAAACCATTATATAGAATATTATCTTTGCCTTGATTAGATGGAATAATTTGCTGTTGACAAGAAAATTATAACAATTGTGATTGCATTATAAGACACTCCATTCAAACCATTTGTAGATACATAGTTTTTGTCAATCCTAAATGCACCAGAATTTCCAAAGAAAGAGAAGGAAAAAAAAGGTAAGAAATGGTATTAAATCTGGAACGTACAAGATATATTATGGTCAATTTAAGGTGATAGAGGGCGTCAAAAGTCACGAAGGAAGTGGAAAAACCGTGAGTCATATGTAACCCGTCTCATATTCTAAACCCAAAGTCTAACTAACGTGCTGGTGAAGTAGTTGAGTGGTGTTTTGGAAGTCATATTTATTTTGAAAGTCTTCCCAAATCATATTTATTATTATTTCATTTCTCTATCAAAAGCACTAAAGAAAAAGAAGACATAGACTATTTGATTTAATATGCCATGCCATATGCCATGCCATCATGTCTTACATCATATATAGGGATAATTATTAAAAGAAGTTTTAAATCTATTGCATGGATGTCAATTCAGTTCTAAATCATTCAATTTGGTTAATTTAGTTTTAAATCTCCGATTTGCCAATGTAGTTATTTTGGCCAATTTTAGTCAAAAATGGTGATGTGAATGCCTATAGTCTTGTGTGGCACAACCGGTACACCAGCATTGACATAGACAATTTTTCTAAATTTTTAATAATTTTTCTGATTTTTTTTTGTTTTCTTACCTTTTATTATTGTGGGTTGACGACCGTGAGACCTTAACTAAATCTAGGTGAGGTGAGGACATTGCAACCCTTGCTTGTGGTTGGTAACCTCTGCTAGCTATTGCCAAGGCTACATACTGGTAGAAGGAAATGAAAAAAAAGGAAAAAATTAAAAAAAGAAAGAAAAGAAAAGGGAAAAAATCTCAATTATACCATCCCATGTAGTGGCTGCGTTGGTATGCGCTCAGACCCTCTTTACGGTAGAGCGAGAGTTCAAACCCCCAGGTTAGCATACCCGGCGCAGCCACCACAGTGGTCTTAAGTGTGGCGTATTTGTGGTGGTGGGTCATGCGCTACAAAACGGCGATTCCTGGGTATCAAAAAAAAAAATCTCAATTATTTTAAGTACACATTCAAAATACATAACATGGTGTGCACGCTGTTTAATAAATTTTGCTAGTTCGGCCTTTCAACATTTGGAATGAGCAAGATGCTCAAGAGATTCACTTTAAAGATTCTAGATCCTTGCGTTGATGATACTCCTATGAATGAATATCATAGTGGATATTACTCCATTGGTTTTTTCTTTGTCAAAGTACTATTTGAATTGATGTGAGGACCATACAGAAACGTCCTACATTAACATTTTAATAATGTTTTTGTCAAGCGTGAATATTGAATGAGGACATTGGCATTGTCGCCGAAATTTCGAGAAGTATCATATGGGATAGAACAAGTTCTCTTTGTCTCTGTCATGCTAAGGTGAAACTGATGATTCTCGTGTTTTTTTTAAAAAAAAATTCAAAATCATTTTGGTAATTCTTATATCAATAAATGACACATATTTCAACTTTTCCTTTCACGACATGTTGAGTTGCACTCTGTTGGGCTATTTGTGCCTTTCCGCCAATTTAGTAAGCTATCTAATTACATTCCTTATTTTAATGTGTACATATCTACACGCCCTCCGCCCTCGTTGGCACATTATCTTTTTAAAGTCTTGTACTGGACTCTACCCACTACTTGCTTTGCTTCCGAGGGATCCCAAGGTCCGGATATGGCCTTGGATGTGGCCTCATATGTAATTTCATAATGTCATGCTACGAACGGCATTCAATTTACTTCAATATCCAGCTAGCAGCGAATTAAATTGGCTTGTCATTCACGTTTAGTCAACTTGAGGAATAAAACAGGTCCTTTGAGTGTGAATGGTCGGGTTGATTTCCAAGAACGTAGCGGGTCCTTTGAGTGTGAATCTGTCACCTTCAATCTTAAATAAAAGTTGCACGAAGTATCTTGAGATTTTCTTGGTTTTTACCAATGTCTTTCCTCTTTGAGAATGAGAAATTTTTGTTCCAAATAGGTTAGTCTAGTCAAGGTAGGAATATTGAAAATTAAGAATCCATTTATTTCTCGAAAAATGAATGATTTAGATAATATTTTCCAAATAGCAATCGCTTTTATCGCTTGTGAAATGAATGAGCTAAAATTTTATTCATCTTCCACAAAGATGTTTAAATTAAATTGCATCTGTGATAAATATAATTTTTTATTGACTAATTATTTTAAATACAAACTATCGTTTTTAGATAAATGATTTTTAAATTATTTATTTTTCATGAAATAATCAGAAACTAAGTTATATAATGTTTTCTTTTCAAGTATCCATCGATGTAATGCATCCTTGGATTGTTGTTGCATTTTGAGCTTCTGTTGTAATTGCTATCGTTGTTTTCTTTCCCCGTTTAAAAATTATCTAATCTCCAAGAAAAAATGGCAGGTGGCGACACCCATGTAAATGAGAATTTTGTTAACCAGCCTTTAGTATATTTATTAAGTAACTAACTTGAAAATTTTAGGATCTATACGTTTAGGATTAAGTAAAAATAAAGAGTGATTTTTTTGTTGTCCTTAACTGGTATTTTCACACTCCTTAATGTAACCCAAATGGTAATAATGCCATATTTATTATAGTTGAGATTTACAATATTAAAATACTTAGTGATGTGATATATTCATATTAGTACTATATATGACTCACACAGTTTACTTCGCTTACTATTTATCATGCCTTAAATTTTCTAAGGGTCAATATGAATAGGGTGTTGCTTTTTACTTTTTTCAAAGAATTGATTAGTAGTTCACATGCTTAAATTTTTTTTTATAATACTGAAGCACTTGAAACTTTCACAAAATGAAAGATGCCCAAATCCACATATAATATTCTATAGTTTTTCTTAAAAAAATTGGAATATTATTGTAAATGTTAAATGGAAGATAAAATAAATTTTTACCTTCAACTAACGTAAAACAAATAGGTCTGAAGTCAACGCTAATTGACCAAAAGAATCTTCTCTTTGGGAGGGAAAGAGCGTAGATTCTTCTGCAAGATGAACAATCCGCAATCAGTGGTGCTATAAGAGCGCTAGGCTCGTTGGTTTACCCGCGCCGTACTCCGAAGAAAAACTCCAACAACCTTGCGGAAAGTAAATTATATGAAATATGTATATTTTAAAAATAATTGCTTATATAGTCTGAAATAATTAATCAAAAAAAAATTCATCATTAACTATAATTTATATCTAAATACTTTCATAAATAATGAAAATATTTTTCGTTTATTTATCTTTGTAAGCGATACAAGTATTGATAAACAAATATTAATGTCAAAAAAAATTTGATTGGGATGATTTGTCACGGCACCATAAAACAAATAACTGCATGTTTGGTTATACATAAGATAACAATAACTTGTTTTGGCTATAAAGGTTTTGCAGCTTAGAAATACCTTCCACCATCCCTATTCAAAGCTAAAGTTGTTGCGAGAAAGTTGTACCAAAGAGACACGTATGGCAGTGTTGGAGGAAATCGATCTGCTAGCATGCCAAAAAGATTGATGAAAATGGACGTACGTCGAGGCGATATGAAATTTAGATGATTAAAGAGTGCGATGGTTCCTACTTAATCACAATTATGTGGAATGGAGTTTGCAGAGAGTGCGAATCCTATTGATCCAAGTGCAACGAGAAATAAAGTCTTTTGGAAATAAAATTACAAGGAATTGAGTGCAAGGAATTAAAAGGTATATCAATTTAGTCATAGATTTTTTAATTTAGTCAGCCGAGTTTTAAACTTTTTTACGATTGGTCGATATAGTCATTCTAACTCTTTTTGACCGGCAATTGCTAAGGTCTAGGCCCACCCAGACAAGTTATGTACTACAAACGCTTTATTAGCTCAAATGCGCCGAAGCAGCGGAGAACTACTAGAAGTCCTTCAGGTGGAGGCCCATTTAGAATCCTCCTCATCGTCAACATCTTTTTGTTTACACACACTTCGACGACCCGAAAGTTGGATTTATATGCATGAGTCTGGTCTGGTTAGGCGTCATTTCGCATGCAATATTTGACTGATTGATGATGTCAGAACAACTACATAAGCATTTGTGGAACCCTTAGTCCTAAGTCACTAAATAAAGGCTCGTTCTGACCAAAAGAATAAGATGAAAAAATAAAGCCCTCGTTGCTAGCAACTCGCGAGAACTTGAATAAAAATGCACCTCTCTCTTCGACCCTCGTACACAACAGGAAGCAAACCTACCTCACGAGAAGGATAAATGTACCCTGGAATCATCAAAGACCTAAAATCTTTTCGAACAAGATCTCCATCAGCGAGAAGAAAGCAATCTCTTCCTGTTTGATAATAGACAAAAAGCAATTGATATCTATTCTGGAGGCAGACACCCAAAAGCGGAAAAAATCAAAGTACTGTCTAATGTTCACCTCGGGTTGGTTTGTTACGTACAGTGATCTCTACAAACATTTCATTTCTCATCCGTTTGTAGGATTTGCCTTCGGTATTCTGTGGAATGTTGGATCATCTCCTCTTGCGATTTCCCAATATTATTGACAGAGGCCAGGTCGCATTTCACATGAAGATCCCAACGGTGATTTAATTGTGACTCGTCTTCAAAGAATCACATGCTCAGAATGAGCATGTTGCACATATACAAGAATAAACAGTTGATGGAGGGCAGCTATTGGTCTCTCCAGGATGGTAGGTGGTTGTAGGAAAATAACGGAGGAATTTCCTAGTTTATGTGGTCCAATGCCTCAAGGAATAGTGTGAAATCTTAAATAAAGACCTTTAAGTCCTAGCTTATGCGGTTTCCACAATACTGAGTACACAACACATCTATATAAAGCCAACTCTGCCTAATGTTGATATCATAGCTAGCTATTGCCCTTACTTTCTACATAAAAAATGGAACGCTTGATAAGATCTTGTCAAATTATCCTGTTTCTGTTCTCATTCCTCATTGGAATTCAAGCCCTTACCTCTTCCTTTTTCTCTCCTTCCTCTTTAGGGGCAGCAGCGTCCTGTCGCCCTGATCAGAAGTCTGACCTGCTTCAGTTCATGAACGCGATGATGCCCAACAATTCGACATCCTTCTTCTGTCAAATCGATGGCTTTTGGCCCGAGACACCAAAGATGCTTTCCTGGAATGCTGACAAGGATTGTTGCTCATGGGATGGAGTCACGTGCGATCAGATGACTGGTCATGTGATTCGCCTTGAACTTGGCTGCAACAACCTGAACCCGACCTGCTACTCTTCTGGAGGGTCTTCGAACAGCACTGAACTATCTAAATTGAGTCCGCTCCCTCCTCCTCAAAAAGCGGAAAGGCCATTAGGGTCGAATTCTGATATGTTGCTTCAAAACCTGACCATGTTAAGAGTCCTCATTCTCAATGGGTTAAACATGTCCGGCATTGACGTGAGTCGCTTAATGAATCTCTCTCCATCTTTGGAAGTCCTCAGCCTTAGTTCCTGTGAATTGCGAGGTACGTTAGCAACAAATACTTTCCTTTTGCCAAAGCTGACATGTCTCGATTTGTCAGGCAACAAGGAGCTTGCGGGTCACTTACCCGAATCAACTTGGGATAGCTCTTTGAAGGTTTTGGAGTTGTCCTCCACAGGCTTCTCTGGAGAATTACCAGAGTCCATCGGTGACCTGCATTCTCTGGAGATACTCTGGCTACACCATTGTAATTTCACTGGCTCCATTCCATCGTCACTTGGTAACTTGACACGACTCACCGGATTGGATTTGTCATTCAATGAGCTTAGTGGTCAGGTTCCTCCAACTCTGTCCAACCTTGATCGGCTCACCCTGCTCGATCTTTCCTCCAACAATCTCAAAGGTCCAATCCCTGATGTCTTCGGCAACAAGACACAACTGCATGACCTGTTTTTCTCACGTAACCACTTCGCGGGCCCTATTCCTCCGAGCATAAAAAATCTTTCCAATCTAGCCCAACTTGACATTTCAAATAACCTCATTCGGGGGTCTCTACCATCATCACTGTTGTCTCTTCCATCATTGACGAGACTAGACCTCAGAAACAATGGGCTCATCGGTGAAATTGGCGAATTCCACAGCGCACCCTTATTAGACCATGTTGACCTGAGCGGTAATCACTTGCATGGCTCAATCCCAAGTTCGATTTTTCAGCTTGAGAACCTCACTTACTTGAGTGTCTCAGCAAATAACCTGACTGGTGTTCTAGACCTACGATTGCTCTCGAGACTCAAAAGGCTAGAAGAGCTCTATCTTTCAGACAACTATTTGTCACTGAGCAATAGTAAAAATGCCGAGCATGTCTTGCCAAAACTCTCAAAAGTCAGTCTTTCTGGGTGCAAAATTACTGAAATCCCTGCATTCTTGAGAAATTCTACCAGTGTAGGATGGATAGACCTGTCAAGCAACATAATCCACGGCGATATCCCGTCATGGATGTGGGATGTCGGGACAAGGTCATTGTCTTATCTCAATATCTCTCACAACTTCCTCACCAGCTTCAAACAAGTTCCATGGAAAAATCTTTTATTTCTTGACCTGCATTCGAACTTGATCCAAGGGCAGGTTCTACCTCCACCGCTCCCCAATTCGGTTCTCTTCTTCTCCCTAGCTAGCAATCGATTGACTGGCTATATCCCTGACTTTATTTGTGCAATGAAGGGCCTAAAATTTCTTGACCTTGCTCGTAACAATTTCATCGGAACGATCCCTCAATGTCTAGGGAACATCAGCAATGACCTCTCAGTGTTGGATCTGCAAGAAAATGGACTTTCCGGCACAATCTCACTCACATTCAGTGAAAATGCTGTCCTGAGAAGTCTTCACCTCAATGGAAACCAATTTGAAGGCCTGTTGCCGCGCTCTCTAATCAATTGCAAGCAGCTTGAAGTGTTGGATCTCGGTGGTAACAAATTGAACGACACTTTTCCAAAATGGTTGGAAACACTTCCTGGCCTGCGGGTCCTGGTCATGCGATCAAACAGACTTCACGGCTCCATGGGCAACTCAACATCTGAATTTCCCTTTCGGCAGTTGCGCATTCTCGACCTTTCGTCCAATGAGCTCACCGGTCCTTTGCCCAGCACCTACTTTGCAGGCCTGAAAGCAATGATGTCAACTGATCAGGATGGATCGGAGTTGCAATACATTGACCAAGGTTACTACCAGGAATCCATAAATGCGACAATGAAAGGACTTAAAACGTATCTCCCTAAAATCCTAGTGATCCTGACGACTATTGATCTATCATGCAACAAGTTTCAAGGAATGATTCCGGATGTAATAGGAGAGCTAGGATCACTCAAGGGGCTCAACCTTTCTCATAATAATCTCGAAGGCCATATAACATCATCTTTGGGGAACCTTTCCAACCTTGAATGGTTGGATCTTTCTTCAAACGAGCTTAGCGGGACGATACCAACCGAATTGACAAAACTCACATTTCTCGAGGTCCTAAATGTCTCTTCCAATCAACTAACGGGATTGATTCCTCAGGGGAACCAATTCAACACATTTCAAGCCGAATCATATCGTGGCAACCCAGGACTATGCGGTTATCCATCGTCCAAAACTTGTATTAATTCCAGGGTGCCAGGGAAGCCTCCTGTCCTGCCTGAAGGTGGGGAACACTCGTTCTTTGCAGATATTCTCGAATCAGGGGCTGTGGAAATAGGATTAGCGTTTGGCATTGTTCTCGGGCTGGTCATGAGTAATTTGCAGTATCTGACATCTTTTCTGCGACCAAAGAGGGAAGTCAGAAAGATTGCCACGAAATACCTCTCCAGCACATGAAGTAGAAGCTGCGGTGGCTGATTAGTGTTGCCGTATAAAGAAGATTAAAAGTGCAAAGCAGTGTTGTTATATCGGGAAGGAACCGTGAATCGGAAGACTCTGTAAATAGTTGTGGAATAACTACAATACAAAAAAAAAGTTGAGTCTTTTTCTTGTTTTTTTAGTCTGTAAAAGAAAATAAAAGTTACTTTTATGCTGCAAAAGCACATAAAAAAGATAATCATCGTAACCTTATCTAAGCCGTGACTACGAATCTCCTTCGTTGTTGTTCACCAGAAAAATCAACACCGGCGCCTCGGTCGCAAGCCAAAGAGCAACTCAAAAGATGTAAACAGGTGTCGTTGTACACGTAATTCGTGAGGCTAATCCACAAATCACAAGTTAAAGAAACTCAAAAATTACCATGGACAGTAGATGCACCGACGCCAACTCTTTCTCCTCATAATTGAGTTTTACTAATTTTGAGGTCGGTGTGCATGAGATCCAACGCAAAAGACTCACGCATTGAAAGAGGGATGTTAAAAAAAAAAAAATTAGGTAGCATATCCAATTGGTTGATAGCCCGTTGGTTTAAATAAATAAATAAATCCTTGGAGGTGCTGCTGATGGATATATGATAATAGGTTATATGTTGTGACTTTGTCTCTTCTTTTGATGATTTTTCTAAGATGTATTGACAAGGTTAGATATATGAGTATATAGCCCAATTAAATGGACAGCCGCAGGGAAAAAAATGAACAAACTGAACGTGATCAAAGAGGAATGGTTATATGCTCAGACATTTTGACTTTTAGCATTTCCCAGAAACGGACATATAGGTTTCTAATTGAAAACAAATTGAGTGAAATCGACAAACTTATTATTATAATATATTTCCAATGCAGATTATCATTCTTGTGGTGATAACATAGATATGGTACGCATGTTGCTATTTCATGGTATAAATTATACATTTTTTACTCACTTTCAACACACATGGACTAATAAAAAGTTGATACACGTGTCACGGCCAGATCATTTGGATCATGACCGTATGGTGACTTAGGCTATTTTGGATTGCTTGGATCGTTTGTGCCTAAGCCTTGCATTTTTCATAATCGATCGATCACTCAACTCACTCGAATTGTAGAAAGAGAAAGTCTTCTTCGGATCACCTAGAATGTAGTGAGAGAAAGTTTAGAGAGAAAACTCTTTCAAAGAAAATGAAACTTAAATTACTAATGGTTGGATAGTTACAAATGAGGGTAAGACACTCCTTCTTATACTTGAACTCCTCGGATTGTAACTATTGATTGAGTTTGGATACGAAGGACGAAATCGTATCGCCCCACTTCCCCATCTACCGGCATTTATGCCGAGAAAATTCTAGACCATGGCATAATTACGATATCACCCATCCATGAGAATGTTCCGGTAGCATTTAAATTCTCTCAGGGGCGTTTTTGTCATTCTTCCTCGATCATGAATGCTTTATTGATTACGAAAACCTCGGATCCATGACACATGCAGCCCAAATGTCACGACCCACTCAGGCCGATTACGTGAATCTAACTTATTTTATCAAGTGGACGGCCCAAGCAAATGGGCATCTACGCCAGAATTTTTACTTTTTGTCCTCCTTTTCTTTTACCAGTGAAAAAGACAAATGTGCAGGCTCTTAGAAAATGCTTTTGGAACTATTTGAAAAATGGTATTGACATGAGATAATCGAACATTGGGTGATATATTGTTTGTCAAAATATGAAATACATCTTTTTTCCCTTGAAGCTGTTGCCTGCCGTCCCAGAGAGAAAGAGAGAAATTGTCTCTCCCTCCCTCTTCCCTCTTTTGAAGCTCTCTTTCTTTTCTTTCCAGCTTTGTTCTTGGAATTGTGTCAGTGAACAAATTTTTGTAGCTAATCTTGGGTGAACGTAGAGACCAACTTGACCATTCGTCTAGTCAATAGCCACAAAGTAGGATGTTCATAATGTGGCCTCACAACCTCTCTGAGATTAAGCTGCTCTCCTGTCTCAATTTAGAATTAGGTCGAGTTTTCAGAGTTTTTTTCTCTCAAAATAGATCTAGATATAGATCTAGGAGCTCCTTATAAGTATTTGATATATGTTTTTTCAATATTTTGATGTCGATGTCTTTGCACAACGATGGTGATAAGGACATTAAACTTAGATGCGCATCACAAGCCGTTGCAAATTGTGTGAGAGATCTCGGTATGTGCTCGTCACTAAATGTGGTGATCGGCCACCAATCATTTACGATATCATATTTGTTATTTAGGGATAAGAGTGTACTTCTACCTATAAATTGTTTTTTGTTATTTACTTCTGATTTTTGCTTTGTTATGTAATTATTTGGGATTTGTTAGGTTTGGAAGCCTTTTATGTAACTCACAAGAATTGTTCCGATATATAAACGCATCTTTCTTTCAACCAAAAAAAATTACAAAGCAATTGAATTCCTAGATGATGGTGTGTCATGCAATAAAAATTGACTTTAAAGTTTAAAATAGGGCATTTATAATATACATTATAAATATAAAAAAAAAATCTCCAAGACGACCTTACCTACCATTTTAGTGAGAGAGAAAACAGTTGGAACCACTCAAACCAAAATAGGTTAGAAAGTTTGCATAAATTTCTTTTTACACCAAAAGTGACTTCTTTAATTTTCTTTAAAATATTGATGAGTCTGTCATTGGTGCCAGAAAAGAAAAATATATGAGATCATTTGATGATGATAACTCCTATTATCGAGATAATGACTTCTTCTTTTTTAACTTAAATAGTATGGCTGGGGGACCATTAAAGATCTTTGTAATGCTCTTCCATGAAAACACAATGAACAAATAATGCAACTTGTCCGATATTTTGAACACCATCTGCTGATCAGCATACTGGTAAAGTAGGCGAGTTTTTAAGAGACCAGCGACCGCTTTGCCATCTATTAGCATAGCATCTGGACAAAAGTCATAAGATCCGTAGGGCTCGATTCTTTTAATGCCTGTAATAACTACAGGACGAACGTTTGCCGAGGCTATGCAATGGTACAATTTATGCTAAAGTTACATAAAACAATACAACCAAAAGCCAAACAAAGCCTTGCATTTCCTTCTCTAGCCCCTTCCCCCTCCTCCCTTGCACCAAGGGCAAGCATGGTTTCAGGATAAAATCTGAAATTGAATAACTAAACTAGTGGGAACCTATTCGGTTTTAGATTCCCAGGTATACAGAGTAAGTTCCATGTTCCAAAAATTGAGGAACCTATTTCAATGGATAGGTTCTAAGTTTTAGGGAGGTTTCACGTGGAAACTAAAACACTAAATAAGTTTTTATGTTTTCCTTAGTCTAGGTCTTTGCATGATCCTGTGGTATTCAATAACGTCCAACGATGAATATATAATTTGGAACCATTAGACTCAACTTACATTTTATAAATGAGACTTTAACTTGTGTTTAAATATAAATTGTGTTCAGTGAATTGAGCATATTCTCTCAAATTCCCAGATTTACATAGATGATATCTTTCTATACAGTGATAGTCATTCAAGGTGATAATTTTCCATAATTGTTCAATTAATAATACAATTGGAACAAACTGAAACCGACCTTGGAATCTATGACAAAGTAGCTTTTAGGTTTAAATGTATGTAAGATAGGTTCAAGATTCCAAAAAATAAGAAACTTATTCTAGGAGATAGGTTCTAGGTGGAACCTATACAGAACTTACAACCGCTCACCGCTACTTTGCTCTAGATTAGATGGACTACTATTGCTCGTGATGCTACGAGCCACTCCTCTGCACTACTGCTACTGTCACACCCCATTTTGCGCTCGAGATTGCTAAGCTCCCATTTCTCTTGCTATTGTGGCAAGGCACGGACGGTGGTTGGTGATAGAGGCTCGACTCATCTACAGGATCTCAATCTTATTATCTCTTTACTCTATCAAAAATAGAAAAAAAAAAAAACAATGCGAGAGAAGAGAGACGTTAAAATGAAGATTTTTTTTTTTTGGTTTGAAAATGAAAATTCAATTAGGACATTTGTGAGATGATGAAAGATGTAAAAAAGGAAATGAACCTGCTAAGTGCTAACCTAGGTTGCAGAATAACAAAATTTGGAAATTTGATCTTGTAAATGCGTAAAAAAAAACTGGTATATTTAGAAAGTTTTATAATATCTGATATGGCTTTTTTTTGGTCTGATTTACCTTTTCTTTATGAAATAAAAATATCACAATTTTCATAACTTTCATATAATTTTCACTAGAAAACCAAATTTTTTTTTTGAATCACATGAGTATTATATCGTTGAAAAATCATTCGGTTAAGTATTTATTCCAGTAATTCATCTTACGTGTCCTTTTAAAATAAATTTGGGTCCGATGTTTTTTCATTTATTTATCAAGTCCAAAGTGGATAACGAAACAAAATTCCAGTCCAAATTTTGAGTCCAAACTTTTTCTCATCTCGTTCTTCTGGTCCTCATCATCTTCTTCACCACGACACCCACGACTCTCTTTCTTCTTCGAAACTGCTCATGGTTTCGTGACAGCGGCGGAATGGTGATGGTGATGTCAGAGTGAGCCGAGCTCTACTCCTTCCTCGATTGGTCCAAAGAAAAACGTGTCCTCGGCTGGCTTCTGGCTCGGTAGTGTACAATCCAGAACATTTGGGGAAAACACTTTCTTTGATTTGCTTTGAGTAAGAAGTTGAAGCAGCCGAGGAACGAAAAGGACGATGCTTTACTCCTTTGTTGGAAAATTATTAAAAAAATTCTAAACTTATTACAATTAATACCAATTTAGTTTTAAATTTTTATATTTATACCAATTAAGTTTGCTTGAAAATTGCCAATATGAATGTCGGTCTTGTCATGGGGTGTCACTAGACAATTTTTGCAATTTTTTTGAATTATTTTATTTGTTTCTTTATTATTTCCTTCTTACTCCACCATTTGCCGACCCTCCGTGATGGCTAGCGACAGCCCTCACTGTCCTTTGGTGAGGCTCGTCCTCGCAAGAATGAGGTCACCTATAGCGAGGTCCAGCCTTGCCCGGATCTGGCGACTAGGGGTGTAAATGGTTTGGTTCGGTTCGGTTTTTTTGGAAAAACCGAATTGATAAGAGATGATACCGAATTGAAACCGTCCCGAACTAAATACAGATCGTACCGAAAATGCGGTTCAATTTGGTTCAATTATTAGAAGTAAAAAGGAAAGAAATAGGAAAGAAAGAAAATAAAGAATTATTAGAAAATTCAATTAAAAAATAAAAAATTGTGAAAATTATTTATTTCAACGCCTAAGACACCACAGACACGGCCAAAGCATCCGTGTTAGTAATTTCCGATCAAAATTAACTTAAGTGACAAATTCTCAAAAAATTTAAAATTAAAATAGTTAAAAAAGGTTTATTTATGATTTTTTTTTTGGTAATTATCCATTCCTTTGTTTGACCAAGCGATCGATTCTAGAATCAAATTCATAGGGAAAGGGGGACTTTTTGTTGGTCGGTAAAGGGGGACCGTCAGCAAGAGAACAAAACTGATTTCCTTTTCTCCATCTTCATTCGTCACAATTCATGAGGTAAATTTGCCCAAAATTAAAGGAATTAGGGTTTTCTACGATTTGGGAATAGGGCTTAGGTTTAAAAGGGGAAGTTCTGAGAGGAAAAGAGAAGCCCTTTAGGCCGAGTTCTTCTAATGAGGAAGCGTAGTATTCGACACAGAGAAGGTTTTCATGGCTCATATTAGGGTGCAACGGGCGCACGCCAACTAACCTCGGGGGCTTTCATGGTTGCTTAGCTTGAGAGTGGTGTTTTGTGGTTGCTCTGCATGTTGGATTTTTTTTTTTTAATCAATAGATCCTAAATGACTTTATTTCTTATGTATATGCTGATTAGATTTTTTTTTGTTGAGCCACATCAATCAATTTATAATAAATTATTGCTACATCAGATTATATAGCGAGACAAATTATCAATAACATTTAAATGAAAGATTTTTAATAAAAGTAATACTCCAAAGCGAAAAGAAACGTTAGAATAATTCTAGTGCTCTCGTCCCTTTTTTTTTATCAAAGGTCTAATTTACTTTTAGAAGCCACCTAAACTTTAGCTTGGAACTTAGCACAAAAAGAAAACCCTAAACAAAGACTTCCGAGTGTTGACCCAAAAATAAATAAAAAAAACAAAGACTTCAATTGGTCAAGTCGTCGCTGCGAGGCATCCGTAATTTTCTCGGTCTAAACTAACCTGACATGTCCATTTATTTCTCTTCCCAGTACATCAACAAAATCACGTGCCTGGAAAATTCCAATGACTTGTCGTACACGATTCCTTTTGAAATAATGTTGGGTCAGTAAGGGCATGTTTAGTAATTCGTCAAATAAAAAAATTATTTTTATTATTTTTATTTTTATGAGTAGATTTGAAACAAAAATTCGTTTGTTAAAAATTTTGTTTTCATAAACAAATTTGTTAGAAAAATATATTTGGAACTAATCGAAATAAAAAAAAAATACTTGTTTTCGAAAATAATTTCAAAAATCGTTTTTTTTTTTTTTTTTTCTTCTCTTCTCTTTCTTTTCTTTTCTTCCTTCCTCCTCTCGGTCTGTTGCTGGCGCTCACAGTGGCCAACGAGTGGCTAGGCGAGGTTTGGTGACCTTGCTAGAGGCTTGCCTGGCCAACAGCGAACTCGATCTCACAAATCTGAGTGTGGCAGCGGCCAGGCGAGCCACACTAGGCCACCGGCAAGAGTTGACCTTGTGCCGCCTAGACGAAAAGAGCCTCGCCCAGCTCTGCGAGACTAAGCTTGCCAGTGGTCAGGTGAGGCTCCAACGAGCTTGCTGGACCTCACTCAGCCAGTCGCCGACTACCGTTGCCACTGGCGACCAGCTACAATGGAGGAAGTAGGGAAAAAAAAACGAAAAAAAAAGAGAAGAAATGTAAAAAAGTATTAAAAAATCAAAAGAAAAATTGGACTAGAAATTGTAAGATTTTATCCACATTTTTATCCCGAAAATAAAAATTTTAAACATTTATCAAACGTTTTCAAATGCTCAAAAATTATTCTCAAGAGCACAGTAAAAAAATTATTTCTAAGTAAAAATTATTTTCGAACACAAAAATATTACTATGCCCATCCTAAGTGGCGTCCGGGGAAAAGCCAAGACAGCACCAAATGATAATTCTTCCAAGGGGTATCACGCGTGGTAATCATCACGCCTGATAATTTTGACTGATGATGAATGTCATCGCGTTGTCAATATCGTGACTTTTAAAAACTTACGGACCATCAAAACACGATATGACAATCTCTCGTTGCATTCTAAGGAAAACCATTGCTGTAACAGGATTAAGACCTGCATTTAAGGGTATCGGGAAAAGCTTAAAGAAAGAGTTGGCAAGTGTCGGCCGAACATGGCTTGAAATTTCCAGAGTATCCTCGTAATATCGGTACTTTCTCCATAATATTCGCACATGTACCTAGGCTAACTCTGAAAGGTGATCCTGCAGCCGAGTGGTAATGCTTTTGCTTGCCTAAAAATTAAAAATGCAAGGCTTGTCAAAATCTCGTCAAACTGTCTTTGCTTCTGCTCTCAATCTTTATTGGACTTTTTTGTTTTTTGGTCGGAAAAGGGGACCTTCAGCAAGAGAACAAAACTGATTTCCACTACTTCATCTTCATTTCGTCACAATTCATGAGGTAAGTATAATAAATTAGTGACATATCAGATTTTCCAACATAATAAATTGCTGATGATATTTAAGTAAATGATTTTTAATAAACGTAGCACTCTAGAGCGAAAAGAAAAATTATAATAATTCTAGTCACCTAACGTTATTTTGGAACTTAGCCTAAAGAGAAAACGTTAAACAAAGATTTCCAAGTCAAAAAAAAATCGAAGACTTTGGGCTTCCATTCGTTTCACGAAAAATATTTCTTTTTGGAAAATATTTTCCAAAAAGCTATTTTCCGGGGAAACGTAATTATTTTTCGGTGTTCGGGTAAAACTTGATTTTGAAATGGAAAATATTTTTACTGTTTGCTTGGGAAAATATTTTCTTTTATAAATTATTTTTCAATAATTTTATTCATATTTTAATTTTTAAAATCGTTATTTTTAAAAAATAAACTGATTATTAAATTATTTTTCTTTTTTTATGTGTTTTCTCCTTCCTTGGCTAGCGGCTGGCCATGCCTCGAGCTTGCCTTGTCGACAATGCTTGGGTCTCTCTAGATCGATGATGCTCGGGTGTTGCGATCCGGCAAGGCCCGAGCCTCATTACCTCGGCGACGTTCGGACGTTGCCGATTTACGACTCCAAGCCTTGCTGCCGTCTAGCAAGGCTAGATCGACGAGCTCAACTCACCTATCATTGGCGGCGGCGATCACCGAAAAGAAAAATAGGAAAAAGAAAGATAGAAAATAACAAAAAAATCGAATTTATAAAAAAAAATTAATTAAGAAAGAAGTGAGGAGATATGAATAGGAGAGATTGAGTGTTAAAAACGTTTTCTCCAACTTGAAAAGTGAAAAAAAAAATTTCCATCACTTTAAAAGACCTTTTCTTTTCCTTCATGAAAAATGTTCTCTCCAATAAATTTAATTTCCGTGAAACGAATGTTAAAAAATTTAATTTTTTTTAAAAAATTATTTATTATGAAACGAACGGAACTTTTAATTGGTCAAGTCGTCGTTGCAAATCACGTGTTTGGAAAGATTCCAATGACTTATCGTACAAGATTCCTTTGATATAATGTTGGGCGGCAGGTGTCGCCCGGGTAAAGGCTAATGCGGGACCTAAACAATTTTTCCAACAACCATCACGCGGAGTGATTGTTACGCCTGGAATTTATTTATGATAGTGAATGTCATGTCATTGCCAAAATCATGACTTTTTAAAACCTAAGGACGGTGGGACTATTGAAAAAACTGGAATTAAGGATATCAAAATGGGTCATAAACTTATATTATGACTCACTTTTAGTTAAATGGGTCAAGTGAAAGTTAAATATGGGTTAAGTGAAAATTAAATATTGATCAAATATGAGTTAAATAAAAGTTAAATATATGTCAAATATGAATTGAAGTGAGTCATTTAACATGTAGAGCACAGTGAGTTTGGGTTTACCACAATAATAATGGCTTTTAGCAATACGGGTCGGGTCGGGTCGGGTGTGAGTCGGGTCGAGTATGGGTCATTAGATTTATATTATATGAATTTGGGTAAAAACAGATTAAATAGGTCAATATGGGTCGGATCATTTTCGACCCGACCCAAACCCCAACCCGACCCACCCATTTGACGGGTCTAACTGGAATCTTAAGATCCTGCCTAAACGCTATCGACAATTAGTCAAAATCGTCGGCATTAATGGACTTAGGCCCCGGTCTCTAGGCATGGGTCCGCCGCGAAGGGCGCCCGAACAACCGTTGGGTTGCCCTGCCTTCTAAAGTCACGGGTTTTTTAATAAAAATTTGCCCAATCACTTTGGCCGAGCCAGGTCCAATTCTGTTGCATGCGAAGAAACTATCTCAATTTTTCATTGACTCATTTTTTTTTTAGCAATTCAAATATTAAAAAAAAATTGAGAATGATGTCTAGTCTTTTCTGAAAAGCATTTTTACGTAAAACAAAGGGAAAATGACACCAAAAACCTCAAATTATGCATCTTAGGACAATTTTACCTCGAACTTTTTTTTGGGTCATAAAAAACCCCAAATTATGCCACTTGGGACAATTTTACCTGAATTTTTTTTCTGTACAACTAAAAATCCTAAACTATCTTCTTGGCAATTTTACCCTGCTAAACTTTTTTTACAAAACCAAAAACCTTAAACTAACTTTGGACACATTTACCCCAAATTTTTTAACTGAATGTCATTTTCGTCTTTTTTTTTTTTTTTTTTCCTCTTCCAGACTGGGAAGAGGAAAAAAAAAAAAGAGGAAAAAAAAAAGAAAAGACGAAAATGACATTCAGTTAAAAAATTTGCAAAATGTGTCCAAAGTCAAGATAGGTTTTGTTTATGCAAAAAAATTAAGGGTAAAATTGTCTCGGCGCATAATTCAAAGTTTTTGGTGTACTTTTTCCTAAAACAAACGGAATTATATCCAATATTCAACTCAACCTAGGACGCCGTCCTAGATCACCTTTAATTAGGGCGAAAATTGCGTACTAGCAACGGTGGGCCTTTCTCCTGACAAGCGTCAGTCAATTTCTTCTATTGCTAGTCGACTGACAAAGAGAAAATATTAGGTACGTGAAATATTCCACGCGTAGGTGCACAACCGAACCCCTCTCTCCTCTCTCCTCTCTCCTCTGCAAGTCTTCTCTCTCCTCTCTTTCGCTTGCCCCTCTCTCTCTTCATTAAATGCCATGTCCTTTGCCTCCCCCTCTCTCTCCATTTGCCGCCCGCTCTCTTCCTCTCTCTTTCAAAATCGCCTCTCTTTCTCTCTCTTCATTTAATGGGACGCCTTCTTCTTCTTCATCAAGCCCCACCAAAATCTTTCCCTCCCTCTTCCGCGCACGACTGCTTTCATTTCTCATCTTCTTTTTTAAAATCGCTGCAATCATCGTCTTCTCATCCTTTACGCTTCGCTCATACTGCTTCGCCACCACTATGCTTTGAGCTTTGCGGCTGCGACGGCCGCAGCTGCAATGGCCGCGGTTCTAGTGGCCCTCGCGGCAGTCGTCCTCCTATCCCTGGCCCTCTCCTCCGCTACCGCGAAGGTCTCTCCACCCAGGTGGCCTGCAACACGAGCGCCCGAATCGCCCTTGACTAGCTCAACGTCCACCTGGTCCCCCACTCCCACGATGACATCGGCTGGCTGAAGACCGTTCGTCAAGCGGCTGGTCCCCCACACTCGCTTCACTCTTCACACTCATTGCTGCTCTGTTTGTCAAGCCGGCCGTTCCCCTACTGTTGCCGACGAAACACGTAAAGGCGCTCCTGTTCCGGCGCTCGCTCACTTCTCTCTCCACACTCGTTGCTGCTCCAGCATGTCGAATCACATTAGGATCCTTTCGAGCGTTCGATGGTCGCCTTCAATTTTTAATAATCATCTCCTAATTTCTTATCGATACAGAATAAATTTGTAATGTTTGGATTGGGTCTTAGCTCCCTCAGGAGCAAGTGAACTGTGAAAGATTCCAATGCAGTGACTAAATAGAGCGAGAATGGTCGAAATTTCATTTCCCATCTAGTCAATGAAATAGAACAAAGAAAGAGCTGCTTGATCGAAGGGCAATCTCACACCTTTTTCATTTTTTTTTATTACCTGCTGTTAATTAGCGTTCCATCATGTGCACAAGTAAATTCATGGCCAAATGAAACTAGGTTCCCTCATGCAGCTCGTCTGCATCCATACTCCCCCAACTCTAATTTTACAGCAGGAAAAAAAATTGGGGGATCCATTTTGAACTCAACTGGAGCCAAATTTGCTTTTTCTGAAAGTATAATCTCCCTTTGGAGCTCGGGGATTTTCCCTTTCAAAATTTCATAACCGCCGAGAGCTTCAAAATGGGTCTGAGGAACTGCTAGCTTACGGTGATTCTGCAGTGTTTTTTCATTCGGGTTCTTCTTTCAAGAATTGCATCGAGCGGGGAACATGATACTGAAGGAAAAACTCAATAGTTGCCTGTAATTTATCATCTCGTGCCAATCATCATGGGGACTTGATTTATATTATATTACTCAATGGCTTGGAAGTTGAGATGTCATTTTTCTGTTCAAATGAGGAAAAAATTGGAATGGAAGTTCCAGAGTCGAGCAAGAAGCAATTGAACTGGATTTGCTTTCGTTTCTTAACGAGTGATGACTGAGGGGCGTAGTTCTCCACACTCGTTTCAAACGAAACGTTATCGAAATATCTAAACAGAAAAGAAAGAAAGAAAATCCCACGAAATCGAATCCCATCTTACAATCAAACTCAAGCAAGGTTTATACCCAAACAAAAAAGTAAAACTCAAGCGAGGAGAGGACTTAGACAACTCTCTAGAAACCCGACGTCCCGTTGTCGCCGTTGCCGTTCCTGCACTTGTACACAGACACCACCACTCTCAGCTGATCTTCCATTATTAGAGAACGGCGGCCTTGACGGACGGAGCAACAATGGGTGTGGAGAGTGAAGCGAGCCAGCGCCGAAGGAGGGGCGGCCTTAATGTGCTTTGTCGGCAACGGCGGGGGAATGGCCGATATCACCTAATATTTTTTTGAGTCCAGCACGTTCTGCACGCAAGCTCCTTGTGAACCAATTCGAGCTGACCTCCCAGTCACCCAACGCCGATTTCACCTCGCGGAGCAAATAAAAGAAATCCCGGAAGTAGTAGGGGGTGTAAACGCCCTTTTTTACCCGGATGACGTTGTTGGCGCCGAGGTAGTACTGGTTGACGGTCTTCAGCCAGCCGATGTCATCGTGGGAGTGGGGGACCAAGTGGACGTTGAGCTAGTCAGGGGCGATTCGGGCGCTCGTGTTCCAGGTCACCTGGGTGGAGACCTTCGTGGCGGCGGAGGAGAGGGCCAGGGACAGGATGCCGCGAGGGCCACTAGAACCGCGGCCATCGCAGCTGCGGCCGTCGCAGCCGCAAAGCTCAAAGCATAGTGGTGGCGAAGCAGTATGAGCAAAGCGTAGAGGATGAGAAGACGATGATTGCAGCGATTTTAAAAAAGGAGTGGAGAAATGAAAGCAGTCGTGCGCCGAAGAGGTAGGGAAAGATTTTGGTGGGGCTTGACGAAGAAGAAGAAGGCGTCCCATTAAATGAAGAGAGAGAAAGAGAGGGAGAGAGCGGGCGGAAAATGGAGAGAGAAGGGGAGGCAAAAGAGAGGAGAGAGAAGACTTGCAGAGGAGAGAGGAGAGAGGGGTTCGGCCGTGGCCCACTGTCGACACGGATGACGTGTAATATTGCTCTTTCCTTGTGCCTATTTCGCATTAGGTGATTGGTTCACAGGTACAATCTTTGTAACTTCATGGTATACTCATGGATTGGACCAGAGAATGCGATTGCATTATAAGGTCGCAATTGAACAGATCGAGCAAGTTCAAATTGACGTAACATGAAACCTATTAGTCCGAAAGCGCCGTGGAGAGCCACAAAAGTCCACAGACCGCCTAATTGACACCAACGAGTAAAATCTCCTTGTGCTTCAGGACCCCATAGTAACAACAAAGAATGTGCTAAACTATTAGCGGGAGTAGAAACTGCGGCGGTTAAGAAGTTGCATCCTTCCAAATAGGAGACAAAAGTCATTGCTATATTTTAAAATAAAGGACAACAACGACTCCATTATTTGGTTTTTGCAAATGGGGCCCGTCCCGTCGCTTGCATTCGAAATTTCGTAGAAGTCGTCCAAGTCTCCGCTATATTTTAAAATAAAGGACAACAACGACTCCGTTATTTGGTTTTTGCAAATGGAATGGTTATATCTTTATTTGGTTTAATTTTCGTAATTGAAAAGGAGAGAGAGAAAAGAGGGGGGGTAAAGTCTTCCTTGAGTAATGAGACTTTCAAGCATAATAAATACTGTTGTCAACAAAACCAAGCGAGTAAGTCATAAACCCGTTATCTATTTCAATTAAAAAAAGTGTCATAAACTTACTTATGATGAACATCATTGCAATCAAATGTGGAGCCAATAAAGTCAAAGACGATAGGAATACCTGTTCCAAACATGAACCGCTCATCAACTTGTTATTTAACTTTCATGCCGGTAAGAAAATGCATCTCATGTTACTTATAAAATACGCTGTTTGAATGAGACTAGCGGGCACATATATTTTTCTGGGATGTTGACGGTAGTTTTCGGTACATAAACTAGTCTAATTGCAAGCCGGTGGTCCTCCAAATTGAAGCGTATATCCTTAAATGATCCTTCTTGAAAATGAAGAGAAGATGCGATCAAACACTCCTATCTTCAAGATCAACACGCAGGCTGAGCTTTTGACGCATGGAATATGATGTAGTTCGTTTTAACGTTGTGCGCATGCTCGCTGAAAATGTAAAAGCACGAAAGAGACGGATTCCGAAAAGGAGATCGTGTACCAGGGAGGAAATATTTAGGGGTCTGCAATCGCCACGTCAACGTGCTGTACGCTTATTCATTCTTAACGATAAAATATTGGGCATGCGTGGTATTCCATAGGGTGATAAAACTCATGATATGAGAGGTGTCAAGAATCGAATTGAAAATTGAACTGAAATTTTGCACTTTTTCGATTTGGTTCAATTCGATTAACAAAAAAAAACCGTAAACTTTTTTAGTTCAGTTCGGTTAATCACAACAAAAACAGAATTCTTAATAAAAATTAAATGATCACTTTTATTTATCGTCTATTCTTCACTTAAGTTTCAATAAGCAAAATAAAAATCGAAAAATCGAAAAATCATCCCGAAACAAATCGCATTTTTGATTCGGTTCGGAATTATTTCTTATTAGTTGTTAAGTTTTTCCAAAAAATTGAACCAAACCGAATAATTTACAACCTACACGACACCTATCCAAGGTGGGCCCAAATATTAGACTTTCTCCCTCTCTCGACTCTTTCCGTTCGCTGCCTCCTCGTCTGACCGACGAACTTTGCTACGGTGGAGGCCGCGCGATGGTTTGTCGGGCGACCCACGGCGCCCACGTCCGACCGACGAACCACCGCACTCGACCGACGAGTGATGGCGGGCGCAACCTTTCGAGGCCGAGGCCGCGTGGTGGTTCGTCAGACGAGCCACCACGCCCTCGTCCGACCGACGAGCCACAGCCCGTCGCCGAATCGCTACTTCCTCCCGATTGTGCCCTCTCTCTCCCTCCGAGTCACTGAGCAATCGTCCGACGAACCACCGCGTGGCCTCGAAAGGTTCCTCCGCTGTCGCGAAGTTGGTCAATCGGGCACGGTGGTTCGGGGGTCGGACCAGGGCTTGGTGAGAGAGAGAGAGAGAGAGGGAGAGAGAGGGGGCGGCGAAGAGGGAAAGAGTCGGGCGAGAGAGAGGAGAGAGAAGAGAGCGGTAGCGCGTGCAGAGAGAGGAGAGTCTGATATTTGGGGCCCACCCTTAGACAGGTGTCGCAAATATATGGCCATTCTTATATACCACGCTGGCATACGACGCGTACCCTTAAACCAATTACAAACTGAAAATATACGGTGGCATGAAATTAAAAATATAAATCAAAATTCCCCCAATCCAGCTGGACTTCCCTCTTCCTCTCCCTTCCAGAGAAAATATTGGGTTCTGGACTCACGAGTCCAACCTCCGCACCTCCTTCCGCCATTGCCACGGCCGGAGTCGCTGGCTTCGCCGGCGTCGCATCTCTCCAACTTGGTCGTCTCTTCCGTCCGGTGCCTCACTTCTAGATCTGGCAGCAAGGGACTGGATTTGGTCGGAAGAGAATCCATGGCTGAAGCTGGTCTCTCCTTCCCTTCCACCACTCAACACAACATCCATGGATTGAAAGTGTGCAGGTTTGTTCTGTCATGAGACGACCAGAACAGAAAACAGCTGTATAGAAGTGATGACGGTTCGTTCACACACGACGACGGACACGAAGGTCGGTGAAGTCCAGATCTGGAACCGTCGCCGCTCGCAACCATGGCTGCAGATCTGGAAGTTCGGCTAGATTGGAGTCTTGGCCGCGAGCGATGACAGGAAGTTCACGACGACTGAGGGGGTGGACGTGGAGGTCGGCGCTCAGATCTGTAGCCGAGAGGCCGTCCATGGCCGGCCACCGTTCTGCATCTCCATTTCTGTGGACGAGGCGCTCGCGGCCAAGGCTTAGCCACCGAGACGATGGAAAGGGTGGACGCAGAGGTCGGCCTGGAAGCGACGATACCGTCGCTCATCAGCTAGATCTGGTTTGCTGCTCGACAGCTTTGAGCTCGAGTCTTGGCTCCTCCATGGCTACCGACGACGAGCTCAACGGCTAGATCTGGTTTGCTGCTCAACAGCTTTGAGCTCGAGTCTTGGCTCCTCCATGGTTGCCGGCGACGAGCTCAATAGCTTTGTCACGGACCGTGGTGGCCACGGTGGGGCGGTGGCTCAAGGATGGCGGCGACGGCTTGGGCGGTGGCTCAAGGATGGCGGCGACGGCTTGGGCGGTGGAGATAGCCAAGCCCGGGCAGAGCAGAGGTTGAAGATGGAGGAGGTAAAGAGGAATATAACAATTTTATAATTTCCACCTCAATATCTACATGTCAAAATCTAATTTGATATCGATAAACAAGTCATGCCACGTCAGCCATTGACCTGGCGTAGCCGATCACTGAATATTTTTTCGCTTAGAGAAACAATTGGCAAGTCTCCGGGAAAATATTCCATGGTCAACATGCTAACTCCTTATCGTTCGCATATATAAATAGGCTCATTCCGAGAGGTGATCCTGCAACCGAGTGGTAATGCTTTTGCATCCCTAAACTAAAAATGCCTCGTCAAATTTTCCTGTTACTTCTCTCAATCCTTATTGAAGCACCAGCAATGTGCTTCGCTTTCTCCCCCTCTCCCTCTCCCTCTCCTCTCTCCCCAGAAAGAGCTCCGTGTCGCCCTGATCAAAAGTCCGACTTGGTTCACTTCCTGAATGCTTTAACATCAGATAATTCCACATCAGTTTTCTGCCAACTGGATATTGGTTGGCTCAGGAGACCAAAGATGCTTTCCTGGAATGCTGCCTCAGATTGTTGCTCGTGGGACGGAGTCACATGCGATCCGATGACAGGTCAGGTGACTCACCTTGAACTCGGTTGCTTACCCCCGAACCCAAGCTGCCACTCTTCCGCAGGGTCTTCAGATAGCAGTGAACCATCTACTCTTGGTTTACTCAATCTTCCTTCACCCCAGGAGGCTGAAAGATCATCGAGGTCAAACAAGCTGCTTCAAAACCTGACCAAGTTGAGAGTCCTTATTCTGGACGGGTTAGACCTGTCTGGCATTAATGTGGCTCGCTTAAGTAATCTCCCTCCATCTCTGGAAGTCCTCAGCCTCCGTTCGTGTAAATTGCATGGCGCTTTAGCAGCAAACATTTTCCATTTGCCTAAACTAACATGCCTCAGTTTAGCAGGCAACAAGGAGCTGTCGGGTTACTTACCTGAATCGACTTGGAACAGCTCTTTGAAGGTTTTGGACTTGTCCTCCTCAGGCTTCTCTGGGGTATTACCGGAGTCCATCGGTAACCTGCATTCTCTGCAGATACTTTGGCTGTATCGGTGTAGCTTCACAGGCTCTATTCCATCATCACTTAGTAACCTAACACGGCTCACCCATCTGGAACTTTCGTACAATGAGTTTAGTGGGCAGGTTCCTCCAACTTTGTCAAGCCTTGATCAGCTCAGTTTGCTCGATCTTTCCTCAAACAAATTCGTAGGTCCAATACCCAACGTCTTTGACAATAAGACACTTCTTCTTCTGGATTTCTCACATAATCTCTTCGAGGGTCCTATTCCGCCAAGCATAAAGAATCTTTCCAATCTTGCCCGACTTGATATTTCCCACAACCTCATTGGTGGGTTTATTCCGTCATCACTGTTCTCTCTTTGGTCCTTGACGAGCCTAGACCTCAGTAACAATGGGCTCAGTGGTCACATCGGTGAGTTCCTTGCTGCACCTACATTAGACCATGTTGACCTGAGTGGTAATCAGTTGCGTGGTTCAATCCCAAGCTCGATTTTTCAGCTTAGGAACCTTACTTATTTGAGCATCTCAGCAAATAACCTGTCTGGTGTTTTAGACATACAATTGCTTTCAAGACTCAAAAGTCTAACACATCTTGATCTTTCAGACAACAATTTGTCACTGAGCAATAGCGAAAACTCTGAGCATGTCCTGCCAAGCCTCTTGTCCGTCAGTCTTTCCGGGTGCCAAGTTACGGAAATGCCCACATTCTTGAGAAATTCAACCAGCGTAGAATGGATAGATCTGTCTCGAAACAGAATTCAAAGCAATATTCCATCATGGATGTGGGATATTGGGGCCATCTCATTGTCTTATCTCAATCTCTCCCATAACTTCCTCACTAGCTTTGAACAAGTTCCATGGAGAAATCTTATAATTCTCGACCTGCATTTGAATTTGATCCAAGGATCGGTTCTACCTCCATCACTCCCGAACTCAGTTCTGGTCTTCTCACTAGCTAGCAATCAATTGACTGGCTATATTCCTGGTTCGATTTGTGAAATGAAGGACCTCCAAGTTCTTGACCTCTCTCGTAATAATTTCACAGGCACGCTTCCGCGTTGTCTAGAGAATGTCAGCAACAGCCTCTTAGTGTTAGATCTGCAAGAAAATGGACTTTCCGGCACAATTTCCTTGAAGTTCAATAAGAATGCAGCCCTAAGAAGTCTTCACCTTAATGGAAATCAATTTGAAGGCCTGTTGCCACGCTCTCTATTTAATTGCAAGCAGCTTGAAGTGCTGGATCTCAGGGGCAACAAGTTGAATGACACCTTTCCAAAATGGTTGGAAACACTTCCAAGCCTGCGATCAAACAGACTTAATGGCTCTACAGAAAATGTATTACGTGGTGAGACTCCTGAAAATGTGTAATCTCACAGTGCTAACTTACTTCTCTTTAACTGTTCTCTCATTTGTGATCTGACATTTCGAGATTTTTTGCCATTTATTTATTAGATTGCTGCATCTGATTTTTTATCCTGTAGGAGGACAAACTGCCGTTGCTTCAGCAAGTTCGACGCTCGTCTTGAAAAACACTTGCTCAATGCCAATATTACCATCACTGATTCCTACCAATGGTTCTCCGAAAGTTAACAATAGGACCAGTCTGAATGCAATTAGTCCCACTAATGTACTGGAAGTTCCTTTGCCAGCTGGGTGGTCTGGCATTCTCATTTGCAGTACCGGATGCATTTCAGATAACTCAGGCGCTCGTAATTGCACCACTGGGAATTGCAGAGGAAGAGAATGTACTCTATTAGACCGGCCTATCGCAACTAGTCTGTTCATTTCCAATTACAGTTACTCGATGTCAATGTCCACGGCAATGGGGTATAACGTCGGATTTACTGTTAAGTTCATTTGTGATGGCTGTGGCTGCCCGTTTTTAAGCTGCGAAGCGAATTTACAAAGCTGCGAGCAGGATCTGAGAGTATTTAACAGCTCCGGAAGTGTGGTCGCTTGCAAGCCAGGTAGCAAGCTTCTTTTCTCCGGGAATCTATGCCCAGTCCCTGGTGATTACCCTGCTTCGAAGGCGACCATCAGTTGTCCTCTGAAGAATGTCGTTGTAATGATCGAAGTATCATGCTAGAAAATGACATTTGATCAACATGGATTACAGTGACCCAAAAAAGAAAAAAAAATCAACATGGATTACGTTTAATGATTAACAAGAGTTTGCTACTCAGTGAATCAATTTTGTATCTCAGTGTTAGAATGACTAGCATTGTGTGAAACGTCTAGTTTCCAAGAAAATTGCAAATCAACATGACGTAAAAAGATAAGAAGAATTCAAAACCCAGTGGATGCCTCTTCTATGTTGGTGCTACTGTGACAAAATGTTTATACCAGTACAGATGAACTAAGGAGGATGAACAATATGGATTGTCACATCCCGATATTATGCAGTCATAGACTTATAATTTTATATAAACGAATTAAGTGAAGTAATTGAAAGGATCTCACCTTTATTCCTGCATATTATCACGACAGTCACATTATTAACTACTGAAGATGTATGTTTTCCTGATATAAAGTTACCTTTTCACTCACTAAATGTTTTAGATGCGAGTGATCACAGATGGTCGGAAAATTATACGGCTGGTTACCTCAAATTGGTCAGGGGTGTTCATGAAACAGTACGCATATAGAGAGGCATTCTAAATCAATAGGAACAAAAAAAAGAAAAAAAAAGGGATATAAAAAGCAAGCAAGATGCATAATATCAGCATACATCGAAAGAGGAGAAAATATTCAGTGGTTTGTAAGTGCTACGTCAGCGGCTGACGTGGCGTGCATGTATTTACTGTTATCCAATTAGATCTTGACACATGGATTCTGATATGAAAATTAAAAAAATAATTTTTTTCTCCTTTACTCTCCATCTTCAACCTCCGCTCCGCTGGGCCTGGTTATCTGAAACGCCCAAGGCGTCGGCGCCGCCGCCATCCTTGAGCTACCGCCCCACTGTGGCCACCATGGTCCGCGGAAAAGCTGTTGAGCTCGTCGCCGGTAGCCATGGACGAGCCAAGACTCGAGCTCAAAGCTTTTGAGTAGCGAAACCAGATCTGGCTGTTGAGTGAACGTCAGCCTTGGCCGCAAGTGCTCGTCCTCAGATATGGAGATGCAGAGCAGTGATCGGCCATGGACGGCCTCTCGTCCACAGATTTGAGCGCCGACCTCCGCGTCCGCCCCCTTAGTCTCGCGGCCAAGACTCCAAATCTAGCCGAACTTCCAGATCTGGAGCCATGGCCGGGAGCAACGACGGTTCCAGATCTGGACTTCACCGACCTTCACGTCACCCTCTCTATCGTCTTGTGTGAACGAGCCATTATCGCTCGTGGCCAAGGCTCCAGATCTGGTGCAAATGGCTAGTTCTACACAATCGTTTTTTGTTTTGGTCGTCTCGCGACGAAGAAATCTGCACACTTTCAATCCATGGATTTTGTGTTGAGTGGTGGAAGGAGAGACCAGCTTTAGCCATGGATTCTCTTCCGACCAAATTCAGGCCCCTGCTGCCAGAATTGGAAGTGAAGCACCCGGCGGAGGAGACAACCAATTTGGAGAGATGCGACGCCGGCGACTCCGGCGGTGGCAATGGTGGAAGGAGGCGCGGAGGTTGGGTTCGTGGCTGCAGACGGAAGAGCAGGAAGAGAGAAGTCCAACTGGATTTGGGGATTTTTGATTAATTTCTCTATTTCCATGTCACCACATGTGTCAAATTGTGATTGGTTAACAAGAAATAAACACACGCCACGTCAGCCATTGACGTGGCACTTGCAAACCACTGAATATTTTCTCAAGAAAGAGGCAACCGATGCCAAGAAAGAGAGAGAGAGAGAGAACTTACAGGCAAAAACTGACGCCTCTTACACGGCAAAGCAAAATGTGAGTTGCACATATATATAAGACGGGGAAAAGTCAAGCAAAATGTCTTCGTCAAGTCTTCCCAATAATTTTATTTTTCTTCCAACATGCATTATTCTTTTTTAACACAACAACTGCTCCAATTAAAGGGAAAATTCCAAAAAGGGCCCAAAGTATTTTCATTTTTTCAAATAAAAACTTGAAATTGATCTAGTTTCAAATAAAGTCCCGAAGTACTATCACTGAATGGATTTTGTTTCAGATAATGGTCTAAAGTGATTATGTTTATTTCAAATAAAGGTCTGAAATGGCTATGTCTGTTTCAAATAAGAGTCGGAATTTCCAGTGATCAAAGGCATTTTTGTTATTTATCATTTATTCTTTTTTTCCTTTCCTTTTTTGATTAATCTTTTTCTTCATTGTCAGTGGCCGACTGGCTATTGAAGAAGCCCACAAAGGGCTAGGCAAGAGTTGCCCTTGCTTGATCTAGTGAGGGATGGCCTCGCCTAGGTGTGGGTTGCTTTCACTCGATTCGGCGAGGGATAGCCTCACCTAGGCGAGGCGACCTTCACTTTAGGGGAGGCTACCCTTCATAGCCATTTGCGAGGTGAAGGCGGCCAACCTTGAGAGCCACCTTGGCTAGGCGAGGCTGTTCCTCGCCCATGGTCGACGAGTGTGGCCCTCGCTAGATCGGAAGGATGAAAGTACGAAAAACACCAACCACGAAATTTCAAATTGAGTTAATTTAGAATGCATCGCATCAAACCCACCTAATTTTCTCTTTGGCTAAATCAACTTGAGAAACTCATTTCCTTCTTCTCCGACCTCAGCATTCATTTACTTATTAGAAAGGGGAACTCCCAATGACTTGTTGTACAGGACATCGAATACGTGTTGCTTTTTTCTTTAGCCTTTGCGTTTCTGGAGGAAGTATTTTGACCCGTCTACGTTGGTGCAAGTGAAAATTGAAGCGTGCAGTGCTATCTCTAAACCTAGGTTAGGTTTCCTCTCTTTCCTCTGGAAGCTGCCGCCTCTTAGCAGTGCCGTCCCTCCGAGGGTCCCTACCCCTTTCCCCCTCTGTCTCTTGAAGTTGTGTGTGTGAATAGAGTTCTGATCTCGGGTGAACATGGAGACCAGCTTGGCCATTCGTTTATCCGACAACCACCAACAAGGATGTACAATATGATCATAATCCATAAACTTTTAATATATGTTCAATATAATTTTTGAAAATTCAGGAACTATATTGAATAAATTAAAAATTTAGGATCACATTATATATTAAGTTAAAATTTAAGGACTAAATTGAATAAAATTAAATTTTAGAGATTAAATTACACGTTAAATTAAAGTTCAAGACCGTTTACGTCTTTTTTTCAAAAGAAAACATTAAACAAAGACTTTCCGAGCCCAAAAAAGCCAAAAGAAAAAAAGAAAAAGACAAAGACTTCAATTGGTCAAGTAATCGCTGCAAGTCATCCATAATTTTCTGAAATATTCATTTCTTTCTCTGCCTAGTAGACTAACAAAATCACGTGCCTGGAAGATTCTAATGACATGTCGTACAAGATACCTTTGAAATAATGTTGGGTCCACCAGTGGAGACGGGGAAGAGCTAAATGCGGGACCAAATAATAATTCTTCCAACAACTATCAAGCGTCGTAATTGTCACGCCTGACAATTTTGAATGATGATAAAAGTCATGTCATTGTCACTATCATGACTTTTAAAAACTTACGGACAGTGGGAACGTTGGAAAACTGCAATCTCGTGATCCCATCTAAACGCTATTAACAATCAGTAAATATTGTCACGTCGACTGACTTTTGGCTCCAGCCTCTAGAACTGAGTTCATTGTCAAGGACTCCAGAATGATCATTGGGTTGTCATGGCCTCTAAAGTCAGAGAAAATATTAAGTGGTTTGCTCGCGCCACGTCATCAGCTGACGTGGCGCGCATTTTTACTCATGTCCAATAATAAGTTGACACGTGTCTGCTGAGGTGGATTAAAAAAATAAAGTTTTGATTTTTATCTTCTTCTTCCTCCACCACAGAGCACCCTTGCTCCGGCCACCATCTCCGGCCACCATCTCCACCCGTTCCGGCGTTGCTTGCGGTCTTTCCTCCCCCATCACAGAGCACCACCTCTCCAGTCACCATCTCCACCGCTTCCGGTGGCGCTTGCAATCGGCCCCGATTACACCTCCGTCGTCGCTCGTTGTCGGCTCCAATGTTGCTCATCCAGATCTGGTGCCTCTCTCCGTCGTCGCTACCGGCAGAGTCGCGGAGGTCACTGAGATCTGAAGGCTTGGCCAGGTCTGTCGCGGCCATGGTTCCGCGATTCCAGATCTGGATGCTGCCAAACGCGTTCGACCACGTTCAGCCAGATCTGGAGATTTGGAGAGCGAAGCCAGTGAAGTCATGGACGAAGGATGCGATGCCAGATCTGGAGGTTGGGGGAAAACTGAAAAAGACGGAGCTCGATGCCTGAACGCGTTCGACCATAGATGGCCAGATCTGGCGATTTGGAGAGCGACGCCAGCGGAGTTGATGGCAGCCATGGACGAAGGACGCGATGCCAGATCTGGAGGTTGGAGAAAAACAGAAAAAAAAGGGAGCCCGAGAGGCTACTGGGGTCGACCCCGAGCAGCACTGGAAGGTTCCTCCATCATCCATGGCCGCTTGTTTGTCCATGGCTCCGAGATGCCTCATTCACAGATCTGGTCACTGCGAATCATCCATGGCCGCGAGCATTGATGGCAAGCTCCAAATCTCGTCCATGGACAAAGCGGAGGACTCAAGGATGGAGGTTGCGGCGGCGACGATCGTGCTCGGGCGGTGGCTGTCATGGTGGAGGAAGTGAGAGAAACGAAGTTTTTAGTTTTTTTTTTTAATTCCACATCGTCATACACGTGTCGAGTTATTATTGGCTGAGAGAAAAATGTGCGCCACGTCATCAGATGACGTGGCGCGAGCAAACCACTGAATATTTTCTCCTAAAGTCATGGTTTTTAATAAAAATTTTCCCGACCGCTTTGCCCGAGGCAGGTCCAATTCCCTTACATTTCAAGAAGTTGTTTTGACTTTTCATTCACTCATTTTCTTAAACAATTCAAATGTTGAAAAAATGAAGAACACATTTTATTTGAAAAAAAAATTCATGAAAGAAACGGAGCTTTATCTAACTCACAACTCAATCAATATGCTGACCCGTTGCCTTCACTTAGGGCGATAAAACATCCGACAATTGGGAAAAAAAATCTGACTGATTGATCGGAATCCAATGCACGTTAATATTTGCCCGTTGGCTAAGAAAAGTATATTAGAAAGACCCTGCAGCTGGTCGTACTTAATTAAGTTTCAACCGATGCTTCAGGGAAAAGGAGATGGAACTTGCAGGTGGCCTTCCTGCTCTTTTCGAGCCAATTCTTTCTCATCCATTAGAGCTTAAGTCTTCAGCATTGTGACGAAGGAGATGGAACTTGCAAGTGACCTTCCTGTTCTTTCCGAGCCAACTATTCAATCTGTTACATCTTCTTTCTTTCTCATCCATTAGAGTTTAAGGGCCTGCATGACAACGTTTCTGTTCCCGGAAACAATTTTTACTCAAAAATAATTCTTTTTGATTCTGTTCTCGGAAAAATTTATGAAAGATTTGAAAGCGTTTGGTAGCTGTCCAAAATTTTTACTCCGGGAACGTAAATGTATTTGGTAAAAATTTTTAATCTTTTGATTCTTTTAATTTTTTAGTATTTTTGTTATAATTTTTTTCTTTTTCTTTTTTTTTTTTCTCCCATTCTTCCTCTTGGCCGCCACCACCGGTGGTGGCGGCGAGAGGCCAAGCGAGCTCGCCGAACCTCGCCCAGGCTAGGGCGAGCTCCGATAAGCTCGTTGGAGCCTCGCTTGGCCACCAGCAAGGCCTGGACCTCGCTCGGCCACTCACCGGCGGCGGCGATGGGGCGGCAATGGGGTGGGAGGAGGAAGAAGAAGAATAAGAAGAAAGAGAAGGGAAAAAAAGAGGAGAGAAAAGAGAAAAAAAAATTGATTCTCGTAATGTACTCGGGAGCGAGAAGTAACTTTTTTTTGTTTCGGTTTCTACTCCAAACCTATTTTGAGGAATAAATTTGTTAGGAAACAAAAAATTTATCAAATGCATTGCCCAAATCCGCTCCCGGAAACAAAAGAACAGAAACAATTGTTTCTGGGAGCGTTACCATGCAGGCCCTAAGTTTTTAGCATTGTGATGAAAGGAGATGGAACTTGCGAGTGACCTCCATACTCTTTTCGAGCCAACTCTTCAACACGTTACATATGCTTTCTTTCTCAACCATTAGAGCTAAAGTCTTCAGCATTGTGACGAGAGTATCGCATCAACCCCACCTAATTTTCTCTTTAGCTCAACCTACTTGAGAAACTCATTTCCTCCTCCTCCGATCACGGAATAATTCATTTACTTAATAGAAAAATGGAACTAAAGTATTTTTGACCCGCCTATGTTGGTGCAAGTAAACATTGAAGTGTGCAACTCTCTCTCATTTACTTAATAGAAATATGGAACTAAAGTATTTTTTGACCCGTCTATGTTGGTGCAAGTAAAAATTGAAGTGTGCAGCGTGCTCTCTCTCTCTCTCTCTCTCTCTCTCTCTCAATCCTAGGTTAGGATTTCCTCTTTTTTCCCTTGAAGCTGCCGCCTCTCTGCAGTGTTGTCCCTGAGAGAGAGAGTCTCTCCCTCCCTCCCCCGGTCCCTCTCTCTCCCTCTTCCCTCTTTTGAAGCTCTCTGTCTTTCTTTACTTTCTAGATTTGTTCTAGGACTTGTGTTAGTGAATAAATTTCTATAGCTGATCTCAAGTGAACGTAAAGACCAATTTGATCATTTGTCTAGTCAACAGCCATAAAGGAGGACTTGGGGGGAGTCTTGGGCTAGTTTAGGTTCTCTACTTTGTAGGGAGGCTGCACCATCGAGCGTCTGTGACCCAAAAGTAGGTGAGGTTAAATGTATGTCTCTGTCCTACATCGCTACTTAGACACACATTGTAAGCCATCTCGGTGTGTGCTCATCATTAAATCCAGTAATCGGTTGTCCATCGTTTACATCATATTCGTTATTTAGGGATAAGAGTGTGCTTCTAGCTATAAATTGTGTTTTGTTATTTACTTCATGCTTTTGCTTTGTTTTGCAGTTATTTAGGATATGTATAAATGGCACTTTTCTTTAGACCAAAAAAAATTACAAAACAATTGAATATCTAGATGATGGTGTGTCATGCAATAAAAATTGAATCTAAAGTTTAAAATAGGGCATTTATAATATACACTATTGGTATAAAATGAAATCTCCAAGATGACCTTACCTACCATTGATTTAATGGCTACTGGGAGAGAAAAGAGGTAAAATCACTCATACTAAGAGTAGATTAGAAAGTTTGCGTAAATTTCTTTTTACACCAAAAGTGCATACTCTAATTTTGTTTTAAAATATTGATGAGTTTGTCATTGGTGCCAGAAAAGAAAAATATACGAGATTAGCGTGATAGAGACCGTCTTAACCTAGTAATTTGATGATGATAACTCCCATTATCGAGATAATGACTTCTTTCTTCTTCTTTTTTTGTTTTAACTTAAATAGAATGGCTGGGGGCCATCAAAGATCTTTGTATTGCTCTTCCATGAAAACACCACGAACAAGTAATGCAACTTGTCTCATATTTTGAACAACATGAGCTAATCGGCATACTGGTAAAGTAGGTGAGCGGTGAACTTTGGAACATATATATGTTTTTAAGAGACCAGCGACTGCTTTGCCATCTTTTAGCATAGCATTTGGACAAAAGTCATAAGATCGTTAGGATTTGATTCTTCTAATGCCTGTAATAAATACAGGACCAACGCTCGCCGAGGCTATCCAATGATATTATTTATGTTTGCTTTCTTGTAGGATTACATAAAACAATACACTCAAAAGCCAAACAAATCCTTGTATTTCCTTCTCTAGCCCCTTCCCCCTCCTCCGTGTAAGCATGGATAAAATTTGGAATCAAATAACTGAATCGGTTCCAAGTTCCAAAGTATGCAGGGTAAGTTTTAGGTTCCAAAAATTGAGGAACCTATTTTGATGGGTAAGTTCTAGGTTTGAGATTAGGCATGTTCCAGGTTTTAGGTAAATAGAACCTGGAACTTAAAACCCTAAATAAATTTTTATGTTTTTTTTTAGTTTACATCTTTGATGATGAATGTATAATTTGAAACCACTAATCTCAACTTACATTTTATGATCGAGACTTTTACTTGTGTCTAAATATAAATTATGGTCAATGAATTGTAATAGCAAGTAATAGTTATTAAAAATGATTATTTACTGTAATCATTCAATTAATAATATAAGTGGAACTTGGGTAGAATCTACAATCGACCTTGGAACCTTTGATAGGGTAGATTTTATGTTTCAAGACATGCATGATAGGTTCGAGGTTCTAAAACATAATAAACTTATTTTAGTAGGTAAGTTCTAGGTGGAACTTGTACGAAACACGGCATTGCTCACCCCTACCCTACACTAGATTCAGCCGGACTACTATTGCTCATGACGATTCAAGCCACTCCTTTGCATTGCCGCTAAACCTGTTAAACGGGTGGGTCGGATCGGGTTTAGGTCGGGTTATATATGGTTCGACTCAAATTGACCCATTAACTATAAAATTTTTGATCCATACCCAACCTAATCCGTACCCGACCCGATCCGACCCATATTATTAAAACACTTTCCTATCTAACTAAACTTAGGAAAACTTATTCTTATAATCTTTTTAAAGATTTTAAACTTATTCGGATATATTTTTTTAAAAAAATCGAATTATTAATAAATTTAATTTTAAATATTTTAAATTATTTTTATTTTTTCAAAAGACACATATATATGGGAGAACGAGACTCACTTAGGTTTTGTTGGCCAATCAAGCCACCATCCAATGATGGTGGCGACCACATGCGACAATGCCACCGTGCGAGCAAGATGAGGAGCTGTTGTACAAGCGGTGGGAGCGAGACAACGTGCTGTCATGCGATGAGGAAGGTTTCTTCATTTTGATTTGAGAGCGGAGAGGAGATAAATCATATCTGAGGGCTGAGGAGTAGTTGGGTTCTTAGTAGGTTTAAATTTTGACCCATTAACGACCTATGTATTTTAGTTTTTTTAATTTTAAACTCATTATAGGTACACTTGTCAAAATGGGAGCATAACTCATTTATGACCCATGACCCATTTAATATTTAAATGGGTCATAAATGAGTTATGCTCCAATTTAAATATTAAATGGGTCGTAAATGGATTATGCGCCCATTTTGACAGGTGTAACCGCCACTATTGTCACACCTTGTTTTGCACTCTAGATTGTCGGGCACCATGTCTTTTGCTCCTGTGGCAAGGCACGGACTGTGGCTGGGCGGCGAAGGCTTGGCTTAGCTACAGGATCTCAATCTTATTATCTCTTTACTCTATAAAAAAAAAAAATGCAATGTGAGGAAAGAGAGACCTTAAAATGAAGATTATGTGACGTTTGTGAGATGATGAGAGATGTATATAAGCAAATGACCTTGCTAAGTACTAACACAGGTTGCACGGTAAAAAAATTTGATATCGTAAATGCGTAAAAAAAAAATCTGGCATATTTAGAAAGTTTTATAATATCTTATATGGCTTGTTTGGACTAATTTACTTTTTTTATGAGATAAAGATATCACAATTGTCATCATCTTTATATAATACTCATATGAAAATCAAAACTTTTTTTTTCAATTACTTAAGTGTCACGTAGTTGAAAAATCATTCACTTAAGTGTCTATTTCAATAATTAATCTTACGTGTCTTTTTAAAATAAATTTGAGTCTGATGTGCTTTTTTTCTTTTTCAAGTCCAAAGTAGAGAAAAAAACAAAATTCCAATCCAAATTTTTGAGTCCAGCGTTTTCTCATCTCGTTCTTCTGGTCTTCATCATCATCGTCTTCTTCACCACAACACCCGCGACTCTCTTTCTTCGAACTCCACAAAACCCTCTCTAAAATCCATGTCCTCTCTTTCTTCACCAAAATTCAAATCGATCTTCAGATTCTGGATCTGGAGCAAACCAAACCAAACCAAAACCCAATTCAAGAAAATGGGCCAAATTGACCGTAGACCCACCTTTGCTGTTCTCTTTCTAGGGCAAGGATTCTGGGAGACAGTAGAAAAAATCTGGGGAGGAGAGACTTAGAGCTTCCAAGAAAGAGACAGAGCTTCAAAATCTGTGAGGGCAAGCCTCGTCAGAGGGTAGTGAGGTCGGTCCCCGCGTGTGGTCGGTCATCGGTCATCGTGGAAGCCTGATGACCGGTATAGAAAGAAAGAAAGAAAGAAAAAAAGAAGCAAAAAATTACAAAAGAATTCAAAAAATAAAAATAAAAAAAATTGTAAAAGTTGTCCTCAATACCAATGGTATCCACGTAGCACTGCCATCATTCATGTCAGTAATTTTCAATCAAAATTAAGTGGATGGACTCAATTGGTAAATTCTTAAGAGGTTTAGAATTAAATTAGCAAAAAAATAAATTACGACTGATTACAATTACAATAAATTTATAATTTTGTGTGTGATTATCTCATTCTTTGTTTGACAAAGTGATCAGTTCTAGAATCAAATTCACAGGGAAAGGGGGACCTTCAGTAAGAGAACAAAATTGATTTCCACTTCTTCATCTTCATCTGCCACGATTCATAAGGTAAATTTGCCCATTAAAGGAATTAGGGTTTTTTACAATTTGGGAGTAGGGCTTGGGTTTAAAAAGAGAAGTTCTGGCAGGAGAAGAGAAGCGCTTCAGGCGGAGTGCTTCCAATGAGGAAGCGTGGTATTCGAGACGGAAGGTTTTCGTGGCTTATGTTAGGGTGCGATGGGCGCACATCATTAAACCTTGAGGGCTTTCATGGCTGCTCCGCTTGAGCGTCGTGCTTCGCGGTTGCTCTGCATGTTGTGTTTTTATTTTATTTTATTAATCAATGGAGCCAAAATGATGTTATTTCTCATGCGTATGGTGATTAGATTTTTCTATCCAGCCATGTCGATCAATTTATAATAAATTAGTGCTATATTATATTTTTCGGCGACACAAATCACTAATAACATTAAACCATTTTGAATAAATGTAGCACTCTAGAGCGAAAGGAAAAATTATGATAATTCTAGTGTTCTCATCCATTTTTTTTTATCAAAGGTCTAATTTACTTCAAAAGCCACCGAACGTTAGATTGGAACTTAGACCAAAAAGAAAACGTTAAACAAAGACTTCCAAGCCAAAAGAAAAAAAAACCAAAGACTTCAATTTTTTTTGGGAAAATGACACAAAAAATCCCAAACTATGCCCATTGGGACAATTTTACCCTGAACTTTTTTTTGTACCATAAAAAATCCCAAAATATGCTACTTGGGATAATTTTACCCTGAATTTTTTTTTGTGTCATAAAAAACCCCAAACTATGCCATTTGGAACAATTTTTTACGAGAACTTTTCATACAATGACGAAAAATCTCGAACTATGCCATCTTTGGACACATTTACCCCATACTTTTTAACTAAAGGGCATTTTCGTCTTTTCCTCTCTTTTTTCCTTTTTTTTCCTCTTCCCTCTACTAAAGAAAAGAAGAAAAAGAAGAAATTGCCCTTTAGTTAAAAATTTGAGATAAATGTAAGTACCAAGATAGTTCGATTTTTCACGACACATAAGAAAAAGTTCGTGATAAAATCATTCCGATGCATAGTTTTGAGTTTTTTATGATATAAAAAAAAGTTCATGATAAAATTGTATAGTTCAAGATTTTTAGTGACATTTTCCTTCTTTTTTTTTTTTGGAGCTTAGTCAAGTCGTCGCTACAAGTTATCCGTAATTTTCTCTTTGTCGAAAACCCAGCCGACATATTCATTTTTTTGTCTACCCAGTACGTCAACAAATCCACGTTCCTGGAAGACTCCAATGAATTGTCCTACAAGATTCCTTTCAAATGATGTTAGGTCCGTGAGTGGCGCCCGGGGAAAAGCCAATGCGGGACCAAATAATAATTCTTCCAACAACTATCACGCGTAGTAACAGTCACGCCTGATAATTTTGAATAATGTGAATGTCATGTCACTGTCAATATCATGACTACTGCAACCTTGTGGTCCCCTCAAAAAATTACTTTTCTTTGGGTCCATCTAAACACAATATAACGATCAATCATAAATGTCGCCCGGACGGACTTTGGGTTGCCTAGGGCTCAGGAACAAGCGTTGGGATTACCAAGTCTGAGGGCAGAATTTCTGATCCAAGGGTCAATATTTGCTCATAGTCTAGAAATTATTTCTGTTTTTATTAAAGAAAAAAACTCATAATCCTGAATTCTAGTTTAGGTACTCCGTTAGGACTCGTTTTCTCTAGCGTTCCAAATGCTGGAAAAATGAGGAAGACGTTTACTCTGGAAATTTTTTTATCGTCAAACAAACGAAGCTGTATCCAATTTACAAGTTCCTGACCCACGTCGCCTTCACTTAGGGCGGAAATTGCGTCAAAAGTCACTGTCAACGGTGGGCTTTTCTTCTGATAAGCATCAGTCGATTTCTTCTTTTGCTAGTCGGTCAACAAAAGTTTCTTTCATTGCTGACTAAACCTTACAATTGGCGGGTCCCTTTCATTCGAAATTTCGAAGAAGGCGTCCAGGTCTCCGCTATACAATAAAATAGAGGACAACAACCACTCCACTATTTGGTTTTAGCAAATGGAATGATTATCGCCTTACTTGGTTTAATTTTGCAATTATAGAGAGAGAGAGAGAGAGAGAGAGAGAGAGAGAGAGCCCGCCGTGGGGGGAGGGGGGTTAAATTGTTCCTTGAGGAATAAGACCTTCAAGCATTATAACCACTATTGTCAACAAAGCGAGGTGAGTAAGTCATAAACCTGCGTCTGATAAGCATAATTGCAATCAAATGTGCAGCCAGTAAAGTGAGAGATGATAAGAATAGCTGTTCCAAACATCAAGTACTCATCAACTTGTTAACTTTCATTGCCTGAAAGAAAATATATCTCATGTTACTAACAAAATAAGTAGTTTGAATGAGACTAGTGCCAACATACCCAAGTCCGGGATGTCGACGGTAGTATTCAGTGCATAAACTAGTATAATTGCAGCCAAAGATCGGTGAAGCGTCTTCCCTGTGATCCACATGGAAAAGCATCCTTAAAAGATCCTTTTGGAAAATGGAGAGAAGACGTCATCAAACGCTCCTATCTTCGGGATCAACACGCGTGCTGGTCTTTCGACGCATGGAACATGATGGAGCTTATCTTTTACGCTGTGCGAGTGCTCGCTGAAAATGTAAAAGCACGGAAAAGACGAACTTTGAAAGGGAAACTATAGCAATACCAGGGTTCGGGCCTGCATTTAAGAGTATCATGCTCATGCATATTTCTTTATTGGAACAATTATCTGTCTAGACTCGGGAAAAGCTTAACCAACCGGGTTTGCCCAATGTTCATGCTTCCTACCTAGGAAAGAGGACTTCTATGTCCTGCAAAGAAGTAAGGTAAAAATTTGAAAATGAGTTAAAAATTAGAATAAGACAGATAAAAAAAATATTAAAAAAAAGCTTAAAAATAAAGACTTGGCAAGTCTCTCTGAACATGCTTAAAAAAATTTCCAGGGAGTTTCCTCGAAGTATCAGTAATTGCATATATACATAGGCTTACTGCAAAAAGTGATCCTGCAACCGAATGGTAATGCTTTTGCAAGCCTAAATTAAAAATGCAATGCTTGTCAAAATCTCGTCAAACTGTCTTGTTTCTGCTCTCGATCCTTGTTGAAGCACAAGCAATGCGCAACGCGTTCCCCCTCTTCCTCTCCTCTCTCCCCAGAAAGAGCTCCTTGTCGCCCTGATCAAAAGTCTAACTTGCTTCAATTCCTGGATGTTTTTTAAGAAATTCTCTACATAAACAACTAATTAATCAATAACAACCAGATCCATATATGAATGTAAAACACCAAAATCGATATACACAGCGGAATTAAAATGTACATGTTTGAGCCATAACTTACTTGAAGAAAAATAGATCAAACTGATGGTGTTAGTGATCTATCGGAATGCTGATCTTCCTTTCTATGACCTATTTCGGTTTAGCAGCTTTAATGTGACTTAGCAACTGATAGGTATAACCTACCTTTTTATAGACTAGAGAGGGGACCTAGCAAACCCTAATCAATAGCGTGTCAACTGGGCCCCTCTCATTACGGGTGTGTTTAACTACACTTTGCTGCTCAACTAGGCCCGTAATTAATAGATGCCAAAACCCAACTCAATAAGATCACTTTAGGGTTTACAATATATTGGAATATCCATTAACCCGATTATATAAAATAGAAAATTAATTAATTAATGTAAGCTCATTATAGGAAATTTCCAACATTCTCCCACTTGGGCTACATTAATTAATTAATTTTATTTTTTAAAACGATTTTATTTTGAAAACGACACTCTTGGGTTAATAACTAAATTTTTTTTTTACGTTGCCACAATTTTGAAAAAATAATATTCCAATAACGGCATTTCAAAACCAATCCAATCCTATATAACTTCATTATAGGACTATGGCGATCAACGTGTTAAGAAAATACCGCAATACATGACTTTCCATAATCACATATAATAAGTATTATATTTTCATGGATCATGGGCTTAGTAGTGTAGTAAGAAATAGTGCCAACATGTGATCAAAATATACACTATTTCTTATCAGTTCTAAATGCGATTTCTAAAAATATGAAATTGCATTAGCGCAATTTCTAAACAACATAAAATTGCATCGGTGCGATTTCTAAACAACATGAAATTGCACAACTATGTCACAATTCAATATGAGATCTCATAATTAGTGACATCCAGGTCGTCTTTAAACTAAAATTTGTTTAAAGATATTGTTTCATATTTCCATTTCTCAGTTGACGGGAGAAAGGATAACAATAAAATCAATAATGATAATCATCAAAAATAAATGCTTTAATAGATATTAAAAAGCATTATTAATTTGTATATAACTATAATATCTAGAAATACAAACTATATAGCTCCCACTAACAAAAAAGATCAAAAGACTCTAAAACACCCATATTCCTCATATGATCTTTAAATAAAATGGGTCATAAATCTTTTGTTAGATGATTAGTTAAGATTGACTCAGTTCTGATATTTTCAATCATAATGTCTCCTTTTTTGACTAAGTTTTTATCAGTATAATATTTGATCCAGTTAACATCTCAACTGTGGCATTGTTGTTGTTTACGGCAAAAGTAACTGTTTAACACACATAATGCAATATGATCAATTATGGACAATAAGTAATTCCACAGAACAATTAGTACATTATAAACTCTTCTTTGGGCAGAGCGTATAATGCATAATTATTTTCTATAGCATGAAGTTTGTAAAACAATAACAAGGAGAATTACATATAATTATCAATGATCCATTCCCTTTGGGCAGACAAATCATTTAAATTATACATCTCCATGATATCAATATATAGAGATAGATAAGGAGAATTACATATAATCTTCAAAGATTTATCTCTTTTGGGCAGACAAATCTTTTAAATTATACATCCACATTATCTTAACACAAAGGGAAATCACATATAACCCTCAAAGTCTATCCCTTTTGGATAGATAAACTTTTTGAGTCACATATCCCATCAATTATCTCTAATATATCAATATAGAGGAGAATTACATATAACTTTAAAAAATTTATCCCATTTGGGCAGATAAATCTTTTTGAGTCATACATCCCCATCTTTTAATTTTGGAATTTTATCTTTATGCAATTTTCAAATTAATATACACAATAACCCCCTTTGGGCAGGTGATTGTATATACTAATTTTTTTTAATCAATAAGGAACTTTAATAATTTGTAAAAAAATATTCCATTCAATCAATGCCCAAAAATTCATCAAACAATGTGAAGCACTTTACAACATGTGCTTCCCAAGATCATATTGCATTTATCAAACAACAATCTTTGCCATAATTTTATGTGCCTATTTTTACAATTAAGCATCTAAGATTATCTAGTTAAACTCAAGAAGAAAGTATATATAATCTATGCTAAATTAGGGAAAATGAATACCGATATTCTATCCCTCATATACTATAACAAATTTCCATAAATTAAAAATTGAAAAATAGGCACAATATTATTTTTATGGAATTAAATATGGATAACAATAAATAATTCCAAATAAATATTTAAATATGCCAAAATTAAAAATTAACCATACCAAAAGATCATAAATTAAAAATTAGGCATATTAAAGAAATTGAAACGGCCCTTGGAGGACCCTACACTTGCCCTACACATCATTTCGTGCACGTGGGGCTAATAGCTTGGCCGCATTGCATCAATAAGCTTTGCTGATATCAAGGTAAACTATTGGAAAATGTTATAATTCATTTAAAATCTCACACTTCACACATGATGGAGGCAAGCACATGGAGGAACACAATCCTGCACTAGCTATAGGCACATGAGCATGACAACTAAAATTTACAGTGTTCAGAGGAGAAGTGAGGACAGCTTAAAATCTGTTATCTTAGGTGCTTATTCAAATTAGCTGAATCTCATTAACACAAATCAATAGAGAGATTCGAAACCAAACTAATTTGATAGCCTGACGGAGAGTTGACGATAACAATGAAAGATAAAGGGAGCTCATTAATGCACATGAATAAATTTATTGATGTAATATAATACTTATTAGCACTACATAATACTGTTTTCTCTACGATATTATGTTATACTAATGTTTCAAGAAGTAGTGGGTAATTGACCACTTCTCATACATGGCGACAAAAGCCAAGTGAAAAGTAAGCCCTCCCCACTGATATAGCCCAAGAAATTAATGAAGTCGATATTTGTTTAAATAACAAAGATGTTACCAATCCTTCGTGAAGATTATCCTTTTTATCAAATGGTTTATATTTTAATCACAGCAAAATCACAAAGTAGGTCAACAATCCTGCTACAAGCTCATTATAGAACATCAATTGTGAGACTAAATGAACAAGTCCCAATAGCAAATCCATAACTCTAATTAGATTGCATAATTTCCTCCATCAAATTATAGGAAACAGTTTTAGCCAATTCAAGTACCAAGTGATTTAGAAATCATCACACTAGATTAAACCAAAATTGTCAAAATTAATATTTGCAAAGACCAACTACAACTTGGAGTAGGAAACCATATAATTTGGTTAACAAGTCCAACTTGGACTTTCCCTTTTCTTGATTGTGAGTTCAACAAAATCAAAAAGTGAATTCATGTATAATTAAAACAATCTTGCATCCAATCAAAATCCAAGGCAAATTAATGGAAGAAAAATCGAACTAAATCATCCATATTCAAGCTTCAAAGTTTCGGATCTAACATCCATGGCCAAAAATTTGATTTTCTCAAGTTTAAGCTCAAAAAAACTCACCTTAATGCAACCAAAAAATTTTAAACATATATATAACAATATCCATGCAACAATTTATAACACACTTCATTCAATTGCAAGTAATTTTAAAAATTCTAGAACTTTTCAAGGTGTAAACCCTATAATTTCAAATTCGAAATTCTCTCTCAATTCTCAATGAAACCAAATAAATTATATATGGTTGGAAAGATATCGACATGTAGAATAAAACCCCTAAGGTTTCAGAATCAATCAATCAAATAGTCCACATGAAAAAAAAATAGTGACAACGTTCGGTTCAAGAGAAGAAATTTCGAATTTGTTCATAAAAAAAAAAATCGGATTCTACAATCATATATGACCAGCTCTGATACCACATGTAGAAATTCTCTACATAAACAACTAATTAATCAATAACAACCAGATCCATATATGAATGTAAAACACAAAAATCGATATACACAGCGGAATTAAAACGTATCTGTTTGAGCCATAACTTACTTGAAGAAAAATAGATCAAATTGACGGTGTCAGTGATCTATTGGAATGCCGATCTTCCTCTCTATGACCTATTTCGGTTTAGCAGCTTTAATGTGACTTAGCAACTGATAGATATAACCTACCATTTTATGAATTTAGAGAGGGGGCAAGAAACCCTAATTAATAGCGTGTCAGTGGGCCCCTCCCATTACGAGGCCCGTTAAACACACCGCTTACACTTTTCTTCAAGCTTTCAACTAGGCTCGTAATTAATAGACGCCAAAACTCAACTCAATAAGATCAATTTAAGGTTTAAAATATATTGGAATATCCATTAACCCGATTATATAAAATAAAAAATTAATTAATTAATGTAAGCCCATTATAGGAAATTTCCAATAGTTTTAACATCAGATAATTCCACTTCAGTTTTCTGCCAGCTGGATATTGGTTGGCTCAGGAGACCAAAGATGCTTTCCTGGAATGCTGCCTCAGATTGTTGCTCGTGGGACGGAGTCACATGCGATCTGATGACAAGCTCTATTCCATCATCACTTAGTAACCTAACACGGCTCACCCATCTGGAACTTTCGTATAATGAGTTTAGCGGGCAGGTTCCTCCAACTTTGTCAAGCCTTGATCAGGTCAGTTGGCTCGATCTTTCCTCAAACAAATTCGTAGGTCCAATACCCAACGTCTTTGACAATAAGACACGACTTCTTCTTCTGGATTTCTCACATAATCTCTTCGAGGGTCCCATTCCGCCAAGCATGAAGAATCTTTCCAATCTTGTCCGACTTGATATTTCCAACAACATCATCGGCGGGTTTATACCGTCATCACTGTTCTCTCTTCCGTCCTTGACAAGCCTAGACCTCAGTAGTAATCGGCTCAGTGGCCACATCGGTGAGTTCCTTGCTGCACACACTTTAGACCATGTTGACCTGAGTGGTAATCAGTTGCGTGGCTCAGTCCCGAGCTCAATTTTTGCAGCTTGGGAACCTCACTTATCTGAGCATCTCAGCAAATGACCTCACCGGTGTTTTAGACCTACGATTGCTCTCAAGACTGGAAAGTCTAACAAATTTCGATCTTTCAGACAACAATTTGTCGCTGAGCAATAGCGAAAACACTGAGCATCTCCTGCCAAGCCTCTTGTCCATCAGTCTTTCCGGGTGCCAAGTTAAGGAAATCCCCGCATTCTTGAGAAATTCAACCAGCATAGAATGGATAGATCTGTCTAGAAACAGAATCCACGGCGATATTCCATCATGTGTGTGGGATATCGGGCCGCATCATTGTCTTACCTCAATCTCTCCCACAACTTTCTCATTAGCTTTGAACAAGTTCCTTGGAAAAATCTTATAATTCTCGACCTGCATTCGAATTTGATCCAAGGGCCGTTGCCACCTCTATCACTCCCAAATTCTGTTATCGTCTTCTCGCTGGCTAGCAATCAGTTGACTGGCTATATCCCTGGTTCTATTTGTGAAATGAATGGCCTACAAGTTCTTGACCTCTCGCGTAATAATTTCACAGGCACGATTCCGAAATGTCTAGAGAACGTCAGCAACAGCCTGTTAGTGTTGGATATGCAAGAGAATGGACTTTCTGGCACAATTTCCTTAAAGTTCACTAAAGATGCAGCCCTGAGAAGTCTTCACCTTAATGGAAATCAATTTGAAGGCTCGTTGCCACGCTCTCTAATCAATTGCAAGCAACTCAAAGCGCTGGATCTCGGGGGCAACAAGTTGAATGATACTTTCCCCGATTGGTTGGAGACACTTCCCAGCTTGCAAGTCTTGGTCTTGCGATCCAACAGACTTTGCGGCCCGATAAGCAGCCCGGGAACTGAATTTTCCTTTTCAAGGTTGCGCATTCTCGACCTTTCTTTCAATGATTTCACGGGTCCTTTGCCTAGCGCCTTCTTTGCACACCTGAAAGCAATGATATCAGCCGATCAGAATGGATCAGAGTGGCAATATATGGACCAAGGTTACTACCAGGATTCCATGATTGCAACAATGAGAGGACGGGACATGCTGATTGGTAGAATCCTAGCGACCTTGACAATCGTTGATCTGTCAAGCAACAAGTTCCAGGGAAAAATTCCTGATGTGATAGGAGAGTTAAGATTACTCAAGAGGCTTAACCTCTCTCATAACAATTAACCTCTCTCATAACAATCTTGAAGGCCACATCCCTTTGCCTCTTGGGAAACTTTCCGAGCTTGAATGGTTGGATCTCTCTTCAAATGAACTTAGTAGAAAGATACCAACCCAGTTGACGAATCTCACATCTCTAGAGGTCCTAAATGTCTCTTCCAATCGACTAATAGGATTGATTCCTCAAGGGCACCAATTTAACACATTTCAAGCCGATTCATATCATGGCAACCCGGGATTGTGCGGGTTTCCACTGTCCAAAGCTTGTGCTAAATACAAGGCTCCACGGAAACTTCCCTTGCTTCCTGAAGGTGGGGTTCATTCATTCCCCATAAATTTTCTTGAGCCAAGGGTTGTGGAAATAGGCTTAGAATGCGGCATCTTGCTCGGACTAATCATGCATATATTGAAAGAATTTAGCCGACGTTTGGTCATGTAAGGACTCAGCTTTGGGTCACAGTCATCAGCTGGTGCAGCCTCCCTTGCCATTTTGGCTACGCTAACCATTCTCAAGATCTTAATTATCACATTTTCCACCCCTTATAGCACAACGCCCTTGATGTGTCCTCACATGCCATTGCGAAGTCAACTTTGATACTACCATAGGTTGGTCTTCGACTTTTCCAGGTAAGTAATACTATTTCTTCTAGAAATTTATAAACACATATCTGAAAGAGATAAAGATTTGAGTATCGTACAAGTAATTAAAGGATATTTGTTGCATAAAAATCTGAATTGGGCAATTACTACCTTTTTAGAATTTGCGAATGATTTGAAAAGGGTTTTATGAACTACATTTTGTCATAAAATTTTGAAATGGCTTGAAATATGTCATGTCTTGTGAAATGTGTTCATTTTGATGAACAAAGTTTAGAAAAATTATGTGCTTCTTTTGTAGAATCAATTATTAATATTGATTGTGGATTATGAGTTGATTGTAGATAGAATTTTTGGTGTTAAAGGATGTGGTTTGGTGTTCAATATCACTATGAGCCTAATGAGGGGCTTGTGGGTTTGCGTATACTAGTTTAGGATATTCTTGTAGATTGAGCCACCAGCTTATAATAAGTGGAGATCTTGTTAAGAGGGAAATTTTAATCGCTTTATCACCAAGCGTTGTGTCGTGAACATAGTTTGATATTGAGCAAAAAATTAGTCAATGGATGGACCATAAACATGTGATTTCATATGAGATGAATCAATGGAATAGACTATTGTTCTATGATATGAGATTAACCAATGGAATGGACCATTGCCGTATGAATGGGATTAATCAATGAATTGGACTATTGATATTTGTAATGATATTGTTAATTTAACAAGTATTTTCTGACATGTATATGGTTATGTTAAAGCAATATAACCTATTTTTATCTAGTATGTGTTTTATACTTTGGATTTGGCCTAATTGAGTTGTGATGAATAAGCATAATGATTGTTCAATTCGTTTAAGGAAAAATATATTACTCATTGAGTCATGGTAGCTCATTCATTTCTTCTTATTAACGTAGATAGGGGGAGACTTGGGTATGTCATTTACATAAATCTTTATACGGACTCAAACGGGCTTCTAGGTAGTGGTATGCAAAATTTACTACTGCTCTTCCAAGTGCGGGTTTCCAACATTCCAAGCATGACTATGCATTATTCTCGTGGACAGAAGGTACTTCATCAATTTTTTTGTTCATTTATGTAAACGATATTCTTATTATGAGAAACGATGATATTGCCATTAGCAAGTTTAAAGAATTTTTGCATTTTAATTTTCATATCAAAGATTTGGGATCTCTCAAATACTTTCTTGAAATTGAGATAACTAGATCCGACAAAATAATATGTCTCAACTAGTGAAAGTTCATCTTAAACATTATGTCCAAAGTAGGATTATCAAGATGTAAACCAATAGTGATTCCCATCGAATAAAATGTCAAACTCACGATATTTGAATTTGATAAAAACTCATCATCAGCTAATGGAGACCCATAGTTTCATGATCCATCAGGTTATCAAAGGTTTGTTGGGAAGTTGATCTAGCTCACTATGATTAGACCTAATATATGCTATGCAGTATATATATTTAGTCAATTCATGTATAATATGATATAATCCCACATGAATGTAGCATTGCGAGTTGTGAAATATTTGAAAGACAGTCCATAACTTGAAATTTTATTATCTTATGATAGCCTATTGTGACACGGATTATTTTACTTGTCCAATGACGAGAAGATCTATCACGAGTTTTTGCATAAAATTAGGAAGACCTTTGATTTCATGGAAAATTAAAAAGCAATCAACCATTTCTTTATCACCAGCTGAATTGAAATATCGAGCCATGGCGAAAACGGTTTGCGAAATAGTTTGAATATGGGATCTATTGTCGGATCTTGGAGTAGAGGTTAATGGGGGCAAGCGAGTTGTTTTATGATAATGATGAGTCATTACAACTCGAGGTATTGGAATTTCAGAACAACCTACAGACATTTTTACTCAAACTTTGTCCCGGAAACAACACAAGTATCTCTTGAGCAAGCTGAGCGTCTTTGACATATATAAGCCATCGGCTTAAGGGACAGTGTTGGAAGAAGATTTGATTGCAATTATAGAAATCATAGGATAATTAAGTTAGTCATAAAATATCTTCAGAATATTCAGAAGATATAATAGGAATTGTAATCTTATTGATTTTATTTTGTTTTTTCCCTTCACTCTATATATGCAGACATGCACATGTACAAGATATGCAGTGTAATACAATTTCATTTCCTTTTAATTTTCTCATTTCCTGTCAAATTGAGATAAAATAGGATAACATAAGAATAGAAATCCTCCAAATAACTTTCGGATTATAAAAAATCCAATCAGATGTCTGGTGCATTAAATATAGGATTAAAATCTTTAATATAACTCTCTTGCCCAGCACAATTTCCCACAATATCCAAATTTCGAGCCCGCCTTTGCCACCGTCAGTTTCGTCAGATCTATCACCTTCTTCATCTCCATCTCCAGATGGTAGGCTCAGCTTCCCCGTATCAATAGCGAAATCAGAATAACCCAAAATAGCATCAAAAGGGGGTTTAGATTAGATCCTTCGAAAATCGGAACACAATTAACACTGGACGGAACTCTTTGTAAGGGCAAATGGATGTCCACCAAAAAAAAGGTCCACTCACATATTCCGACTGGTTTTCTTTTGGGATTTCTGCTTTAGAGAACGGTTCGAGAATATCAATGGACGACCCACGATGCAAGACAAATCGAATGAAGAGACTAGTGCAAATGGGAGCGCAATCGGCTGGACGGCGATGATGATTGATGTTGGTCAGAGGCGATGATGATTGCACTATGTCGGAAGTGACGACGATCATCGGCTGTCATGGAGATGGCTCTCTTTTCGGTCTGAAAACTTTTATTGAATCTAAAACTAGATGAGAGGCCAGACCAGCCCAACAAGTGGGTTTCGGTGCAAGGAAGATCCAAAAAAGCTTGGGGTAGAGAGTAAAGCAAATTTCTGTAAGGGGCCTGTCTCCTATGGGCCACGGCTAACCAATCAGCCACCAAGTTAGCTGCCTTGTAACAATGGGCCAGCGAAATGAGAGCAACAAAGCATTACACTCTTGGATAAGACCCCGAACCTCCCAAGAAACGTAATCTGTACTTTGAAGTGCTCTTATAAAATCAAAACAGTCTGACTCAACTTTTAAGGCTTCATGACTTCTTTTACAAAAGTGTCTTAGGATTTGGGACGGAGCAAAAGTTTTAATCTCCGCTGCAAAGGAAGCTTGCACTGATCTCGTAAATCCATCAAGAAGCAGGCTTCCTGATCCCTCGCCAATTTCTAAGAATTCTGTTCCTAATCCCTCATCTATCTTTGATGATGCTCACATCGCTCTAATGCCGCTTCTAATGAATCGCCCAATCTCCTTCTCTTGAATTTTATCATTTGATCCTCAACCACGACGTTCTCGACGTTGACCCTGACCTCCTCTTTACTAATGAGATTTTCATTGCTCCCAAGCGCACCCATCGTCCAATTTTATTTCTAATGAAAGTCTTTCTTTGTATCCAGAACACTTAGGCCTTGTTTGGTAATCGGTTAATTCTTAACTATTTCTGTTCTTTTATTTTCGGAAACAAATAAAGAATAGAAATCCGTTTGGTAACATTAGTTAATTTTTTTATTCCCAGGAACATATTAGTGGCTAGAGAATAGATTTGGAATAAAAATAATAAGTTTGTATTTGGTAACCATTTTGTTCTCAGGAATAATTTTTGTTTAGAAATGATTCTTTTTTATTTTATTACATAAACGGGTTTCTAAGCATTTGAAAGCATTTGGTAATCGCTCAAAATTTTTATTCTTGGAATAGAAGATAAGCATTTAAAGGCATTAAGAAGTTAAACCCCTCGAATCAATAATAGATGAGACTACTAATATTAATTTTTTTACTAACTGTGTATAGTCTAATTTTCTTTCAAATGTTATCGGGTTAGTGAATATTACCAAAAAAGGAAGATAGATGGGATCTAATAATGGATGACGGACCATTAAGGATGCAAATGATAACTATTTTGTTCTAGAAATTGATTTATATATTTTTAATCCCTGAAGGAGTTTTTGGCAAAAAATATTCCTTTGATAACGATGCAAAATTTTTGTTCTTAGAATAGAAATTTATTTTATAATGACACATAATTTCTTCTTCTCGAGTGGCCGAGGCTGGTAGTGGGTGGGTGGCTTACTAGTAACAAGGGCGAATAATGATAAGAGTTTTTTTTTCTAATTTTTTTTTTTCAGATATAGAAAAGTAAAAAAAAATACTTATGTTTTAAACGTGTTTCGGGATAGAAAAATAGAAAACTGAGAAATAGAATAGTTATTAGGCATGCCCTAAAGAATCTTATATTGGGGTTCCATTTGAACGCCATTAATAATTCATATACGCTTGCGTTGTTTCCATCCCTTTTCTGGCTTTTAACAACCATGCCACTTCGAATTGACCCAATTATCCATTGTGAGTCCCACTCTTCATTTAAGAATATTTACCTTTTTTCCTTCATTTCTTTTCTTTCAAATTTACTAAGAGACAAATCTACCATGTTCAACACAAATAATAAGGATTAAGGTTGAATATGAGGTTTACTCTTAATTTAAGATTATTTCTTACAGTTTCTTTCTTCTTTTTTTGGTTTTCTCTTCTTCTTTTTTCTCCCATCTAGAATGAAATTGGTGCCCCTCTTTTGCAAAAAAAAAAATAGTTTATTTGGCAAATGACTATCAAGTTGTTGTGTCAAATAAGTTGTATGGGTTTTTTTCTTTTGCTAGGAAACCATTAGTTAAAAAATAACCAAAGTACAAGTAAAAGCGAAAAATATAGTTTACTAATTTTAATAGATGCATTTGGTTTAATTATAACTTAAACATGTATGATTACGTCATAATCCATGTATTTTAACTACTCGAATTTTGTTTTATTCTGTGAATGTAATATTCCAACTTTTATTTATTTTTCGTGCCATCACTACATGGTTTTGTCTACAGATTTTCAAACAAATTTAAGAATATGACAAAAATAACTACATTCAAAATTTTAAACTTCCCTTATTATCATGCAAGTTCAAAAGAAAATGCTCCTTAAACCATTATATGGAATATTATCTTTGCCTTGATTAGATGGAATAATTTGCTGCTGACAAGAAAATTATAACAATTGTGATTGCATCATAAGACACTCCATTCAAACCATTTGTAGATACATAGTTTTTGTCAATCCTAAATGCATCAGAATTTCCAAAGAAAGAGAAGGAAAAAAAAGGTAAGAAATGGTATTAAATCTGAAATGTACAAGATATATTATGGTCAATTTAAGGTGATAGAGGGCGTCAAAAGTCACGAAAGAAGTGGAAAAACCGTGAGTCATATGTAACCCGTCTCATATTCTAAACCTGAAGTCTAAGTAGCGTGTTGGTGAAGTAGTTGAGTGGTGTTTTGGAAGTCATATTTATTTTGAAAGTCTTCCCAAATCATATTTATTATTATTTCATTTATCTATCAAAAGCAGTAAAGAAAAAGAAGACATAGACTATTTGATTTAATATGCCATGCCATCATGTCTCATATCATATATAGGGATAATTATTAAAAGAAGTTTTAAATCTATTTTATAGATGTCAATTCAGTTATAAACCTTTCAATTTGGTTAATTTAGTTTTAAACCTTCGATTTGTCAGTGTAGTTCTAGTCAAAAATAGTGACGTGAACACCAACCATCTTGTGTGACATAGCCAGTACACTAGCATTGACATAGACAAATTTTCTAATTTTTTAATAATTTTTCTGATTGTTTTTTTGTTTTCTTAACTTTTATTATTGTGGGATGATGACTGTGAGACCCTAGCTAAATCTAAGTGAGGTGAGGGCATTGCAACCCTTGCTTGTGGTTTGGTAACCTCTACTAGCTATTACCAAGGCTGCAGATTGGTAGAAGGAAATGAGAAAAAAGAAAAAAAAAAGAAAAGGGAAAAAAATCTCAATTATTTTAAGTACACATTCAAAATACATAACATGGGTGTGCACACTGTTTAATAAATTTTGCTAGTTCGGCCTTTCAAAGTTTGGAATCAGCGAGATGCTCAAGAGATTCACTTTAAAGATTCTAGATCCTTGCGTTGATGATACTCCTATGAATGAATATCATGGTAGATATTACTCCAGGTTTTGTCTTTGTCAAAGTACAATTTGGATTGATGTGAGGACCATACAGAAACATCCTACGTTAACATTTTATTAATTTTTTTGTCAAGCGTAAATACAACATTGGCACTATCGCCGAAATTTTGAGAAGTATCATATGGGATAGAACAAATTCTCTATATCTCTGTCATGCTATGGTAAAACTAACGATTCTCATGCTTTTTAAAATTTTCAAAATCATTTTGGTAATTCTTATATCAATAAATGACACATATTTCAACTTTTCCTTTCACGACATGTTGAGTTGCACTCTGTTGGGCTGTTTGTGCCTTTCCCAATTCGATAAGCTATCTAATTACATTATTTATTTTAACGTGCACGTATCTACGTGCCCCGCCCCCCTCATTGGCACATTATATTTTTAAAGTCCCATACTGGGCTGGGCTCTACCCACTACTTGCTTTACTTCTAAGTGATCCCAAGGTCTGGATATGGCCTTGGATGTGGCCTCATATGTAATTTCATAATGTCATGATATGAACGATGTTCAATTTACTTCAATATCCAGCTAGCAACGAATTAAATTGGCTTGTCATCCATGTTTAGTCAACTTGAGGAATAAAGCAGGTTCTTTGAGTGTGAAAGGTCGAGTTGATTTCCAAGAACGTAGCGGGTCCTTGTGATTTTCTTTGTTTTTACCAATGTCTTTCCTCTTTGAGAATGAGAAATTTTTGTTCCAAATGAGTTAGTCGAGTCAAAGTGGAAATATTGAAAATTAAGAATACATTTATTTCCTGAGAAATGAATAATTTAGATAATATTTCCTAAATAGCAATAGCTTTTATCACTTGCGAAATGAATGAGCATAAATTTATTCATCTTCACAAAGATGTTTAAATATAAATTGCATCTGTGATAAATACAATTTTTTATTGACTAATTACTTTAAATGATACAAACTATCGTTATTAGATAAATGATTTTCAATTTATTTATTTTTCATGAAATAATCAAAACCTAAGTTATATAATGTTTTCTTTTCAAGTATCCATCGATGTTAATGCATCCTTGGATTGCTGTTGCATTTTGAGCTTTCGTCGTAACTGCTATAGTTGTTTTCTTTCCCCGTTTCAAAAATTATCTAATCTCCAAGAAAAAATGGCAGGTGGCGACACCCATGTATATGAGAATTTTGTTAACCAGCCTTTAGTATATTTGTTAAGTAACTAACTTGAAAATTTTAGGATCTGTACGTTTAGGATTAAGTAAAGATAAAGAGTGATTTTTTTTTTTGGTTGCTTTTCCCGAATACGTCCTTAACTGGTATTTTCATACTCCTTAATGTAACCCAAATTGTAATAATGCCATATTTATTATAGTTGAGATTTACAATATTAAAATACTTAGTGATGTGATATATTCATATTAATACTATATATGACTCACGCAGTTTACTTCTTTTACTATTTATCATGCCTCTAAATTTTCTAAGGGTCAATATGAATAGAGTGTTGCTTTTTAATTTTTTCAAAGAATTGATTAGTAGTTCACACGATTTAATTATTTTTTATAATACAGAAGCACTTGAAACTTTCACAAAATGAATTTAAAAAAAATTGGAATATTATTGTAAATGTTAAATGGAAGATAAAATAAATTTTTATCTTCAACTAACGTAAAACATACAGGTCTGAAGTCAACGCTAATTGACCAAAAGAATCTTCTCTTAGGGAGGGAAAGAGCGTAGATCCTTCTGCAAGATGTACAATCCGCAATCAATGGTGTTATAAGAGCGCTAGGCTCGTTGGTTTAGCCGCGCCGTACTCCTAAGAAAAACTCCAACAACCTTGCGGAAAGTAAATTATATGAAATATATATATTTTAAAAATGATTGCTTATATAATCTGAAATAATTTATAAAAACATTTTCATCATTGACAATAATTTATGTCTAAATACTTTCATAAATAATAAAAATATTTTTCGTTCATTCATTTTTATATACGATGCAAGCATTGATAAACATATATAAATGTCAAAAAAAATTTATGTTAGGATGATTTGTCACGGCATCATAAAACAAATAACTGCATGTTTGGTTATACATAAGATAACAGTAACTTGTTTTGGCTATAAAGGTGTTGCAGCTTAGAAATACCTTAAGAGTGATGCACCATCCCTATTCAAAGCTAAAGTCGTTGCGAGAAGGTTGTACCAAAGAGACACATATGACAGTGTTGGACGAAATCGATTTGCTAGCATGCCAAAGAGATTGATGAAAATCGACGTAGGTCGAGGTGATATGAAATTTAGATGATTAAAGAGTGCGATGGTTCTTACTTAAGCACAATTATGTAGAATGGAGTTTGCAGAGAGTGAGAATCCTATTGATCCAAGTGCAACAAAAAATAAACTCTTTTGAAAATAAAATTAGAAGGAATTGAGTGCAAGGAATTAAAAGGGATGTCAATTTAGTCCTATCCTTTAATTTAGCCAGTCGAGTTTTAAACTTTTTAACAATTGATCAGTATAGTCATTTTTAACTCTTTTTGACCGGCAATTGCTAAGGTTCAAGCTCACCGAGACCAGTTATGTACTCCGAACGCTTTGTTAGCTCAAATGCGCAGAAGCAGTGAACCACAAGACGTCCTTTGGGTGGAGGCCCATTTAGAATCCTCCTCATCGTCAACATCATTTTGTTTTCACACTTTTTAACGACCCAAAAGTTGGATTTATATGCATAAGTCTAGTCTGGTTAGGCGTCATTTCGCGTGCAATATTTGAGTGACTAATGATGTCAGAACAACAACGTAAGCATTTGTGGAACCCCTGGTCCTACATAACCAAATAAAGCATCGTTCTGACCAAAAGAATAAGATGAAAAAATAAAGCCCTCGTTGCTAGCAACTCGCGAGAACTTGAATAAAAATGCACCTCTCTCTTCGACCCTTGGACACAACAGGAAGCAAACCTACCTCACAAGAAGGATAAATGCACCCTGAAATCATCAGACGTGAATCTTTTCGAACGAGATCTGCATCAGCGAGAAGAAAGCAATCTCTTCCTTTTTGGTAATTGACAAAGAGCAATCGATATCTATTCTGGAGTTTGACACCCAAAAGTGGGGAGAAGCAAAGTGCTGTCTAATGTTCACTTCGGGTTCGAGCAAAGGTGCTCTGTTACTCATCAGTGACCTATATAAACATTTCATTTGTCATCCCTTTTGTAGGATTACCTTCGGTATTATGTGGAACTTTGGATCATCTCCTCTTGCGATTTCCCAATATGGACAGATGCCAGGTCGCATTTCACACTCAAAGGTACCCAATGGTGATTTAATTTTGACTCGTCGACGAAGAATCACATAGTCGGAATGAGCACGTCTCGCATATACGAGAATAAGAGTTGATAGAGGGCAGCTGTTAGCCTCTCTCTAGGATCCTTGGTGGTTGTAGGAAACTAACGGAGGAATTGCCTAGTTTATGTCTTCAATGCCTCAAGGAGTAATTTAAAATCTTAGACCAAGACCCGGTAGTCCTAGTTTTTGCGGTTTCCACAATGGTCAGTAACCAACACATTTATATAAAGCCAACTCTGCCAAATGTTATATCACAGCCAGCTATAGCACTTACTTTCTACATAAAAAATGGAACGCTTGATAGGATGTCAGATTATCCTGTTTCTGTTCCCATTCCTCATTGGAATTCAAGCCCTTACCTCTTCATTTTTCTCTCCGTCCTCTCTCGGGGCAGCAGCGCCCTGTCGCCCTGATCAGAAGTCTGACCTGCTTCAGTTCATGACCGCGATGAAGCTCAATAATTCGAGCTGTCAAATAGACAACTTCTGGGTCAGCACATCAAAGATGGTTGCCTGGAATGCTGACAAGGATTGTTGCTCATGGGAGGGAGTCACGTGCGATCAGATGACAGGTCATGTGATTCGCCTTGAACTTGGCTGCTACAACCTGAACCCGACCTGCTACTCTTCTGCAGGGTCTTCAAACAGCACCGAACTATCTAAATTGAGTCCGCTCCCTCCTCCTCCTCAAAAAGCAGAAAGGCCATTAGGGTCGAATTCTGATATGTTGCTTCAAAACCTGACCATGTTAAGAGTCCTCATTCTCAATGGGTTAAACATGTCTGGCATTGACGTGAGTCGCTTAATGAATCTCTCTCCATCTCTGGAAGTCCTCAGCCTCCGTTCCTGTGAATTGCGAGGTACGTTAGCAACAAACACTTTCCTTTTGCCAAAGCTGACATGTCTCCATTTGTCAGGCAACAAGGAGCTTGCGGGTCACTTACCCGAATCAACTTGGGATAGCTCTTTGAAGGTTTTGGATTTGTCCTCCACAGGCTTCTCTGGAGTATTACCAGAGTCCATCGGCGACCTGCATTCTCTGGAGATACTCTTGCTATGCCAGTGTAATTTCACTGGCTCCATTCCATCGTCACTCGGTAACCTAACACGACTCACCATATTGGAACTTTCATTCAATGAACTTAGTGGGCAGGTTCCTCCATCTCTGTCCAACCTCGATCGGCTCACTCTGCTCGATCTTTCCTTCAACAATTTCGTAGGTCCAATACCTGATGTCTTCGACAACAAGACACGACTTCAAAAACTGCTTTTCTCACATAACCACTTCGCAGGCCCTATTCCTCCGAGCATAAAAAATCTTTCCAATCTAGCCCAACTTGACATTTCGAATAACCTCATTCGGGGGTCTCTACCATCATCACTGTTGTCTCTTCCATCCTTGACGAGACTAGACCTCAGTAACAATGCGCTCATCGGTGAAATTGGCGAATTCCACAGCGCACCCTTGTTAGACCATGTTGACCTGAGCGGTAATCACTTGCATGGCTCAATCCCGAGTTCGATTTTTCCGCTTGAGAACCTCACTTACTTGAGTGTCTCAGCAAATAACCTGACTGGTGTTCTAGACCTACGATTGCTCTCGAGACTCAAAAGGCTAGAAGAGCTCTATCTTTCAGACAACTATTTGTCACTGAGCAATAGTAAAAATGCCGAGCATGTCTTGCCAAAACTCTCAAAAGTCAGTCTTTCTGGGTGCAAAATTACTGAAATCCCTGCATTCTTGAGAAATTCTACCAGTGTAGGATGGATAGACCTGTCAAGCAACATAATCCACGGCGATATCCCGTCATGGATGTGGGATGTCGGGACAAGGTCATTGTCTTATCTCAATATCTCTCACAACTTCCTCACCAGCTTCAAACAAGTTCCATGGAAAAATCTTTTATTTCTTGACCTGCATTCGAACTTGATCCAAGGGCAGGTTCTACCTCCACCGCTCCCCAATTCGGTTCTCTTCTTCTCCCTAGCTAGCAATCGATTGACTGGCTATATCCCTGGCTTTATTTGTGCAATGAAGGGCCTAAAATTTCTTGACCTTGCTCGTAACAAGTTCATCGGAACGATCCCTCAATGTCTAGGGAACATCAGCAATGACCTCTCAGTGTTGGATCTGCAAGAAAATGGACTTTCCGGCACAATCTCACTCACATTCAGTGAAAATGCTGTCCTGAGAAGTCTTCACCTCAATGGAAACCAATTTGAAGGCCTGTTGCCGCGCTCTCTAATCAATTGCAAGCAGCTTGAAGTGCTGGATCTCGGTGGTAACAAGTTGAACGACACTTTTCCAAAATGGTTGGAAACACTTCCTGGCCTGCGGGTCCTGGTCATGCGATCAAACAGACTTCACGGCTCCATGGGCAACTCAACATCTGAATTTCCCTTTTGGCAGTTGCGCATTCTCGACCTTTCATCCAATGAGCTCACCGGTCCTTTGCCCAGCACCTACTTTGTAGGCCTGAAAGCAATGATGTCGACTGATCAGGATGGATCGGAGTTGCGATACATTGACCAAGGTTACTACCAGGAATCCATAAATGCGACAATGAAAGGACTTGAAACGTATCTCCCTAAAATCCTAGTGATCCTGACGACTATTGATCTATCAAGCAACAAGTTTCAAGGAATGATTCCGGATGTAATAGGAGAGCTAGGATCACTCAAGGGGCTCAACCTTTCTCATAATAATCTCGAAGGCCATATAACATCATCTTTGGGGAACCTTTCCAACCTTGAATGGTTGGATCTTTCTTCAAACGAGCTTAGTGGGACGATACCAACTGAATTGACAAAACTCACATTTCTCGCGGTCCTAAATGTCTCTTCCAATCAACTAACGGGATTGATTCCTCAGGGGAACCAATTCAACACATTTCAAGCTGAATCATATCGTGGCAACCCAGGACTATGCGGGTATCCATTGTCCAAAACTTGTAATAATTCCAGGGTGCCAGGGAAGCCTCCTGTTCTGCCTGAAGGTGGGGAACACTCGTTCTTTGCAGATATTCTTGAATCAGGGGCTGTGGAAATAGGATTAGCGTGTGGCATTGTTCTTGGGCTGGTCATGAGTAATTTGCAGTATCTGAGATCTTTTCTGCGACCAAAGAGGGAAGTCAGAAAGATTGCCACGAAATACTTTTCCAGCACATGAAGTAGAAGCTGCGGTGTTGCTGTATAAAGAAGATTAAAAGTGCAAAGCAGTGTTGTTAAATCGGGAAGGAACCGTGAATCGGAAGACTCTGTAAATAGTTGTGGAATAACTACAATACAAAAAAAAGTTGAGTCTTTTCTTGTTTTTTTAGTCTGTTAAAGAAAATAAAAGTTACTTTTATGCTGCAAAAGCACATAAAAAAGATAATCACCGTAACCTTATCTAAGCCGTGACTACGAATCTCCTCCGTCGTTGTTCACCAGAAAAATCAACACCGGCGCCTCGGTCGCAAGCCAAAGAGCAACTCAAAGATGTAAACAGGTGTCGTTGTACACGTAATTCGTGAGGCTAATCCACAGATCACAAGTTAAAGAAACTCAAAAATTACCATGGACAGTAGATGCACCGACGCCAACTCTTTCTCCTCATAATTGAGTTTTACTAATTTTGAGGTAGGTGTGCATGAGATCCAACGCAAAAGACTCACGCATTGAAAGAGGGATGTTAAAAAAAAAAAATTAGGTAGCATATCCAATTGGTTGATAGCCCGTTGGTTTAAATAAATAAATAAATCCTTGGAGGTGCTGCTGATGGATATATGATAATAGGTCATATGTTGTGACTTTGTCTCTTCTTTTGATGATTTTTCTAAGATGTATTGACAAGGTTAGATATATGAGTATATAGCCCAATTAAATGGACAGCCGCAGGGAAAAAAATTAACAAACTGAACGTGATCAAAGAGGAATGGTTATATGCCCAGACATTTTGACTTTTAGCATTTCCCAGAAACGGACATATAGGTTTCTAATTGAAAACAAATTGAGTGAAATCGACAAACTTGTTATTATAATATATTTCCAATGCAGATTATCATTCTTGTGGTGATAACATAGATATGGTACGCATGTTGCTATTTCATGGCATAAATTATACATTTTTGGCTCACTTTCAACACACGTGGACTAATAAAAAGCTGATACACGTGTCACGGCCGGATCATTTGAGATCATGACCGTATGGTGACTTAGGCTATTTTGGATTGCTTGGATCGTTTGTGCCTAAGCCTTGCCTTTTTCAGATCGATCGATCACTCAACTCACTTGAATTGTAGAGAGAGAAAGTCTTCTTCGGATCACCTAGAATGTAGTGAGAGAAAATTTAGAGGGAAAACTCTTTCAATGAAAATGAAACTTAAATTACTAATAGTTGGATTGTTACAAATGAGGGTAAGGCACCCTTCTTATATTTGAACTCCTCGGATTGTAACTATTGATCGAGTTTGGATCCGAAGGACGAAATCGTATCGTCCCACTTACCATCTACCGGTATTTATGTCAAGAAAATTCTAGACCACGGCATAATTATGATATCACCCATCCATGATAATGTTCCGGAAGCACTTAAATTCTCTTAGGGGCATTTTGGTCATTCTTCCTTGATCATGAACGCTTTATTGATCACGAAAACCTCGGATCCGTAACACATGCAGCCCAAATGTCACGACCCACTCGGGCCAATTACGTGAATCTAACTTATTTTATCAAGTGGACGGCCCAAGCAAATGGGCATCTACGCCAGAATTTTTACTTTTTGTCCTCCTTTTCTTTTACCAGTGAAAAAGACAAATGTGCAGGCTCTTAGAAAATGCTTTTGTAACTATTTGAAAAATGGTATTGACATGAGATAATCGAACATTGGGTGATATATTGTTTGTCAAAATATGAAATACATCTTTTTTCCCTTGAAGCTGTTGCCTGCCGTCCCAGAGAGAGAGAAAGAGAGAAATTGTCTCTCCCTCCCTCTTCCCTCTTTTGAAGCTCTCTTTCTTTTCTTTCCAGCTTTGTTCTTGGAATTGTGTCAGTGAACAAGTTTTTGTAGCTAATCTTGGGTGAACGTAGAGACCAATTTGACCATTCGTCTAGTCAATAGCCACAAAGTAGGATGTTCATAATGTGGCCTCACAACCTCTCTGAGATTAAGCCGCTCTCCTCTCTCGATTTAGAATTAGGTCGAGTTTTCAGAGTTTTATTTTCTCAAAATAGATCTAGATATAGATCTAGGAGCTCCTTATAAGTATTTGATATATGTTTTTTCAATATTTTGATGTCGATGTCTTTGCACAACGATGGTGATAAGGACATTAAACTTAGATGTGCATCACAAGCCGTTGCAAATTGAGTGAGAGATCTCGGTATGTGCTCGTCACTAAATGTGGTGATCGGCTGCCAATCATTTACGATATCATATTTGTTATTTAGGGATAAGAGTGTACTTCTACCAATAAATTATTTTTTGTTATTTACTTCTGATTTTTGCTTTGTTATGTAATTATTTGGGATTTGTTAGGTTTGGAAGCCTTTTATGTAACTCACAAGAATTGTTCCGATATATAAACGCATCTTTCTTTCAACCAAAAAAAATTACAAAGCAATTGAATTCCTAGATGATGGTGTGTCATGCAATAAAAATTGACTTTAAAGTTTAAAATAGGGCATTTATAATATACATTATCAATATAAAAAAAAATCTCCAAGACGACCTTACCTACCATTTTAGTGAGAGAAAACAGTTAGAACCACTCAAACCAAAATAGGTTAGAAAGTTTGCGTAAATTTCTTTTTACACCAAAAGTGACTTCTTTAATTTTCTTTAAAATATTGATGAGTCTGTCATTGGTGCCAGAAAAGAAAAGGGAAAAGGACACCAAAAACCCTGAACTATGCTCCTCGGGACAATTTTACCCTGAACTTTTTTTTGGGTCATAAAAAACCCCAAACTATGCCACTTGGGACAATTTTACCCTGAACTTTTTTTTGGGTCATAAAAAACCCCAAACTATGCTACTTGGGACAATTTTAGAAAAAAAAGGAAAAGACAAAAATGCCCTTAAGTTAAAAAGTCTGGGGTAAATGTGTCCAAAGTGGCATAGTTTAGGGTTTTTTGTGGCATAAGAAAAAGTTCAGGGTAAAATTGTCCCAAGTAGCATAGTTTGGGGTTTTTTATGACCCAAAAAAAAAGTTCAGGGTAAAATTGTCCCAAGTGGCATAGTTTGGGGTTTTTTATGACCCAAAAAAAAGTTCAGGGTAAAATTGTCCCGAGGGGCATAGTTCAAGGTTTTTGGTGTCCTTTTCCTAAAAGAAAATTATGAGATCATTTGATGATGATAACTCCTATTATCGAATAATGACTTCTTCTTTTTTAACTTAAATAATATGGCTGGGGGACCATTAAAGATCTTTGTAATGCTCTTCCATGAAAACACAATGAACAAATAATGCAACTTGTCCCATATTTTGAACACCATCTGCTGATCAGCATACTGGTAAAGTTGGCGAGTTTTTAAGAGACCAGCGATTGCTTTGCCATCTATTAGCATAGCATTTGGACAAAAGTCATAAGATCCGTAGGGCTTGATTCTTTTAATGCCTGTAATAACTACAGGACGAACGTTTGCCGAGGCTATGCAATGGTACAATTTATGTTTGCTTTCTTGTAAAGTTACATAAAACAATACAACCAAAAGCCAAACAAAGCCTTGCATTTCCTTCTCTAGCCCCTTCCCCCTCGTCGCTTGCACCAAGGGCAAGCATGGTTTCAGGATAAAATCTGAAATTGAATAACTAAACTAGTGGGAACCTATTCGGTTTTAGATTCCCAGATATGCAGAGTAAGTTCCATGTTCCAAAAATTGAGGAACCTATTTCAATGGATAGGTTCTAAGTTTTAGGGAGGTTCCACGTGAAAACTAAAACACTAAATAAGTTTTTATGTTTTCCTTAGTCTAGGTCTTTGCATGATCCTATGGTATTCAATAGCGTCCAACGATGAATATATAATTTGGAACTATTAGACTCAACTTACATTTTATAAATGAGACTTTAACTTGTGTTTAAATATAAATTGTGTTCAGTGAATTGAGCATATTCTCTCAAACTCCCAGATTTACGTAGATGATATCTTTCTATACAGTGATAGTCATTCAATGTGATAATTTTCCATAATTGTTCAATTAATAATACAATTGGAACAAACTGAAACCGACATTGGAATCTATGACAAAGTAGCTTTTAGGTTTAAATGTATGTAAGATAGATTCAAGATTCCAAAAAATAAGAAACTTATTCTAGGAGATAGGTTCTAGGTGGAACCTATATAGAACTTACAACCGCTCACCGCTACTTGCACTAGATTAGATGGACTACTATTGCTCGTGATGCTACAAGCCACTCCTCTGCAATACCGCTACTGTCACACCCCGTTTTGCGCTCGAGATTGCCAAGCTCCCATTTCTCTTGCTATTGTGGCAAGGCACGGACGGTGGTTGGTGATAGAGGCTCGACTCATCTACAGGATCTCAATCTTATTATCTCTTTACTCTATCAAAAATAGATAGAAAGAAAAAAAAAAAAAAAAACAATGCGAGAGAAGAGAGACGTTAAAATGAAGATTTTTTTTTTTTTTGGTTTGAAAATGAAAATTCAATTAGGGCATTTGTGAGATGATGAAAGATGTAAAAAAGGAAATGAACCTGCTAAGTGCTAACCTAGGTTGCAGAATAACAAAATTTGGAAATTTGATCTTGTAAATGCGTAAAAAAATCTGGTATATTTAGAAAGTTTTATAATATCTGATATGGCTTTTTTTTGGTCTGATTTACCTTTTCTTTATGAAATAAAAATATCATAAATTTCATAACTTTCATATAATTTTCACTAGAAAACTAAATTTTTTTTTTTGAATCACATGAGTATTATATCGTTGAAAAATCATTCGGTTAAGTATTTATTCCAGTAATTCATCTTACGTGTCCTTTTAAAATAAATTTGGGTCCGATGTTTTTTCATTTATTTATCAAGTCCAAAGTGGAAAACGAAACAAAATTCCAGTCCAAATTTTGAGTCCAAACTTTTTCTCATCTCGTTCTTCTGGTCTTCATCATCTTCTTCACCGCGACACCCACGACTCTCTTTCTTCTTCGAAACTGCTCATGGTTTCGTGACAGCGGCGGAATGGTGATGGTGATGTCAGAGTGAGCCGAGCTCTACTCCTTCCTCGATTGGTCCAAAGAAATACGTGTCGTCGGCTGGCTTCTGGCTCGGTAGTGTACAATCCAGAACATTTGGGGAAAACACTTTCTTTGATTTGCTTTGAGTAAGAAGTTGAAGCAGCCGAGGAACGAAGAGGACGATGCTTTACTCCTTTGTTGGAAAATTATTAAAAAAATTCTAAACTTATTACAATTAATATCAATTTAGTTTTAAATTTTTTATATTTATATCAATTAAGTTTGCTTGAAAATTGCCAATATGAATGTCGGTCTTGTCATGGGGCGTCACTAGACAATTTTTGCAATTTTTTTGAATTATTTTATTTGTTTCTTTATTATTTCCTTCTTACTCCACCATTTGCCGACCCTTCGTGATGGCTAGCGACAGCCCTCACTGTCCTCTGGCGAGGCTCATCCTCGCAAGGGTGAGGTCACCTATAGCGAGGTCTAACCTTGCCCGGATCCAGCGACTAGGGGTGTAAACGGTTTGGTTTGGTTCGGTTCGGTTTTTCCAAAAATCGAACCGATAAGAGATGATACCAAATCAAAACCGTCCCGAACTAAATACAGATCGTACCGAAAATGCGGTTCAATTCGGTTCAATTATTAGAAGTAAAAAGGAAAGAAATAGGAAAGAAAGAAAAAAAGAATTATTAGAAAATTCAATTGGTAAAAATAAAAAAAATTGTGAAAATTATTTATTTCAACGCCTAAGACACCACGGACATGGCCATCATCCGTGTTAGTAATTTCCGATCAAAATTGACTAAAGTGATAAATTCTCAAAAGATTTAAAATTAAAATAATTGAAAAAAAGGTTTATTTATGATTTTTTTTTGGTAATTATCCCTTCCTTTGTTTGATCAAGTGATCGATTCTAGAATCAAATTCATAGGGAAAGGGGGACTTTTTTTTTTGGTCGGTAAAGGGGGACCGTCAGCAAGAGAACAAAACTGATTTCCACTTCTTCATCTTCATTTCGTCACAATTCATGAGGTAAATTTGCCCAAAATTAAAGGAATTAGGGTTTTCTACAATTTGGGAATAGGGCTTGGGTTTAAAAGGGGAAGTTCTGAGAGGAAAAGAGAAGCCCTTTAGGCCGAGTTCTTCTAATCGGGGGTGTCAACTGTTCGGTTCAGTTTGATTTTTTTTTAAAAACCGAACCGAACCGAACCGATAAGAGACCGTCCCGACCCGAACCGAAACCATCCCGAACCGAATACGAACCGAACCGAAAATGCGGTTCGGTTTGGTTCGGTTTGGTTCGAGACGATTTTTCGGTTTTCTTATTTTTACTTTGTTTATTGAAATTTAAGTAAAAGAAGATATGATAAAGAAGAGAGATTATTAAAGTTTTATTAAAAATTTCAATTTGGTTTGGTTAACCGAACTGAACCGAAAACCGAACCGAACCGAAAAAGTTAACGGTTATTTTTCGGTTAATTGAACCGAACCGAAAATATACGAAATTTCGGTTCGGTTCGGTTCGGTTTTATATTTCGGTTCGGTTTTTGACACCCCTACTTCTAATGAGGAAGCGTAGTATTCGACACAGAGAAGGTTTTCATGGCTCATATTAGGGTGCAACGGGCGCACGCCAACTAACCTCGGGGGCTTTCATGGTTGCTTAGCTTGAGAGTAGTGTTTTGTGGTTGCTCTGCATGTTGGATTTTTTTTTTTTTTTAATCAATAGATCCTAAATGACTTTATTTCTTATGTATATGCTGATTAGATTTTTTTTTTTTTGTTGAGCCACATCAATCAATTTATAATAAATTATTGCTACATCAGATTATCTAGTGAGACAAGTTATCAATAACATTTAAATGAAAGATTTTTAATAAAAGTAATACTCCAAAGCGAAAAGAAACGTTAGAATAATTCTAGTGCTCTCGTCCCTTTTTTGATCAAAGGTCTAATTTACTTTAGAAGCCACCTAAACTTTAGCTTGGAACTTAGCACAAAAAGAAAACCCTAAACAAAGACTTCCGAGTGTTGGCCCAAAAATAAATAAAAGAGAAAATGACACCAAAACTACGACTATCCCCTTCGGGACAATTTTTCGAATTTTTTTTTGTCATAAAAAACCCCAAACTATCACTTGGGACAATTTTATCCCGAACTTTTTTTTTGTACTACTAAAAACCTCAAACTATCTCTTGGGATAATTTTACTGAACTTTTTCTCGTCGTGCCACAAAAACCTTAAACTATGTCACTTGGGACATATTTACCCCAATTTTTTTAAGTGAAGGGCATTTTCGTATTTTCCTTTCCTTTTCTTTTTTCCTCTTCCCCTCTGCTGGACCAGCAGAGGGGAGTCGGCGACGGCCACCCACCGCCGTCCGGCCAGGGCGGCCCTCCCCGGCGTCGGGCGAGGGCCGCCCTGCCTGGATCTAGTGGGGCGCCCTCCCCGACTCGGGCGAGGGTCGCCCCCGCCAGATCCGGCGAGGGCGGCCCTCGCCGAACGGCGACTGTTGGACCAGTAGAGGGGAAGAGGAAAAAAAAGAAAAAAAAAGGAAAAGACAAAAATGCCCTTCGTTAAAAAAAAAAATTTTGGGTAAATGTGTCCCAAGTGGCATAATTTAAGGTTTTTATGGCACGAGAAAAAGTTCAGCAGAAAATTGTCCCAAGAAGATAGTTTAGGATTTTTAGTGGTAAAAAAAAGTTCGTGATAAAATTGTTCCAAGTGGCAAGATGGGGTTTTTTATGACAAAAAAAAAGTTGTGATAAAATTATTCCGAGGAAAAAGATAGTTCAGGAATTTTAGTGTCCTTTTCCCTAAATAAAAAAACAAAGACTTCAATTGGTCAAGTCGTCGCTGCGAGTCATCTGTAATTTTCTCAGTCTAAACCAAACCTGACATGTCCATTTATTTCTCTTCCCAGTACATCAACAAAATCACGTGCCTGGAAAATTCCAATGACTTGTCGTACACGATTCCTTTTGAAATAATGTCGGGTGGGCATGTTTAGTAATTTATCAAATAATAAAAATTTCTGTTTTTATTTTTTTATTTTTGTGAGTAAATTTGAAACAAAAATTCGTTTGTTAAAATTTTTGTTCTTGAAAACAAATTTGTTCCGAAAAATATATTTGGAACAAAATCAAAAATAAAAAAAATTACTTTGTTCCCGAAAACAATTTCAAAAATCAGTTTTTTTCTCTCTTTTTTTTTCTCTTCTCTCTCTCTTTCCTTTCTTCTTCCTCCTCTCGGTCTATTGCTGCCCCCATCGCCACCCATCAGCTACCGTTGCCGGTGCTCACGGTGGCCAGCGAGTGGCTAGGTGAGGTTTGGTGACCTTGCTAGAGGCTTGCCTGTCCAACAACAAACTTGATCTCGTAAATCTGGGTGAGGCAGTGGCTAGGCGAGCCACACTAGGCCACCGGCAAGGGTTGACCTTGTGTTGCCTAGGCGAGGAGAGCCTCGCCCAGCTTTGCAAGACTAAGCTTGCCAGTGATCAGGTGAGGCTCCAACGACCTTGCTGGACCTCGCTCAGTTAGTTGCCGGCCACCGTTGTCGCCGGCAACTAGCTACAATGGAGGAAGTAGGGAAAAAAAATGTAAAAAAGTATTAAAAAAAAATTTGGACAAGAAATTTTAAGATTTTATCAAATACATTTTTATCTCGAAAATAAAATTTTAAACATTTACCAAACACTTTCAAATGCTCAAAAATTATTCTCAAGAGCACAATAAAAAAATTATTTCTAAACAAAAATTATTTTCGAACACAAAAATATTACTATGTCCACCCTAAGTGGCGTCCGGGGAAAAGCCAAGACAGCACCAAATGATAATTCTTCCAAGGGGTATCACGCGTGGTAATCATCACGCCTGATAATTTTGACTGATGATGAATGTCATTGCGTTGTCAATATCGTGACTTTTAAAAACTTACGGACCATCAAAACACAATATAACAATCTCTCGTTGCATTCTAAGGAAAACCATTGCTGTAACAGGATTAAGACCTGCATTTAAGGGTATCGGGAAAAGCTTAAAGAAGGAGTTGGCAAGTGTCGGCCGAACATGGCTTGAAATTTCCAGAGTATCCTCGTAATGCTTTTGCTTGCCTAAAAATTAAAAATGCATTTAAGGCTAACTCTGAAAGGTGATCCTGCAGCCGAGTGGTAATGCTTTTGCTTGCCTAAAAATTAAAAATGCAAGGCTTGTCAAAATGCAAGGCTTGTCAAAATCTCGTCAAAGTGTGGTGTTTCGCGGTTGCTCTACATGTTGGGGCTTTCTCTTTTTTTCAATCAATAGAGCCTAAATGACATTACTTCTTATGTGTATGTTGATTAGATTTTTCTGTTGAGCCAAGTCAGTCAATTTATAATAAATTAGTGACATATCAGATTTTCCAACATAATAAATTGCTGATGATATTTAAGTAAATGATTTTTAATAAACGTAGCACTCTGGAGCGAAAAGAAAAATTATAATAATTCTAGTCACCTAACGTTAGTTTGGAACTTAGCCCAAGGAGAAAAACGTTAAACAAAAAGACTTCCAAGTCAAGAAAAAATCGAAGATTTTGACTTCATTCGTTTCACGAAAAATATTTTTTTTTAGAAAATATTTTCCAGGAAATGTAATTATTTTTCAGTGTTCGGGTGAAACTTGATTTTGAAATGGAAAATATTTCTACTATTTGCTTGGGAAAATATTTTCCTTTATAAATTATTATTCAATAATTTTATTTTTTAAAATCGTTATTTATTATTTTTTAAAAATTGATTATTAAATTATTATTTTTGTGTTTTCTCCTTCCTTGGCGGCTGGCCATGCCTCAAGCTCGCCTTCTCGACAATGCTTGGGTCTCGCTAGATCGACGACGCTTGGGCATTGCGATCTGGCAAGGCCCGAGCCTCGTTGCCTCGGGCGACGTTTAGGCGTTGTCGATTTACGACTCCCAAGCGTTGCTGCCGTCTAGCGAGGCCAGATCGATGAGCTCAACTCACCTATCATCGGCTAGCGACCAGGACCGAAAAAAAGAAAAATAGGAAAAAAGAAGATAGAAAATAACAAAAAATTAGAATTTATAAAAAAATTAATTAAGAAAGAAGTGAGGGGGATATGAATAGGAGAGATTGAGTGTTAAAAACGTTTTCTCCAACTTGAAAAGTGGAAAACATGTGAAACACTTTTTCTTTTCCTTCATGGAAAATGTTCTCCCCAATAAATTTAATTTATGTGAAACGAACGTTGAAAAATCTAGAAAACGTTTTTTTGAAAATTATTTGTCATGAAACGAACAGAACCTTTAATTGGTCAAGCCGTCGCAAATCACATGTTTGGAAAGATTCCAATGACTTATTGTACAAGATTCCTTTGATATAATGTTGGGCGGCAGGTGTCGCCCGGGTAAAGGCTATTGCGGGACCTAATAACAATTTTTCCAACAACCTTCCAACAACCATCAGGCGGAGTGATTGTGCCGCCTGGAAATTATTTATGATAGTGAATGTCATGTCATTGCCAAAATCATGACTTTTTAAAACCTAAGGACGGCGGGACTATTGAAAAACTGGAATCTAAATGCTATCGACAATTAGTCAAAATCGTCGGCATTGATGGACTTAGTCCGCCGCGAAGGGCGCCAGAACGACCGTTGGGTTGCCCTGCCTTCTAAAGTCACGGGTTTTTTAATAAAAATTTGCCCAATCACTTTGGCCGAGCCAGGTCCAATTCTGTTGCATGCGATAAAACTATCTCAATTTTCATTGACTCATTTTTTTTTAGCGATTCAAATATTAAAAAAAAATTGAGAATGATGTCTAGTCTTTTCTGAAAAGTATTTGTACGTAAAACAAACGGAATTATATCCAATATTCAACTCAACCTAGGATGCCGTCCTAGATCGCCTTTAATTAGGACGAAAATTGCGTACTCTCAACGGTGGGCCTTTCTCCTGACAAGCGTCAGTCAATTTCTTCTATTGCTAGTCGACCGACAAAAGTCATTGCTATATTTTAAAATAAAGGATAACAACGACTCCATTATTTGGTTTTTGCAAATGGGGTCCGTCCCGTCCCTTTCATTCGAAATTTCGTAGAAGTCGTCCAAGTCTCCGCTATATTTTAAAATAAATGACAACAACGACTCCACTATTTGGTTTTTGAAAATGGAATGGTTATATCTTTATTTGGTTTAATTTTCGTAATTGAAAAGGAGAGAGAGAAAAGACCCGGGGGGGGGGTGGTTAAAGTCTTCCTTGAGTAATGAGACCTTCAAGCATAATAAATACTGTTGTCAACAAAACCAAGCGAGTAAGTCATAAACCCGTTATCTATTTCAATTAAAAAAAAGTGTCATAAACCTACGATATAATGAACATCATTGCAATCGAATTGGAGCCAATAAAGTCAAAGACGACAGGAATACCTGTTGCAAACATGAACCGCTCATCAGCTTGTTATTTAAGTTTCATTGCCGGAAAGAAAATGCAGCTCATGTCATGTTACTGATAAAATACGCTGTTTGAATGAGACTAGCGGGCACATATATTATTCCGGGATGTCTGACGGTAGTTTTCGGTACATAAACTAGTCTAATTGCAAGCCGGTGGTCCTCCACATTGAAGCGTATATCCTTAAATGATCCTTTCTTGAAAATGAAGAGAAGATGCGATCAAACACTCCTGTCTTCAAGATCAACACGCAGGCTGAGCTTTTGACGCATGGAATATGATGTAGTTCGTTTTAAAGTTGTGCGCATGCTCGCTGAAAATGTAAAAGCACGAAAGAGACGGATTCCGAAAAGGAGATCGTGTACCAGAGAGGAAATATTTAGGGGTCTGCAATCGCCACATCAACGTGCTGTACGCTTATTCATTCTTAACGATAAAATATTGGGCATGCGTGGTATTCCATTGGGCGATAAAACTCATGATATTAGAGATGTCAAAAACTGAATAGAAAATCGAACTAAAATTTTGTACTTTTTCGGTTCGATTAACCAAAAAAAAACCTGTAAACTTTTTTAATTCAGTTTGGTTAACCGCAATAAAACTGGAATTCTCAATAAAAATTAAACAATCACTTTTATTTATCGTCTCTTCTTCACCTAAGTTTCAATAAGCAAAGCAAAAATAGAAAAATAGAAAAATCATCTCGAAACAAACCGCATTTTTGGTTCGATTCGGAATTATTCCTTATTAGTTCAGTTCGATTTTTCCAAAAAATTGAACCAAACCGAATCATTTACAACCTACGCGACACCTATCCAAGGTGGGCCCAAATATTAGACTCTTCTCCCTCTCTCGACTCTTTCCCTTCGCTGCCCCTCGTCTGACCGACGAACTTTGCTACGGTGGAGGCCGCGCGATGGTTTGTCGGGCGACGTCCGACCGACGAACGACGTCGCCCGACGAACCACCGCACTCGACCGACGAGTGATGGCGGGCGCAACCTTTCGAGGCCGAGGCCGAGGCCGCGTGGTGGTTCCTCAGACGAGCCACCACGCCCTCGTCCGACCGACGAGCCACAGCCCGTCGCCGAATCGCTACTTCCTCCCGATTGTGCCCTCTCTCTCCCTCCGAGTCACTGAGCACTCGTCCGACGAACCACCGCGTGGCCTCGAAAGGTTCCTCCGCTGTCGCGAAGTTCGTCAATCGGGCACGGTGGTTCGGGGGTCGGACCAGGGCTTGGTGAGAGAGAGAGAGAGAGAGAGAGAGAGAGAGAGAGAGAGAGAGGGAGAGAGGGGGCGGCGAAGAGGGAAAGAGTCGGGCGAGAGAGAGGAGAGAGAAGAGGGAGCGCGGTGCAGAGGAGACAGAAGAGAGAGGTAGCGCGTGCAGAGGAGACATAAGAGAGAGGTAGCGCGTGCAGAGAGGGGAGAGTCTGATATTTGGGGCCCACCCTTATACAGGTGTCGCAAATATATGGCCATTCTTATATACCACGCTGGCATACCACGCGTACCCTTAAACCAATTACAAACTGAAACATATACGGTGGCATGAAAATAAAAAAATAAATCAAAATTCCCCCAATCCAGCTGGACTTCCCCGACTGATCCTCCCCCTTCCAGAGAAAATATTGGGTTCTGGACCCACGAGTCCAACCTCCGCACCTCCTTCCGCCATTGCCACGGCCGGAGTCGCTGGCTTCGCCGGCGTCGCATCTCTCCAACTTGGTCGTCTCCTCCGTCCGATGCCTCACTTCTAGATCTGGCAGCAAGGGACTGGATTTGATCGGAAGAGAATCCATGGCTGAAGCTGGTCTCTCCTTCCCTTCCACCACTCAACACAACATCCATGGATTGAAAGTGTGCAGGTTTGTTCTGTCATGAGACGACCAGAACAGAAAACAGTTGTATAGAAGTGATGACGGTTCGTTCACACACGACGACGGACACGAAGGTCGGTGAAGTCCAGCTCTGGAACCGTCGCCGCTCACGACCATGGCTCCAGATCTGGAAGTTCGGCTAGATTGGAGTCTTGGCCGCGAGCGATGGCGGGAAGTTCACGACGACTGAGGGGTTGGACGTGGAGGTCGGCGCTCAGATCTGTGGCCGCGAGGCCGTCCATGGCCGGCCACCGCTCTGCATCTCCATTTCTGAGGACGAGCGCTTGCGGCCAAGGCTTTGCCACCGAGACGATGGAGAGGGTGGACGCGGAGGTCGGCCTGGACGCGACGATACCGTCGCTCATCAGCTAGATCTGGTTTGCTGCTCAACAGCTTTGAGCTCGAGTCTTGGCTCGTCCATGGCTGCCGGCGACGAGCTCAACGGCTAGATCTGGTTTGCTGCTCAACAGCTTTGAGTTCGAGTCTTGGCTCCTCCATGGTTGCCGGCGACGAGCTCAATAGCTTTGTCACGGACCGTGGTGGCCACGGTGGGGCGGTGGCTCAAGGATGGCGGCGACGGCTTGGGCGGTGGAGATAGCCAAAGACCAGGCAGAGCAGAGGTTGAAGACGGAGGAGGAAAAGAGGAAAATGATAATAGTTTTCCAGGTCAATATCTACATGTCAAAATCTAATTGGATATCTGTAAATACGTACATGCCACATCAGCCATTGACGTGGCGCTTACTAATTATCGAATATTTTTTCGCTTAAGAGAAAAAAGACCTGGTAAAATCTCCAAGGAAAATGCCTTGAAATTTCCGGTGGGGTTCGTCGAAACATAGTACGAAGTCGAAGTCGCCTATATACATGGGCTAACTCCGAAAGGTACCTTACCTTACCAAAAAAAAAAAAACTCCGAAAGGTGATCCTGCAACCGAGTGGTAATGCTTTTGCATCCCTAAACTAAAAATGCAATGCTTCTCAAAATCTTGTCAAATTTTCCTGTTTCTCCTCTCAATCCTTATTGAAGCACAAGCAACGCGCCCCGCGTTGTCCCCCTCTCCCTCTCCTCTCTCCCTAGAAAGAGCTCCGTGTCGCCCTGATCAAAAGTCCGACTTGCTTCACTTCCTGAATGCTTTAACATCAGATAATTCCACATCAGTTTTCTGCCAACTGGATATTGGTTGGCTCAGGAGACCAAAGATGCTTTCTTGGAATGCTGCCTCAGATTGTTGCTCGTGGGACGGAGTCACATGCGATCCGATGACCGGTCAGGTGACTCAACTTGAACTTGGTTGCTTACCCCCAAACCCAAGCTGCCACTCTTCCGCAGGGTCTTCAGACAGCAGTGAACCATCTACTCTTGGTTTACTCAATCTTCCTTCACCCCAGGAGGCTGAAAGACCATCGAGGTCAAACGAGCTGCTTCAAAACCTGACCAAGTTGAGAGTCCTTATTCTCGACGGGTTAGACCTGTCTGGCATTAATGTGGCTCGCTTAAGTAATCTCCCTCCATCTCTGGAAGTCCTCAGCCTCCGTTCGTGTAAATTGCATGGCACTTTAGCCGCAAACATTTTCCATTTGCCTAAACTAACATGCCTCAGTTTAGCACTCAACAAGGAGCTTTCGGGTTACTTACCTGAATCGACTTGGAACAGCTCTTTGAAGGTTTTGGACTTGTCCTCCTCAGGCTTCTCTGGGGTATTACCGGAGTCCATCGGTAACCTGCATTCTCTGCATATACTTTGGCTGTATCGGTGTAGCTTCACGGGCTCTATTCCATCATCACTTAGTAACCTAACACGGCTCACCCATCTGGAACTTTCGTACAATGAGTTTAGTGGGCAGGTGCCTCCAACTTTGTCAAGCCTTGATCAGCTCAGTTTGCTCGATCTTTCCTCAAACAAATTCGTAGGTCCAATACCCAACGTCTTTGCCAATAAGACACGACTTCTTCTTCTGGATTTCTCACATAATCTCTTCGAGGGTCCTATTCCGCCAAGCATAAAGAATCTTTCCAATCTTGCCCGACTTGATATTTCCCACAACCTCATTGGCGGGTTTATTCCGTCATCACTGTTCTCTCTTTCGTCCTTGACGAGCCTAGACCTCAGTAACAATGGGCTCAGTGGTCACATCGGTGAGTTCCTTGCTGCACCTACATTAGACCATGTTGACCTGAGTGGTAATCAGTTGCGTGGTTCAATCCCAAGCTCGATTTTTCAGCTTAGGAACCTTACTTATTTGAGCATCTCAGCAAATAACCTGTCTGGTGTTTTAGACATACAATTGCTTTCAAGACTCAAAAGTCTAACACATCTTGATCTTTCAGACAACAATTTGTCACTGAGCAATAGCGAAAACACTGAGCATGTCCTGCCAAGCCTCTTGTCCGTCAGTCTTTCCGGGTGCCAAGTTACGGAAATGCCTGCATTCTTGAGAAATTCAACCAGCGTAGAATGGATAGATCTGTCTCGAAACAGAATCCATGGCGATATTCCATCATGGATGTGGGATGTTGGGGCCACGTCATTGTCCTATCTCAATCTCTCCCACAACTTTCTCACTAGCTTTGAACAAGCTCCTTGGAAAAATCTTATAATTCTCGACCTGCATTCGAATTTGATCCAAGGGCCGGTTCCACCTCCATCACTCCCACATTCGATTATTGTCTTCTCGCTAGCTAGGAATCGATTGACTGGCTATATCCCTGGTTCTATTTGTCAAATGAAGGGCCTACAAGTTCTTGACCTCTCTCATAATAATTTCACAGGCACGATTCCGCAATGTCTAGAGAACGTCAGCAACAGCCTCTTAGTGTTGGATATGCAAGAGAATGGACTTTCTGGCACAATTTCCTTAACATTCACTAAAGATGCAGCCCTGAGAAGTCTTCACCTTAATGGAAATCAATTTGAAGGCCCGTTGCCACGTTCTCTAATCAATTGCAAGCAACTCGAAGCGCTGGATCTCGGGGGCAACAAGTTGAATGATACTTTCCCCGATTGGTTGGAGACACTTCCCAGCTTGCAAGTCTTGGTCTTGCGATCCAACAGACTTTGCGGCCCGATAAGCAGCCCGGGAACTGAATTTTTCTTTTCAAGATTGCGCATTCTCGACCTTTCTTTCAATGATTTCACGGGTCCTTTGCCTGGCGCCTTCTTTGCACACCTGAAAGCAATGATATCAGCCGATCAGAATGGATCAGAGTGGCAATATATGGACCAAGGTTACTACCAGGATTCCATGATTGCAACAATGAGAGGACGGGACATGCTGATTGGTAGAATCCTAGCGACCTTGACAATCGTTGATCTGTCAAGCAACAAGTTCCAGGGAAATATTCCTGATGTGATAGGAGAGTTAAGATTACTCAAGGGGCTTAACCTCTCTCATAACAATCTTGAAGGCCACATCCCTTTGCCTCTTGGGAAACTTTCCGAGCTTGAATGGTTGGATCTCTCTTCAAATGAACTTAGCGGAACGATACCAACCGAGTTGACAAATCTCACATCTCTAGAGGTCCTAAATGTCTCTTCCAATCGACTAATAGGATTGATTCCTCAAGGGCACCAATTCAACACATTTCAAGCCGATTCATATCATGGCAACCCGGGATTGTGCGGATTTCCACTGTCCAAAGCTTGTGCTAAATACAAGGCTCCACGGAAACTCCCCTTGCTTCCTGAAGGTGGGGTTCATTCATTCCCCATAAATTTTCTTGAGCCAAGGGTTGTGGAAATAGGCTTAGAATGCGGCATCTTGCTCGGACTAATCATGCATATATTGAAAGAATTTAGCCGGCGTTTGGTCATGTAAGGACTCGGCTTTTGGTCACAGTCATCAGCTGGCGCAGTCTCCCTTGTCATTTCGGCTACGATCACATTTTCCACCCCTTATAGCACAACGCCCTTGCTGTGTCCTCACACGCCATTGCAAAGTCGACTTTGATACTACCATAGGTTGGTCTTCGACTTCCAGGTGAGTAATACTATTTCTTCTAGAAATTTATAAACTCATATCTTGAAAGAGATAAAGATTTGAGTATCATACAAGTAATTAAAGCATATTTGTTGCATAAAAATCTGAATTTGGCAATTACTACCTTTTTAGAATTTGCGAATGATTTGAAAAGGGTTTTATGAACCACATTTTGTCATAAACGTGGTTTATGAAATGAATTCTGAAATGGCTCGAAATATGTCATGTCTTGTGAAATGTGTTTATTTTGATGAACGAAGTTTAGAAAAATTATGTGTTTATTTTGTAAAATCAATTATTGATATTGATTGTGGATTATGAGTTGATTGTGGATAGAATTTTTGGTGTTAAAGGATGTGGTTTGGTGTTCAATATCACTATGAGCCTAATGAGGGGTTTGTGGGTTTGCGCATACTAGTTTAGGATATTCTTGTAGGCCGAGCCACCGGCTTATAATAAGTGGAGATCTTGGTAAAAGGGAAATTTTAATCGCTTTATCACCAAGCGTTGTGTCGTGACCATAGTTTGATATTGAGCAAAAAATTAGTCGATGGATAGACCATTAACGTGTGATTTCATATGAGATGAATCAATGGAATAGACTATTATTGTATGATATGAGATATGGAATGAACCATTGACGTATGAATGAGATTAATCAATGAATTGGACTATTGATATTTGTAATGAGATCGTTGATTTAACAAGTATTTTCTGACATGTATATGATTATGTTAAAGCAATATAACCTATTTTTATCTAGTATGTGTATTATACTCTGGATTTGGCCTAATTGAGTTGTGATGAATAAGCATAATGATTGTTCGATTTGCTTAAGGAAAAATATATTACTCATTGAGTCATGGTAGCTCATTCATTTCTTCTTATTAACGTAGATAGGGGGAGACTTGGGTATGTCATCTACATAAATCTTTATACGGACTCAAACGGGCTTCTAGGTAGTGGTACACAAAATTTACTACTGCTCTTCCAAGTGCGGGTTTCCAACATTCCAAGCATGACTATGCATTATTCTCGTGGACAGAAGGTACTTCATCAATTTATTTGTTCATTTATGTAAATAATATTCTCATTATGAGAAATGATGATATTGCCATTAACAAGTTTAAAGAATTTTTGCATTTTAATTTTCATATCAAAGATTTGGGATCTCTCAAATACTTTCTTGAAATTGAGATAACTACATCCGACAGAAGAATATATCTTAGTGAAAGTTCATCTTAAACATTATGTCTAAAGTAGGATATCAAGATGTAAACCAATAGTGATTCCCATCGAATAGAATGTCAAACTCACGATATTTGAATTTGATAAAGACTCATCATCACCTAATGAAGACCTATAGTTTCATGATCCATTAGGTTATCAAAGACTTGTTAGAAAGTTGATCTACCTCACTATGACTAGACCTGATATATGTTATACAGTACGAATATTTAGTCAATTCATGTATAATCCGATATAGTCCCACATGAATGTAGCATTGCAAGTTGTGAAATATTTGAAAGACAATCCATAACTTGAAATTTTATTATCTTATGACAGCCTATTGTGATATGGATTATTCTACTTGCCCAATGACGAGAAGATCCATCACGAGTTTTTGCATAAAATTAGGAAGATCTTTGATTTCATAGAAAACTAGGAAGCAATCAACCGTTTGTTTATCACCAGCTGAATCGAAATATTGAGCCATGGCGAAAACGGTTTGCGAAATAGTTTGGATATGAGATCTATCGTCGGATCTTGGAGTAGAGGTTAATGGGGGCAAGCGAGTTGTTTTGTGATAATGATAAGTCATTACAACTCGAGGTATTGGAACTGCAGAACAACCTGTAGACATTTTTACTCAAACTTTGTCCCGGAAACAACACAAGCATCTCTTGAGAAGCTGAGCGTCTTTGACATATATGAGCCATCGGCTTAAGGGAGAGTGTTGGAAGAAGATTTGACTGCAATTACAGAAATCATTGGATAATTAAGTTAGTCATAGAATATCTTCAAAATATTCAGAAGATATAATAGGAATTGTAATCTTATTGATTTTATTTTTTTTTTTTTCCTTCACTCTATATATGTAGACATGTACATGTACAAGATATGTGGTGTAATACAATTTCATTTCCTTTCAATTTTCTCATTTCTTGTCAAATTGAGATAAAATAGGATAACATAAGAATAGAAATCCTCCAAATAATTTTCAGATTATAAAAAATCCCATCAGGTGTTTGGTGCAATTAAATATATGATTAAAATCTTTAATATAACTCTCTTGCCCAGCACAATTTCCCACGATATCCAAATTTCGAGCCCGCCTTTGCCACCGTCAGTTTCGTCAGATCCATCACCTTCTTCATCTCCATCTCCAGATAGTAGGCTCAGCTTCCCCGTATCAATAGCGAAATCAGAATAACCCAAAATAGCATCAAAAGGGGGTTTAGATCCTTCAAAAATCGGAACACAATTAACACTGGACGGAACTCTTTGTAAGGGCAAATGGATGTCCACCAAAAAAAACGTCCACTCACATATTCCGACTGGTTTTCTTTTGGGATTTCTACTTTAGAGAACGGTTCGAGAATATCAATGGACGACCCACGATGCAAGACAAATCGAATGAAGAGACTAGTGCAAATGGGAGCGCAATCGGCTGGACGGCGATGATGATTGATGGTGGTCAGAGGCGATGATGATTGCACTATGTCGGAAGTGACGACGATCATCGGCTGTCATGGAGATGGCTCTCTTTTCGGTCTGAAAACTTTTATTGAATCTAAAACTAGATGAGAGGCCAGACCAGCCCAACAGGTGGGTTTCGGTGCAAGGAAGATCCAAAGAAACTCGGGGTAGAGAGAAAAGCAAATTTCTGTAAGGGGCCTGTCTCCTATGGGCCATGGCTAACCAATCAGCCACCAAGTTAGCTTCCTTGTAACAATGGGCCAGCGAAAACAGAGCAACAAAGCATTACACTCTTGGATAAGACCCCGAACCTCCCAAGAAACGTAATCTGTACTTTGAAGTGCTCTTATAAAATCAAAACAGTCTGACTCAACTTTTAAGGCTTCATGACATCTGGAATAAAAGTGTCTTAGGATTTGGGACGGAGCGAGAATCTCAGCTGCAAAGGAAGCTTGCACTGATCTCGTAAATCCATCAAGAAGCAGGCTTCCTGATCCCTCACCAATTTCTAAGAATTCTGTTCCTGATCCCTCATCTATCTTTCACATCGCTCCTAATGCCGTTTCTTCTAATGAATCGCCCAATTTCCGTCTCTTGAATTATATCATTTGATCCTCAACCACGACGTTCTCGACGTTGACCTTGACCTCCTCTTTACTAATGAGATTTTCATTGCTCCCAAGCGCACCCATCGTCCAATTTTATTTCTTATGAAAGTCTTTCTTCGGATCCCGAACACTTAGGCCTTGTTTGATAATTGGTTAATTCTTAACTATTTCTGTTATTTTATTTTCAGAAACAAACAAAGAATAGAAATCCGTTCGTAACATTAGTTAATTTTTTTATTCCCAGGAATAGATTAATGACTAGATAATAGATTTGGAATAAAAATAATAAGTGGGTGTTTGGTAACCATTTTGTTTTCAAGAATAATTTTTGTTTAGAAATGATTCTTTTTTATTTTATTCCATAAATGGGTTTATAAGCATTTAAAGGCATTTGGTAACTACCCAAAATTTTTATTCTTGGAATAGAAGATATGACATTTAATTTTTTTTTTTTGTGATTTAGAATTTCTTTTTAACTTATTAATACTTTTATTATATTTTTCTCTTTTAATTTTTTAATAATTTTATGTTATGATTTTATTATATTTTTAATTATTTTATCATATATTTTTAATTATTATTTATTATCTTTTAAATAATTTTATTATATATTTTAAAAATTTTATTATATAGTTATAACATTTTTTTAGTATAATATAATTTTATTATGTTATTTTATTATATTTTATTACGAAATGAAAGGAGAAACTGAGTATGAATATATGATTGGTGGTTAATTCTAATGACATTTAACGAGTTATGGTCTCTTGTGGATATGATGACGTGCAATCATGGGCCTTAAAGTTTAGTGGTTGCAATTGTAACTACTTGTAATTGCATGAAAAATATTAGAAGTTAGTGCGTACGTATTGTTGAGCATTCACGATCATTAGCGAAAACTTATGTATTTCTTAGTTTTAGTTTCTCGATTTATTTTAGTTTCTAGTATTTGCATCTCTTTTCCTTTATTATTTTTTATCCTTGTTACTCAATTCAATTCGTGTCTGAATAACCATAGAACCCAATTCACAAAAAACTAAAGATCACTTTTGGTGAAATGTGTCTTACTAATTTCTAAGGAAAAAGTTGGTAATGAAAAAGTTCGAACCCCATGAAAAAGAAGTTTCAACCCCATGAATTGTTGTAATATGAAAAAGAAATTTCAATGCCCATGAATTATTGGAGCTCGCACTACCCAGATCTTGAGCTTGGGCTTGAGGCGGAGCTCAAGGTCGTCCAAGGTGGCCTAGATCTCAGCGTCGCTGGGCTCGACGGCAAATAGGTGGAGGGAACGTGTGGCGACGGAGAGGAGCAGTCAAAGGAGCACTTCAAGAGTTCATCACCACGAGACTTTGAAAAAGTTTAAAAGAAAGAAATAAAAATGAATTTCTCTGCATCAGATTACCGATGGTGTCAAATAGGACGGGTGCCTGGTCCTCCATGTAAACGATTTTAGCCAAATAAACTACATTTGAAAATCGTCAAAAGTTTTAGGATTATATTAACCAAATCATAAAATTAGAACTGAATAGTAATAATAATACGTTTTGGACTTTTTAGGTAATTTCCTCTTTAAAATATTATAGTTAAATTTATTTAATGGTTATGACACTGAATTTATAAGCATTATGGAATTAAAGACATTATAGTAGAATTCATGTAATGGCTATGACCATAGACTTGAAAAAAAAAAAAAAAAAACACACTCGAATTTGTTTAATGGCCACTGAATTACCAAGACTCTTTTTTCCTGGTTGAATTTAGTAATGGACCCCGATGTACCGCACGGAAGTTAGCTAAAAGAAAGCATTAAGCATAAACCTTTTTTGGTCGAATACATCTTGGAAGTAAGCTAAAAAAAAACATTAAACAAAGACTTCAATTGGTCAAGTCGTTGGAGCTGGTCTAGTCTTCAGTATTGCGATGATAGGATGATAAGAATCATGTTAAAAATGTTCTAGCTGTTTTCATAATGAATGTACTGCGTCAAACCCACCTAATTTTCTTCTTGTCTAAACCAACTCCAAAGATTCATTTCCATCTTTTCCGACTATATTAAAATTTATTTACTCATTAGAAATTGGAACTCCCAATACTTGTTATACAACATGATGTAGAATTGTAGATTATTATATTATATGTGTCGCTTCTTTTCTTAGTCTACGATTTTTCTAGAGAAAGCACGTCATAACGGGAAAAAACTAGAGCGGCTATTGAAGGACGTGGATCAAACGTTTCGTGATTAAAAGATTGGACAATAATTTTGGCATATGAATTGATCCGTGTACATGAGTGCAAGCAAAACTGCAAACTAGAGATGTCAAAATGAGTCATAAACCCATATTATGACCCATTTTTAGTTAAATGGGTCAAATATGGGTCAAGTGAAAATTAAATATGGGTCAAATGAAAGTTAAATATTAATCAAATATGGGTCAAGTAAAAATTAAATATATGTCAAATATGGGTTGAGTGGGTCATTTAACATAGAGCTTATAGTAAGTTTGGGTTTCTCTACAATAATAATGGCTTTTAATAATACGGGTCGGGTCGGGTATGGGTCGGGTGTGGGTCGGGTCGGGTCTGGGTCACTAGATTTACATTACATGAATTTGGGTTAAAACGGGTTAAATGGGTCAATATGGATCAGACCATTTTCAACCCGACCCGACCCATCCATTTGACGGGTCTACTGCAAACTAATCGAATTGCTTTAAAATAATGGCATGTTGTGCAATGAGAAAACTGAATTTTACAATTAAAATAGAGCATTTATAGCAGGCCTAATACACCAAAAACTCCAACTTTAGTTTTAGTTTTAATTCTACCATAAATTTGTTTTCATTTCATAAAAAAATTTAAACTTTTAATTCCGTCCCAATTCTATCCTAATTTTTTTTAATCTTATAAAAAACCAAACACTTTAGATTCAGTCTCAATTCTACGTTCATTTTTTTCTCAGGAAAGACCATCAACTTTCACTTGAATCTCATATTAGCCCCCGTTAACCTTCTATTCAAAATCAATTCTAGTTATGTGGCGTCTTCACGTGATTACTCTAGTTTTCCCCCTAAATTTCATATCCAAACGTCTTTTTTTGATGAATTTCTATATTAGCCCAAACGTTAGCCTATAGGATCTGGAATTTGAGTAAAAATCATAGCAATTAGGATTATTTTTTCAATTGTTCTTACTTTTAAAAAAGTCTTCCTTCTATCTCGCTCAGGAATCTTTTATTTTGTGCTCAATTTTCAATATCTCGTGATCGAAGAGCTCGCACTTGAGATACTTTGCTCGGGATGCTCGAACAACTTGCTTGGAAGTTTTCCATTTCTCGATTGTTAAGAGAAATTTTGAATGGAGAGTCAATGGAGATAGCTTTGGAACTCAAGAAGGTAGTTTTTCATAAGACAAATAGAATTTGGGTAGAATTGAGACTAAACCTAAAGTTGGTGATTTTTTTGGACAAAAAAAGAGTTTATGGTAAAACTGGGTAGAGAAAGTCGCAGAGTAAAAACCTAGATTGGCATCGTAGGGACGTGGCTCAAACATTTCGTGGTTATCAATTGGATATGTATTCACCTGTGTGTACCGGCTAGTGAGTGAGTGACCGACTAGTAGCAAGAATAAGTGAAAAGTAGAAAATTTTTACTTCTCATTTATATTTCAAGCCTAATTCTTGACTAAAAATTGTTCTAGAAATAGAAAAATGAAATTGAGTTATCAAAAAAATTTATGTTTCAAACTTGTTCCCGAAATCAAGAAAACAGACAAACAAAATGGTAATCATGCTTACCCTTAATGGCCCATATTTTAATCCTGTTTTGGGCTTTAATATTTTTCAACCCATTTTAGCCCAATTAAAAAACAATGGGTTACCCATATAAAATGGGTCCTCCTAAAAGTGAGTTACAAAATGACCTATTTTGCCCTAGTTAACAGTCAAAATAATATATTAGAAAAATGACATTAAAAGTCCATGAACTATTACTTCATGGGCAACATCATTCTTAGAGATTGGGAAAATTTCAAATAAGAGTTTAAAGTAGAGTCATTTTCTTAAATAAGAACCTAGAGTGAACATTATATCGAAAAAGGATTTGAAGTGGTAAATCAATCTCAAATGAGGGCCTGAACTTGCAAGTCAGCCAAATTTTTACCGGCTAGTGAATCACATGATTGTTCCAGCCACTGGAGAGGGGACATTTTTGTCCAAAAAGTTTCGGGTTGATTTTTTTATTCTCTTTTTCCAGATTCGAGGATTCAGTTGGTGAAATTTCTTGTGGTTGCTCCACCATTTCATCTACAGCTAACAATTCCTCAATGCCCTCCCAACCTTCATCGTCGAAACTCTCTTTCTCCATGGGTACGGAGATTGCGAGACTGAGTGACAGCAAAATGGTCAGCGTGAGAAGGGCGAACCTCGAAATGGGTTTTTCCCAAACCTGTTGCTTTTTCACGAACTCGAGGCACAGTCAAGGAAAAATGAGTGATCTCGATTGTGTTTCCAGGGTTTAAGATCTTGCAGATCAGTGTAGAAGCAACAAAGGAGGAGGAGAGAGAAAGAGAGAAGAGATTTTTTCCCCTGATTAACCAGAACTTTAAAAAGTAATTTGAATTGGATGAGGTCGGCCTGTCTGTAATCGGATCCTGAGTGGTATGTTAGCTAATTACGAAAATTTGTTTGCTAAATATTGTGATTAACGTCGACCTGCTTCTTTGCACTTCCAGAGAAATCATATTCGTCCTTTACGCCAAAATCGAACTCCCTCCAATCCGACTTCTTCCGCTGATACCGATTCTCGACGCTGGCATCAATCCAGCTTGGGTTATCCAAGCTGACGGAGTCGCCCACCTCACTAACAGCGGTCCTGGGGTACCCACTGGAATCGATGATCGAGAAGTAATCGGCCCGGATCATGCCCCCCGATTCATCCTTGATCTCATCTAAGTTCCTCGGCTGGTTGACCGAGTCTGAATCAGAGTTGTGGAGCAATTCCTAATCCCGAAACTCATTCAAGAATTAAAAAGAGTGAAAAAAATCAACCAAGAATTTTTTGGACAAAAATATCCCTTATTCAATGGCCAGAACAAACGTACCATTCGCCAGCTGGTGAGAATGGTGAGAATTTGACTGGTTAGCGAGTTCAAATTCTTATTTGTGACTGATTTATCACTTTAGATTCTTATTTGATACAATATTCATTTTGGGTCTTTATTTGAGAAAATGACTTCACTTGGAGACTTTATTTGGATTTTTCCCTTAGACTTTTAAGTAGTTTAATGAAATTTTTGAACTATTCTAAATATTCATTCTAGTATCTAAATTTTCAATTTATTTAAAGAAGTCAAATGAGTCTTTGGTAAGTTTTCACAAGTTCTATTGCTTGGGTGTGAGAATATCTTTTAATTTTTACCCATTTCCTAAAAAAATGCTATCTTTTTACTTTTTTTTTTGTTTTTGTAAATATTACAATGGCTCTATTTAAGTATATTATCTTATGATCTCTATAATAGTACAAGTAGAATCTCATTTATGGTTGAATCAGGTTGATAATATTTTTTTTAAGAGGAGAGACGTTAAAATGAAGATTTAAAGGTTAGGTTTGCATGAGGAAGAGAGACGCCAAAAAGGAAATGAGCCTGCCGATTGGCCACCCGAGGAAATAAATGTGCTGATCGGATTAGTTGGCTAGTAACAAAGGTAACGATGATTCGAATTCAATGGAAGTTAGCTATACAAAAAATAAATATAAATAAATAAACAATAAACAAAACTTTTTTTGGTCGAATTTATTTTTATGGCCACCGAATTAAAAGACATTACACGGCAACTGCACGGTGCACCAAATTACAAGAAAAAAAAAAATCAAACAAAGACTTCAATCGGTCAACTCGTTGCAGCTGGTCATTGTCTGTCTAAACCAACTCGAAAGATTCGTTTTCTTCGTTTCCGATTACATTAGTAAAAGACGCGCACGTAAGATTTCATGTGAGCATGACATTATCTATTAAAAAGTGGAACTCCCAATAACTCGTCAGCATGCAGAATTGTAGATTATTGTATTATATAAGTTTCTCAGCCTAAATTTTTGTCTGGAGAAAGCAAGTCGCAGAGGAAAAACCTAGATCGGCATCGTAAGGACGTGGCTCAAACATTTCGTGGTTATCGGATTGGATATGTATTCACCTAAGCGTACTGGTGCAAGTGAAACTGCCAAACAATTGAATTGCTTTAGGATGATGGCGTGTTGTGCAGTAAAAGTACCGAATTTAACATTGGAAATAGAGTATTTATGGCATACACCGTATAAAAACAAATTCTCACAAATGGACTTGTCTACCTTTAATTTGATGGTTAGTAAGAGAACAAGTAATTAAAAATTTCAAAACAAAATTAGACGAGATCGCTTGCATTCTTTTACTCTAACAATGTATACTCTGATTTTTCCCATAACATATAGTTGGGTCCATCAATGATGCCGCCAAAAAAAAGTTAAGAGGATCGAATGATAATTTTGCCAATAATCATCGCGCGACCTTAATTGTTGTTCCATCAAAACACCATTAACAAGTAATGTAACTTGTCTAGTAATCTGAATCCTATGTGCTAATCACTAATTAGCATCCTAGTGGAGTGGGCGAGCGGTGTGCTTTGAAGGAGGAAAATTATCAAAATGGTCCTAAATCTATTGTAATTCTTTTAATTTAGTCATAAATCCTTTTTTTGCCAATTTAGTCATAAAATTTTTGTAATTATATTAATAACTCCATTTGACAAATTTTGACCTACCAGCGCTAACGTGGACGCTAGTCGACGCTGGCCTTCTGGGTGACACTAATGTGGACAATATTTTAATCATTTTTTATTCGAATTTTTATTAATTTTTCCTCTCTCTCTCCTCCTCCTCCTCCTGGTCAGTTTCTGTCAGCCGAAAGCAAGCGTCAACAAGGGGCCGGTGAGGCTTGATCCTCCCTCCTCCTTCTGGCCGATTGTCGTCGACCAAAGGCGAGCATCAACAGGGGGCTGGTGAGGCTCGATCCTTGTGCAAATCCATTGAGGGTGAGCCTTGCTCAGCCATTGGCAACCCTCGCCCATGACCGGTGAGATTGCCCTTGCTAATCCGGCAAGGGCGAGTTTCACCCAATCACTAGTAGCCATTGCTAGAGGTTGAGTGAGGTCATGGCCTCTGACGAGGTCGGGCCTTGCCTAGCCATTGGCGAGCCTTGCCAAATCCAGCAAAGGCGAGCCTTGCTAACCCAATGGACAGCCCGGGCAAGGTCACCCAGCCACAGCCAGGCTTCTCTGAGTCCAACGACTGACCTTGTCAGTGCTCACCTCTACTGATCACTAATGACCAAAGGGAAGAGAGAGGGGAGGGGGATTAATAAAAAAAATTTGAATAAAATAAAATATTATTAAAATATTATATATGTTTAAAGTTGGTTAGATGGTCAACATTAGCCTCCATGTCAGCACCGGCCAACCAAAATTCGCTAGATAAATTGAATTAGTACAATTAGAAAAATGTTGAGGATTGAATTGGCAAAAAAAAAGAGAGTTTAGGACTGAATTGAAAAAATTGTAATAGATTTGAGACTGCTTTGGTAATTTTCTTGCTTTCGAGGACAATTGTCTGTTATTTGGAGATCAATGAATGTTTTGCATAATCTACGGTGATATTATATATGTTTTCCTGTAATATTACATCTGGATCAGTTCGGCAAATTTTACACAAATACCAAACAAATTCATGAACCAATCTAGTATATTGGCAGCTGAGTGATTAGTTAAAAAAAGAGAGAGACTTATTGTGGCTTATTCTGAAAATTACGATAGAAGAAAATATCTTAGAATATGCACAAAATGAGCACTATTAAAAACTCTAAAAAGATATAATCGAAGCTACTCCTTAAGCGCTTAAGGAGAAATGGTACTAAACGATGCTCAAGGATTTCTACTATCGGCTACGTGTTCCCCCTCTCGAATTTACATGATTTGAAGCTATCTCATTAAGTTCAATCAATAACATTAGAAGTAGTTTTACATGTACAAGTTCCCATAACTTCGTGCTCGAATGGATTCAAGTAAATTTATTATGATTCAAGAATCATATTAAGCGTTTTTCTCTACTTAGATATCAATCTCGATATTTTCTTGAAGTTATTTAACAGCCAAGTGGTATTGTTGAAAAAAATAATAATCCTGCTCAATCCCACCACCGTGAAAGAAAATCATAATTGCAAAAGGCCAGTGTCACCCCAGCGTCGTCCTATCAATCTCTTAGATTTTCTAGATTGAAATTAATCTATTTTTAAGCAATAACGTAGATTCATCCTCTAAAAATAGCAGAATGGTAATATTGGACATAATCGTTCACATAATTGGAGTAAAACACAAATTTCAGAGACAAAAAGATAGAACGCAAAGTGATGTGATACGATCAACCAATAAATTTAACACGCTTTAACAAAAATAATAATTTTTTTGCCGTTCCAAAAAAGTGATTGTAAAATAAATAAGAAATTATGATTTTATGTCAACACGAATTAATATAAAATTACAATAACAATCATAAGAATAACATCGAATAACTCAAATTACTCAAGTATACTTTCGAGATATACAACATGGGTACGCTTACTGTTTAATAAATTTAGTTGGTCCGTCTTTGAACATGCGGCAAGAGACTCTCTAAAATATCCAGATTCTTACGTTGAAAAAATTCGATGTTGTTGTGATGGTTACCGCTTATCACAAGTCCGCCTAAAGTTAGTAATATTATATGTTAGGGGAAAAAAAAAAAGGCGCAAGTGGAGTATTGTTGTGATTTGCTTGGAGAATTCGTCAAACACATGTTTTCAGGTATCTTTCTTCTGATTTGGACCCCTTTCCCGTTTGACGATTCTCTCGAATCCAAATCATTGCGGGACCCCAATAATTCCAAGAAAAAACGGAAGATGGCAACACCCGGGTGTTCGAGAACTTTGTTGACCGACCTATAGTATATTGGTTAAGAAACTAGCTATAAGATTTTAAGGCCTCTATGTTATGATTAGGGACGTGCAATATGGACCATCAAAATCCCGAGAGCATCGGTCCGATTCTTGATTCCTACTAATTCTTAAAAATGGCGATGTCCGCACGGTCAGGAGTTCTCGATTCCGATGGAGAATCGGATGAACCGACTAAATTTACTTTTTTATTTTGTTATTTCTTTAAAAAAATTAGTAAAATATGAATTGAATTCTATCTCAATCCAATTCCAAGCGTCGGAAAAAAGAAGAAGAAATAAGTGCATTAGAAGTTCTAAAACTTACCGCAAAAGTACACTTAAATCCTAAAACATTCAAAATATGCAATTAAGTCATAAAACTTATCATAAAAATGTAAACGAGTTCTACGACTTTCAAAAAGTGCAATTAAGTCTTAAAACTTATCATAATAGTGCAATCGAGTTCGAAACATTTAAAAAGTGCTGTCAAAAAAGGATTTGATTTGACCAATTTAATAGTTTTTATAGCTTAATTATATTTTTAAAAGTTTTAGGATTTAATTACATTTTCGTGACAAGTTTATGACTTAATTGCATTTTTTGAATGTTTTAGGACTAAATTCGATTTTGTTAATAAGTTTTAAAATTTCCAATGTACTTATCCCAAAAGATAATGAAAAATAAATGACCTATAACATTGGACTGGATCTGAACTAGATCAGCGGATTCGATTTTTGGTCATGAGACCAACTAATCTAATCCCCGATTCCGAATTTTGAGAACTGGTCCAATTGCCCGTTCCACCTTGGAACCGGATCGCATTGAGAACTAATCATCCTTAATTAGATCAAATAATAGCAAAAAGTCAACTTTCTGTCAAAACTTAAAATATTATCAAAATTTCAAGAAATAGTAAAAAAAATATTTATGAATTCATATGTCGTAAGAGTTTTTAGGTTAAAAGAATTTAAAATGTTCTTGTCACAAATTTTGAATTAAGAAAAAAGTAAAAATATATCCGGACATAATATGAGATTACTATATAACTATTTATACCATTTTATATCAAACGAAAACTTTTGAGACCGAACCATTTCATATAATATGTCCTTAACTTGAATTTTGGTACTCATTGATACGATATGAATTGTAATAATGCTGCGGGATCGAGATTTACATTAAGAATATACTTAAGGATATTCATTAGAATTAATGAGAATTACACCTGAACTTTTCTTACTATTAGTCGCGTCTCTAAATTTTCTAAGGGCCTACTTGGATAGACTATTATCTTTTTTTCTATTTTCATTAAAGAGAAATCTTGCAATTCATGTGGCAACACTCAAAACTTTCGCCATAATGAATATATCGATGTATAAATTCACACGTAATTTGTTAACGAGCTTTTTGGAGTTCGAATATTGTTCTGAATTTATGAAAATAAAATAATATTTCTGTACTTTTAATTAAGCTAAAACAAATAGGTCCTAAATCGAGCAAAATGATCTTCTGTTTTTTTTTTGTGGGGGGGAGGTGGGGGGAATAAAGATTTTTCCTCCAGGACGTCGAATCCGCAATTCGTCCGCAGGGAGGTGTTAATACTGCTCATTGCTAAACAAACGTCGAAGGCAAATTTTTTGGTTGTTTTTTCTTTTTTGTCAAAGCGTGATAAATAGATAACAGCATCTTATAGAAGTAGCACAAGCAAATTCGTCGACGTGTGCTTACGGAACTTGGCCTGATGCATAAAATATTATTTGATTATTCTTCACTTTTCTAAATGCATTTAATGACTTTTCGCATCATATATTAATGGAAGCCGCGAGTTGACCAATTCAGTTCCCGTGCTGTCCTTTTCTCGCGGGATCCGTATAATAACATATCTCTCTTGGCTGCATCTTGAACTTTGTTCTTTTTCTTTTGCCCTTTTTCGACGTGATTGAGAAGTTAAGTCAAAGATCTAGAAGCCATACAAGTGTCACGGAGCAGAGGTTTCTGTGGTCAATGGGGCCTTCATAATCGAGGAAAAATTACCAAAACGCCCCTCGGAGGATCCAAGCACTTCTGGAACATTTTTAGGGGCGGGATTTTCTTGAGTAATCCCAGAATATTCCTAGAATATTCATAGGGGCTGAAGATACGGTAATTAAGGTAGTCGGGGAAATACGATCTTGTTCGCCGGATCGAAATTAAATCAATGGTTGTAATCTGAGGGCCCCAAGTATAAAAAGGGGTGCCCTCCCCCTCATTTGTATCATCCAACATTAGCAATCTAAACTCTTTTTTTTTTTTTTAGAGCTTCTCTCTCTGGTTTCTCTCTCTACGATCCGGGTGAGTGAGTGATCGGACGATCCGAAGAAGGCTTGGCTTAGGCCCCACCGATCCCGAGCGATCCAAAATAGCCTAAGTCGTCGCACGGTCAACAATCCCAAACGATCGGCCCGTGACAAGTGGTATCAGAGAAAAAGAAGAGAGATCCACGTCGCACGGTCAACGATTCCAAACGATTGGCCCGTGACAAGAGAAAAAGAAGAGAGATCCAAGGAGCAGCTGTTCGAAAGAATGTCGAGCCAAGAAGCTATGGTGGATGGAGAGGTTGCCCAAGTCAGAGAGACTCGCAGCCGAAGCAAGAAAAGGGAAACCTCGTCGGAACCCGTTGCCGCACTTGATGAGAAGTTCGCGAAAATGCGAAGTGCCGTATCTGATCTCATTGACGGACTCGATGATGTTCGAGACCGGATCATGGAGGTTGAAGGCTCCCTTCGCAAAGACTTCACGGACGCCATTAACGATGCGACGGTCCCTCTTCAAGCGAAGGATGATGACCTCGAGACGTCGATCGATGACTTGAGCGAATGTGTTCGCGCAATGCAAGAGGAGAACCCCCGACAGTCGAAGCCATGAAGGTGGAGATCCAAGAGCTCAAAGCGGAGCTCGCCCTATGCAAACTGAGCATCGCGAACGGAGAGATGCCTACCCAAGCGGTGTCCAAGATAGAGGTGCCGAAGCCCAAGGAGTTCAAGGGTGATCGATTTGCCAAAGAGGTGGACAACTTCGTATAGAGCATGGAGCAGTACTTCGGAGCCGCCAACATCCAACACGAGAATGTTAAGGTACGGCCAACATCCAACACGAGAATGTTAAGGTACGAACTGCTGCGATGTTCCTTACTGATACCGCAATGATACCGCAATGTTGTGGTGGCGCAATAGGTGTGATGAGACGAAGCGCGGTGCCCATCCCGTGGAGACGTGGGATGACTTCGTGAAGGAATTTCGAGAATACTTCTTCCCCGAGTTTGCTCAACAAGAAGCCCGTAGCAAGCTCCATCGCCTCGAACAACGAGGTACAGTCCGAGAGTACGTGAAAGAATTCACCGAACTCAAGCTCCAGATCAACAATCTTGGAGAAGAGGAGGCTTGGATGGACTCAAGCCTTGGGCAAAGCAAGAGCTGATGCGTCAGGATGTGAGAAGTCTTCCGAAGGCCTTAACCGTGGCCGAATCGCTAATCGACCTCAACAAGTTCGACTCAACGAAGCATCGATCGAGGGATTAGAGGTCGGATCGGTCCTCCGAGGACGAAGGTGGAGACAACTCCCATGGCCCAAGGATCAAGGTGGCCGAAAAACTTGATCGAGGGATTAGAGGTCGGATCGGTCCTCCGAGGACGAAGGTGGAGACAACTCCCATGGCCCAAGGATCAAGGTGGCCGAAAAACTTGGGGAGAAGGCTCGTCCAAACAACCCGTCCATGGAGGTACGATCAACCTCCGCCCGCTCCTTGTTTCATTTGCAAGGGGAATCATTGGACACAAAAGTGCCCTCAAAAGCACCGAGTCAACGCCATCCTCTCCATCGAAGATGAAGAACGGCCAAAGGAGGAAAATCGTCAAATCCGACTTGGTGGGATGACTCTCAACTCTATGCAAGCTCAATCACCGCCCAAGAAGAAGAGCAAACGGACATGTACTTCGTTGAACTTGAGGTATGTGGAATCACTCTCTATGCCTTAGTCGATACGGGTGCGTCCAACGTGTTCATGGCGACCGAGGTAGCGCAAAAGTTGGGCTTGGAAGTGATGCCGAACGGAAGGCGATTCAAGACCGTCAACTCGGAGGACCTTGCAAGTGGAGGCACAACCCCTGAGGTCGAAGTCCAAATTGGCGGATGGAATGGCAAACTCCCGTTCGAAGTAGTTCCGCTCGACGACTACGACCTCATCTTGGGAATGCAGTTCTTCGACCAAGCGCGAGCCATGATCGACATGGGGTCCAAGTGCATCATAGTGCTCGACCCGAAGTGTCCATTGTGCCGATGCTCAAAGGGGCGATGAACACCAAGACGATTGCTGCGGTCCATCTCCTCGACAAGAACTTGAAGGTGGCCAAGCGCATGGCCGATCAACAATCGAAGACACCACCAACTGAGAAGCCGAAGGTAGAGTTGGGACCTTCTACGCCAACTCACAACATGCCAATTGAAGTCCTCTTCCCCGAAGTGGAGTACGTGCCGCGTACCGGATCGTACGCCCAACCAATCGTTCGCGCTCGAGGTACTGTTCGAGTCGGTTAGGGCCAAGCGGAATAGGAAGAAGTGGGAAAGAGCTCGTGCCAAAAAGAACTCTCCTCATGCTGTGAGCGCCGAGGACATCGCTCGAATGAGCGCCGAGGACATCGCTCGAATGAGTGGGGGAGAATGTCACGGAGTAGAGGTTTCTGTGGTCAATGGGGCCTTCGTAATCGAGGAAAAACTACCAAAACGCCCCTCGGAGGATCCAAGCACTTCTGGAACATTTTTAGGGGTGGGATTTTCTTGAGTAATCCCAGAATATTCCTAGAATAATCCCAGAATATTCCTAGGGGCTGAAGATACGGTAATTAAGGCAGTTGGGGAAATACGATATTGTTCGCCGGATCGAAATTAAATCAATGGCTGTAATCTGAGGGCCCCAAGTATAAAAAGGGATGCCCTCCCCCTCATTTGTATCATCCAACATTAACAATCTAAACTCCTTTCTTTTGTTCAAAGCTTCTCTCTAGTTTCTCTCTCTACGATCCGGGTGAGTGAGTGATCGGACGATCCGAAGAAGGCTTGGCTTAGGCCCCAACAATCCCGAGCGATCCAAAATAGCCTAAGTCGCCGCACAGTCAACGATCCCAAACGATCGGCCCGTGACACAAGGATATGAGCATTTTAACACTTTATTTATGCATGAAAAATAAATAATTATATCACTTAATAAGAAAATATTTTCATCATTTATGAAAATATATATTATTATCAATTATGAAATTATTTTTAATTGATAATTTATTTCAAATGACATAAGTGATCATTTTTTTTAAATATATATATTTTAAAAATCATTAATCTTTTACGAAATAAATGGAGTCAAAATATTTATTGAAGTCCAACGAGAAAAAAATGAAAAATAATTTATTAAAGAAAGTGAAACGGATAGGAAAGACCGATTCTCCCGCCCGTAAAATTTTCCAATCAGTCCACGAAACAATCATTTACGCATCGTGATACTCACCAAATTCTAAGAGTAACATTTTGACGCGTATAAAGAATGGCGTGCTCGCATTTTCCTATCGACTCTCTTCTTTGCATTATTTTTTATACCCACCTTTTCTTAATATCTCCTATTGAAAACACATTCTATAGGCTTCTACTTTGTCCTACGGATTTATTTTAAAAGTGGGTGCAAAATCTGTTGTTTGGTTTGTTTGTACCATTGTGTTTTTCCTTATGGACTATTATATAATTGTAAACGTCTTCAAATTTGTTCACTCTAATTGTTTTGGTTACGTGTTTCAAATCAGTTCGAGCACATGATCTGAAACCAAGCCAAACTAAACCAGCAAAAATCCATTCAGTTTACTTACTATTCGAACCGAAAAGAAACTCGTTCTGAAAAAACCCAGATTTTTTGAGTTTTTGGACAAAATCAAAAAAAAAAAAGGGTTGAAAATGGGAGAAAAAGGTCAGCTAAAACATGAATGAAAAAATCCCACTCGAGATGCCTAGATGCAGTGCAGACATGACAGTGAGAAGAACCATAGCTCCGCCAAAACGTTGGTGGAGAAAGGTGTCTAAAATATCCCATATCTATGCATTAGTGTCAATTTATTTATAAAATTTTTAATTATATCAATTTAGTATTAAATTTTTATCTAGTATCAATTCAGTTCGTCTGATTAATTTTGGTTGGATATTATTGACATAAATGTCGGCCAGCTTATGTGGTACCGCTAGTGTTTATATAGATAATTTTTAATAATATTTTAATAATTTTTGATTTTTTTCTTTCTTTCTTTCTTTTTAGGTTAGCCTCACCGGGACGAGGGTGAGCGTCCTTTGCCAAATCTGAGAGATGGAGTCTGAGACAGATCTTCGCCTCTATCGATTCTGAATCTGCACTCGTTCGAGCGCAGCGAGAGAGAGAAGGTGAGGGGGGAGAGAGAGAAGCGATGGAGCACTCATTCTGGGGGGCGGGGGGCCTGGAAGGTGATCCCAAGCATGGCAATCCACAGCAACTTCTCCACGCCCACGAGCCACGACCATCTCTATGTCTCCAGCAACAGTTCTCCGACCTTCTTCCTCAGTAGCAAAGGCAACCCTTTCACCAATTTCAACCTCAACCCCCACAATTCCAACAACACCAACAGTTTCCATAACAGCAGCCTCAGCGGCGTCTCGTTCAGCAGGAGCAACGCCAGCAGTCTCTCGCTTCTCACTTCCACCTCTTACACGTACGAATTACAATTAGATGAGCACCGAAAGAAATCCTTGTCGAGTGTCGCTTGGGCATGGACCCGGCGAGACCGCCCTTGCCTAGGCCACACCTGGCTTTGCTAGCTCTAGATGAGGGTGGCCTTGTTGTCGCTCGACCTCATCTCGGAGAGGCTAACGCTCACTTGTGGCGGCAAGGGCCACCCTTGCTTGCTGTGGCCGCGCTGGCCATTGAAAGAGGAGTAAAAAAAGAGAAAAAGAAAGCGAAAAATTAAAATTTATTAAAAAATTATTAAAAGATGTGTATATCAGCGCTGATTGTACTACATAAGCTGACTTGTTCACATAGTATATCCGGTTAAAATTAATCGGAATGACTGAATTGACATTATGCCAAAAAAATTAAGATTAATTTGGCGTAAATGTATTATTATTTTTTTGATCCCGTTTCCCTAATTCATAAATTATAAATTATAGAGCTTATTTGCATTTGGCCTCAATTGAAATTTTTAGTTGATATCGATATTTGTGATCATCAATTATAGGCATGAGTGGAGGGAACCTTCTCTTGATAGGGATGGAGACGACATACCTATTTATTATTGTGAGGTGGATTATGAAGCAAGTTTTACTTTATGTCTTTATTTGAAAAAGTGATGGTATTTAAATAATTTCAACTTTGAATTTTTATTTGAAAAATCGAGAGTATTTGGGGTTTTTTGGGATTTTCTCAAAAAAAATAGTAAAATTATCATATAAAGAAGCGTGTCGTGCTGAAGAAGAAGGTAAAATTTAACAAAAACTGAACGGAGGGTAGATGTGACATATGTACTTTTATAAATGCATTAGTACGTGTTGGTCAAAAGAAAATGTCAATTCTTTTTTTCTTTCGGAAAAAAAATATCGATGTAATGATCTACCGAAAAGGCTTGGTGATATCTTCGAATTGACACCAGTAGGTCTCCCTCACCAAAGTTATATTGTCCCACCTAATTGGAGGTTGCTGATTTTTATTCAACAAATTGACATTGTTACAGTCGACGATTATTTGAATTAATTAGCTGGTTAATAACCAAGTATTCCATCATTTAGCTGATCCAACATATGAAGGAGTTAACACTAGAGTATCACATGTTTTGTGTCACATAAATTCACAAACCAGTGTATGTATGTCATATCTATCCCTAAATTAAACTAGTGCCATATTTATTCTAAATTGATATATTTGTGTTCCATTATCACAATAAATTTGAGATTTTCTGAAAGTAAACACGATAAATAAGTATTAATTTAGAAATTTAATGATATTAATCTTAAAGTGCACATCACCGATACTTGTCCAAGATATGAGCCACATGCTTGTATAATTCTGTAGGCACTTTATTTAATCCTGCTGGAATTAGATTGACCAGAACTTGGTACACGTCATTAATGGAATTCCAAAACCATCAACTTTGCGGCTCAATCTCGTATTAGTCAACGCTTTATGACCCTTTGGACAGTTGACATCGAGCTTACTACATTAATCAGAGACCAAAGACGATCAACTCGTTCAGTTAAGTTGGGTTTCTATGGGTTCGGAATCCCAGATTCAGTCAAAGTATGATATGTCGGGATGATCTGTCGAGATTGCTTTTACGTTTTTATTTATTGTTTAATTATATCTAATGGCTTAAACACTTTTTCGGACCCTCGTGAGTTCTCAAAAGACTCATATATTTACAGGTGAGCTCACATGCAATTTTTTTTTTTTATAATATTTGCAATTTAATGGAGAAGTGCAAAACAGAAGGCACATTTTATGTTTGAGTAAGCAGGGATAAATAGGTATTGGCTCTGTTTAGTCCACAAAGATGATTTGAAAAATGCTTTTTCTAAAATAATCACTCGTATTACTTGAAATAATCGATTGATGAGAAATATTTTTTTATTATCAATAATAATTTATATTGAAATATTTTTAAATGATGAAATTTTTTATTGATTCATTTTTGTAAGCGATACAAGTGAATGTTTTTGAGAAATTTTTATATATCATTCATTTTCCTTGAAATAAATGCACTTGGTTAATGTATGTTTGAATGAAATAATTTTCCACATTAATAGTTATAGGTTCAATAATAGATGGTTCTTTTATAAGTGTTAACACTATAAAAATCTTAAATCGGTATACATGTGATAAATTTATCAAAAATTAATTTTTTAACCATAAAAAAAATCAAATTGATACATTTATGATAATTTTATTTTCAATTTTTTTTATTATTAAAAAATTCAAATTAATATATTTGTAACAAATTTATTGTCGTTGATTTTTGTTAAATTAGATTAATACTACAAATAGCTATAAACCGACATAAATATGACAAAAAAAGTAAAACCTCAAAAATTGGCATACTCGACGATTATCACGTATTACCAAAATTTAGTTTGGAGTTTTCGGTATTTTCGTGCAAAAAAAAAAAAGAAGGAAGAGGAAAAAGAAAAGAAAAGGTAACTCTAGATCCAAGACGATAGTGATGGGGCCCCAATTGCTAGGGGTGATCGGTTCGGCCCGGTCCCGGGTTAAGGTGGGCAGGGAGCCGAACGGGGAGGACCGGTTCCCAAATTCTAGGGACCGTGGGCCCGGACCGGCCGATCTGGGAAGGGAGCCGGACCGACCGACCGGCCCGGTCCGTCCAATGAAACCAGTAATTTTCTTTTCGATAAAAAAATTGTTAATATTACAAGTATATTCTCAAAGACAATCCACTTCGTTTATACACCACTTTAGTAATTTGTCCTTTTAATCTGTATATAATTGTATTTTCTTAAGACTCTAAAGAATTTTCTTCTTCTTTTTTGAATTCTCGAGTAAACTTTAAAATATTTATATTAAAACTATCGGTCCGTCCAGGTCGGTCCAGGTTCCCACGCGAACCTGAACCAGGGGACAGGGACCTGCCAAATCTAACCGAAAATGGGAGCAGGGAGCTGACCGTCGGTATGGGAACCAGCCAAAATCGGCGGTCGGTCAGGTTTGGGCGGTTAAGGTTGGGCGGTTCCCGTTGCACACCCCTACAATTAACGGCAAAGCACGCACGTGAGTTGTCGCGAGGAGAGGAAGGGCTCCATCGCGTAAGCAAACAGCGAACCTTTTTGGGAAAAGAGGAGAGAGAGAATGGGCATCTCTTTCTGCATATGCGAATGATTGTCAGCGACAGCGATTTCAGCTCAGCCACTCCACATAGCTCACGTGCCCATTCTCCTCCTCTCTCCTCCTCCTCCTCCTCCTCCTCTTTCATCTCCATCTCCATCACCTTCTTCTCTTCTCCAACCGCTCGATTCCTTTCCTCCTCCGGATCGCGCTCCGACGATGGCGTCCGTCGCCGAATCGCTCTCCAAGCTCGACATCGCCGGCGGCTGGGCCGCCTCCGCTCCTCCGGGCCTCCGGAACAACCTCCGCGCCCTGTCTCCTGACCAGGTACGTCGCTCTGTTTGGGGCGTGGGGGGTGGGGGTGATGTGAGTGGACGGGTGATGGTTCGGTGGGGCTCGTTCGTTCGTTCGTTCGTTTCGGTTGCGACGAGATTTCTTTCGTGACGGTTTGGTTTTCGGTTGGCGGTGGTTGCGTTTGCTGGTCAGGTGGAACTGGCGAAGATGCTGCTGGAGACGGGGCAGAGCCGCGTGTTCGAGCACTGGGCGGATCCCGGCGTCGATGATGATCGGAAGAAGGCCTTCTTCGAGCAGGTACGTAGGCGGTGGTTCGACGGATGATTCTAATGTTTTCCGGATCGCGTTTCGTGAGGAATTTAGATTTTAATTCTCCTTCCTTTGACTTGTGGCCTATCATGGACTTGCGTTTTGTTGGCGTTTGTCTTCGGTGAGAGAGAAATGCGTGGCGTAATTTAAATCTTGGTTTTATCCTGTGTATTTGGTTGATTTCTTTTTCAATTCTGATTATACTTAATTAAGCGGAACTTATTCATGTCTGTGTTTTTTTGTTTTCTTTTGTTTATGTGGGAAGTCATTTGATTAGATGGCGATCTTTTGCCCCAACATTTGTCCCTTTTGTTGATTTTCTTCTTTAACTGTAGAGCGCCTGGGATAGGGATATCATCTGATTTCTGATTTGTCCGATTGAATGGAGTTGGAGATACCAGACATGAACTGTGCTTGTTTCTGATGATGCTGTCCTGCATTCCTGTTACTGATATGTATGTCGTGCTTTTTAGGAGTGCTTGTTACCTTTCAGACCTGGTTTATGGTTTTACTACTAATTTTCGGAATCTGTATTAGCAATCCTGTATGCATTGAGTATGGAAATTTTGAAGCCTGAACTTGCTTGTCTTTCCTAGGGATTGCTTTTCTTATTCTTGAGTCTTTGTCATGTGGTTGTATTCTCTAGGTGGCTAGGCTCGATACAAGTTATCCAGGAGGCTTGGCATCATACATAAAAACCGCGAGGGAACTCTTAGCCGATTCAAAAGCAGGAAAGAACCCATTTGACGGCTTCACACCTTCAGTATGTATCGATAATTTGATATTTAGTACTGCTTAATTATATTCCCTGAAGCAAAGAGCTGTAAAGAATGGATTTTGACTGAATGAAAACTTTCCACTGGAGAGTTTGTTTGTTTTTAAAGTATGAATTGTTTGCTTTCTGAGCAATTACTATTTTCTTCTTATTTACTGAAAAGAAGATTGCTGCTGCTTTTTCATTAGCATCTTTAAGAGCTACAATGTGTGAAGTACAGAGCAGTAGATATGATGTAACTGAATACCTTGATGATGAAGCTCCCATTTGTGCAAGTTTGATTCCATGAAGAGCTTCAGCGTTCCTTGTTTGGATTTAATGTAGTTACCGTGATCATAAGTGGCCAAGAGTTTTCTGGTCAAATAGATGAGAAAACCATTAGCAGTTGCTTTTTGGGATATAGAGGTTGAACTACTGTAGGGAGGTTGCTTTCTAGCTTTTCTACAAAACCTTTTCTTTTCCGGCCGCAAACTTGGATATGAGTGAAATTTCCCCATGTTCAAGTGCTCAAAGACACCTGTTCTAAGATACGACAGAGTTAAAAACTCGTGGTTTGATATGGTAGAGAGGATCATAACCACATAGTATATGCATGCATGAGTTGTAATTGTGATAGATACATGTGTGCGAGAGGCTTCTAAGATGTCAGACTCCGGGCTTATTTGATAAATGTAGTTCTTAGTTAGGTTCCAATCTTAATAGGTGAAACTGAGGCATTGACGAGTAAGGACCTTTTCCTTTGCAATTGTACCGGGTTGTTTCACTTGATCCTCTGATAGACCAAGACTGTGTATTTGGTTTAGAATTTATATTGGTTTTGTGTTACATTCTGCATTCTGCATAATTAGGTTGGAACTTACTTGCACCTTTGTGAAACTGTTTATAACTCTTGAGAGAAATTGTTTTGTGATCTAGTTGTGGTCTTTTGCAATAGTTGTTTTTCCATACACAAGCTTCTTGGTTCTTACCATGCATTTTGAGTTGTCAAATATAAAGTTTCATGTAACCTTTATACAGAGTAGTGGGTATACTTTGTTGCAGAGCTTTCTTTATGATTTTTCAAAATCGTGCTTTTCCATCGGTAAATGGACGTTTTACACTTTAAAATTCGTGGATGATCTTTAGCATGACTTTTCTCTTTCCTGCCTGCCAAGTGCTCAAACTGTTTGAAATGATCAATTGAATATGATAGCTAAACTTTATTGTCTTCTTCTAGGTTCCAAATGGAGAGGTTTTAAATTTTGCCGATGACAACTTCATCAATTTTGAGGAGACGGGGGTGAAGGAAGCGCGAAAAGCTGCATTCGTCCTTGTTGCTGATGGACTTGGGGAATGCCTTGGATACAATGGAATCAAGGTCTTCACAAAGCCATGATCTTCTAGATCAGCTGCTTCTGTAATCTTTCTTGTTGCTATACTTAGTTGTCTATTTTATTCTTAGTTATTGTCAACATCTTGCAGGTGGCTCTTCCAGCAGAGGCGACTTCAGGGAGATGTTTCCCACAGTATTACACTGAAACCATTCTTGCTTTACAAGAGGCTAGCTGTAGATTGGCTGAAGGTTTGATTTGTTATACTTCTCCTTTACACATGAAGGATTTAATTTATAGAGAAATTTCGTCCGTCACCGATGTACAATGACAAAGATGAAGAGACACAAACAAGCAAAAGGAAGACATTGCAGGACTATAAGGTATCAGAACAAGGAGACCAGAGCTGAATAAAAGATGATGGCACAGAAACTACTGAAGATTCTAAACATTCATACTATTTTTTGTTGTGTTCTCTCCAAATCCACCACTTGAGACAAAGTGGTGCTGTGCTCCAGGAGCTTTTCAGAATTTGAGTCTCTTACATAGGTATTTCAATAGCTAAAAAGCTGGATGGCATGTCCTGGCTCGGAACTGAGTCTCCTGATTACTTCATTTAGTGTTCTCTAGAAGGAAACTGAAGGTCTGTTGGATATGGTCTTTTAAAAGTGAGGTTCTAGAACTGGATAAATCTGAAAGTGTTGCATGAAAAATTTTCTTTCTGGGTTATTAAAGTTCAATATGGAGACAGGCTGGCTAAGAGCACCTCTATCTAAAGAACTAACAATAGCTGTTCTAGTTTTCCCATCCTGATTGTGCAGAAGCCCTCAAATTATTTTCCTTGTTAACTGATGTGTTGTAATGAACCAAAATTGTTTCAGTATCAACTTTTCCTTCTGAAGTTCCTCCGAATTTCTCTGTGAAATCGTTGTCTTTAAAAAGGATTTGCTCCTATTTAGTAACATCATTATGCATGCGTATCTGTAGATGGAAGTGGCACCCAGATTCCCTTTGTTATAATGACATCTGACAATACTCATGCACGGACCTTACATCTGTTGGAATCAAATAGTTATTTTGGAATGCAACCTTCTCAAGTTAAACTTTTCAAACAGGTAATTTTTTTGCTCATTCACCATATCTGTCAGGATTTTCTAATATGCCTATGCATTCTAAAAATTCTCAGTCTGACCACACCTAATAATGCAGGAAAAAGTTGCATGCTTAGAGGATAATGATGCCAGGCTTGCACTGGATCCCCATGATAAGTACAAAATCCAGGTAAGGCTGGGTCCTCATATTGTAAGTGAAGATTCGTCATAATTTGAACTTGAAGAATGTTGCTCTATGGCTGATTCCTTTTACTTATTCCCTTTTAGACAAAACCTCATGGGCATGGTGATGTTCATGCACTTCTTTACTCCAGTGGCCTTCTGAATTTGTGGTACATCATTAAACTATACCAGTATACCTACTTTTCTTTTACATTTTCTGTCCATCAAATTATACCTGTATGCCTACCAGTATACCAGTATAAAAGACCCAAAAAGAAAACAAATTATACCAGTATACCTGCCTGCTGTCCTCCCACTAGCCTATCTTTGTACTAAGCTTTTTAAATGCCATTCCATACTTTTGTCATATGAAACGAGTATTGGATGGTTTTTTGCTGGGAAAACAGAGAACTTGGCAGGAACAAATGACGTGATCTTGCTTCTTGCTTAAGTTGCTGCATTGACATCCTCAGTCATTGCTACAACCAAAAATATCTCACTGGAATCTTACCTAGCTTAAATATGCTTAAAAGATACAGAATGATGTGGCAAGATGTCTTTTGAGAAGCTATTTGAGTTCACTCTTCCAAGAATTGAACTGTTTTGGCATTTTTCCCAGGCATGATGCTGGTATGAAATGGGTTCTCTTTTTCCAAGATACAAATGGACTTCTGTTTAAGGTATAGTTTCTTTTAAGTGGATTAGTTTCAGGTAGGTTTCTTCAGGTCAGGTTCAGGGTCAGAGATGTAATAGATAGCTGATGGACTGGTTTTTTAAACTTGTGGCAGTAAAACCGACTAATTAACGCCTCCATCATGTGTAATGCAGGGAATTCCAGCATCTTTGGGTGTCAGTGCCATCCGACAATTTCATGTCAACTCTCTTGCCGTTCCCGGAAAGCTAAAGAAGCTATTGGAGGAATTACCAAACTTACTCATGCGGATGGTACTTACTGTTGGAAGTAGTTATATAATTGTTTATAAGAACCATCTGACTAAAAATAATGGTTTATAAGAACCCAGAAATATCCCAACACTCTCTTTGGGTTATAAAGAACTATTCTGAAGGACTCTACTCCTTGTTGATTTTTCTTGCTATCTAATCATCATCAATTTGTGTATAGCCTTATTTTCATGATTCTGGTTGAGTTGTATCAGTGCAGTAGTGTTAGCTGAGGATAATACATGGAATGTACTTATCAGCAACCCAGGCACAGTTGTTTTGCTCTGATATCAATGGATGAAATTATTCATTTCATATTCTAGGAATGGGATATTATGAGATACTGTCATAAAGAACTGTTCTGAAGGACTTTCACTCCTTGTTGATTTTTCTTGCTGTCTAATCATCATCTGTTACCGTGTATCAGCTAAGATTTTGGTCTGGCTGGTTGAATTTCATCAGTGCCATAGTGTTAGCTGAGGTGTATCTGGAAATTTAGTTATCAGTAACCTAGGCTTTAGCAGTTGTTTTGCTTGATGTCAACTGAAAAAGTTATTTATTGCAAATTTTAGTGAAGTGATTTTATGAGATACTGGGATACATTGATTTATTACAATCACCAGTGAATGATGAAAACAATTTGCTGAACTAATTATTATATTCTTAGCCCATTCTCCATAACACGGTTGATTCATGTCAAATTTGCTTTCCTCGAAAATCTATTTTAGGGAGGACGATGGTGATAAATGTGGAATACAGTCAGCCGGATCCCCTGCTTAGAGCAACTAGTTATCCGGATGGAGATGTGAATGATGAGACTGGTTTTTCTCCTTTCCCAGGGAACACTAATCAAGTAATTTTCTTTCAAAAAGTTTATAGTGCTATAACATGCTTGTTAAATTAAACTATATAGTTGATATAAATGAAAGAGATCTGTATGCAGTTTCCATTATGAATAGGCTTTCTACAGGAAAGTAATCCTATGTGAGCTATTAGGATTCATTTTTCCATTTCATCGTCACTTCACTGTAAATCACAGTGTACATGCAGAATGCCATTAGTCCAACATGGCTAATTGACCAGAGTATGATAGACTTAGAAGATACACAATCTATCATCTTTCTGTTTGTTTAATATGTTTCAAGCTTGAGAGATGAAAAAGGAAATAGATTCTTTAGAATTCAGAGTGGAGTTTCTGCGTTTCTCTCGCTATGTTAATAGGTCTATCAGCTATCCATTTGATATTTTTTCATGACCATATGAAAGAATGCCGTTCTATTTTTCTGTAGAACTTAGTGGCTTGGTTTATTTACTGAGTTTACGGTTGTATATTGTCAAGTGATTCTTAAGACTGCATTTTTCTCCTTTTGGCAGTTGATATTGGAACTTGGTCCATACATTGAAGAACTGAAAAAAAACAGGAGGTGTAATATCAATGTATGAGTTGTAATTGTGATAGATACATGTGTGTGAGAGGCTTGTAAGATGTCAGACTTTGGGCTTATTTGATAAATGTAGTTCTTAGTTATGTTCCAATCTTAATAGGTGGAAATGAGGCATTGACGAGTAAGGACCTTTTTGTTTGCAATTGTACTGGGCTGATTTCACCTGATCCCCTGATAGACCAAGATGTGTACTTGGTTTAGAAAATGCCCGATTTATAATCTCTCTGTTTGTTTAATATGTCCATGGAAAAAGGAATTAGAGTCTTAAGAATCCAGAGCAGAGTTTGTGTTTCTTTCTCTATGTTAATAGTTCTATCAGCTATCAGTTTGATATGTTTTCATGACTCTAATCAAAAGAATTCTGTTTAATGATTCTATAGAACGTAGTGGGTTGCTTTTTTCACTTGAGTCTTGTATATCATCAAGTGATTTCTTAGACTCTGGTTTTCTCCTTGGGCAGGTGACATTGGAACGTGATTCATGTGTTGAAGAGCCGGAAAAAACGGGAGGAGCCGAGTTTGTTAATCCACAGTAATCTCCTTTCGATCTTATGTTGTTACTGCCAAAGTTTTCGACATAACTGCTGACATCTGTGATACTTTTTGTTTGTCAAATTAGAATGCAAAAGGTCAATATGCCTCAAGCATTCAGATAAATGGCCATTAACATTTGTCGATCTCTTTGATAACCTTCTTGGCCAGCCATAATCTCCAGCTTCGTGCAGATGCATTCATTGACTGCTTCTCATGTCATGATATAGGATTCATCTTGTGTGTTCACTGACGAAGCCCTTATGTTTGCAGTATGACAATATCAATGAAGAGTTGCCTTTTGTTTTACTTTCTTAATTGTTTATGCAGGTACAAAGATGCCAGCACAACTTCATTGAAGTCCTCTATACTACTAGGATGTCTGATGCAAGTGTTACACCCAAAGAAAATTTTGCCTTTTCTAGCTTTGCTTGGTAATCCATTGATATCTTACCCTTTTCTAGTTTTTTTTTTTCCGGTTAATTTAGGGAAAAAGGCGGCTTCAGTGTTCTCACCGTAGAGCATTAGCGATGATCAATAAGTCGTTTAGCTGTAAACCTCTGCATTTCAATTTCATCGCTCAAGAACCTCATTTTATTTATTAGATTGATGCATTTGAATTTGTAGGACACATTTTCTTTGCGTCAGCCGCATCTACTGCAGTCTTTAATAATCATTGCGGGACACCGATATATATATATCAGTGATCCCTACAAATGGTTCTTCAGAAATTTACAATGGGAGTCTCGGGGCAATTAGTCCAGGGAAGCCACTGTCAGTCCCTTTGCCTGACACGTGGACAGGAAATCTTATCATCGGCGTGGGATGTTATTTAAATGGACTGGGCACTCGCAGATGCACTTGTGTTGATTGGCAAGGGCAGAATTGTACATCTGACGATCCGGTGGCTACAGCTCTTCACGTTTCCGATGACAGTTACATGTTGTCTGCAGAGATGGGGTATAATGTTGGGCTGACTATCTTAGGCGGGTGTGGCAGAAATGCGCCTGCAAGCTGCACAGCCCCTCTGGCCAGTTGTGCAAAAGAACTGGCTGTATTTGACAGTTCTGGAACCGTCATCGGCTGTAAAGCAGGTGGACTGAAATTTTCCAATAGACAGTGCGTAATCCCTGGGGACTACAGTGCTTCCGAGGTGACCTTCACTTGTTCAAAGAAAATTATAGTGGTTGACGTATCGTGCTGATACTTTTAAACAGACAAAGCAAGTGTTGAACGGTAAGATGACATCGTGCGTTTGGAATTTTGCTGACAGCATGCCTTTCACTGCTTTATGTAGTTTGGATACTTAACAGCTTTGCCTCGTGTGTGCAATTTTACTCCAGCAAAAATCTATATTTTGATAAGTATGACAAAAAAAATGTCTTATCAAATTAGGTAATAACCATAGGAGTTCAACTTACTCTTATGTTTCTACTATTTCTTATTTTTTCAGGTTATAATAAATATTTTTACTTTTGTTGTAGTCTTCGAGGAACATGATCTTCCTCTCTATGGATAGGTAACTTTTTTTTTCTAGAAAGAAAGTTGTAATTTTCCAGTTTCATTTTGAATGTAACATAAACTATTCGCAAAATAAGCTAAACTACCGACGAATGTGCATGTTATAATATTTTCTACCGAACTCATTGTTTACCAAAATAACGTGAATGTATTTATCAATTGCTTTTCACCTAATAGTAAGTTATAAGTAATTTTCTGTAAAATTTATAGTTTTAGATTCTTTTTTTTTCATTTCAAAATGATTGGATCATGTTTATAGATTTAACTTTTATTTTTACTTAACTTTTCCACAAGAATGTACTTATAAAGTACGAATTATTCACTTAATTGAATAAGCTATACTGTGAGCTACTAATAATTTGTTCGGTACGAGATATGTTTCCAAGTTGTCTGATTTTCCATTTTACTTTACAAAATACACATCATTTAATTTTTTTCACTAATCAATTTTAAATATTTAAATCTAGAGAAAATTTATTAATATATAGTAAGTGAAATTTATTCATGTTATGAAGTAAGGTATATTTCTGCGGCAAGAAATTACAGGCAATCTACGTATTAATTGGAATCTTATTTTATACTTTACATTATAATTTCTTGAAGATTTTTTTCTTTTTGCATGTTTTTTTATAAGTTGAGATGCAATAAGAGGTAAATTTGTAGAGATGGCAAAAAGCTGCAAAAAAAGAAAAAGAAAAAGGGAAGAAGACAGGTGCCTGTCAAGTGGAAAAAGACATTAAGTGGAGCGAATTTTTTACCATAGAAGAAAGAAAGATGTCAGTTTAGATCAATTTGATTATTTGCTTAATTTGTTAGATGAACGAGATATGCAAGGAGAAATGAATGCATACGTTGATAGCATAATGGGAGAATTATTCGAAAAGTCCTACATTCTTTGTACAAAGGTTAATTCGGTCTAAATTATGGCGATGATTATGAGTTGGAATTGTTTCCGTATTTAGCAATGAGAAGGGGGTAGTGTGCAAAAAAAAAATAAAATTCACACTGATGATTATTTTTGCTTTGTTCTGTCAATCCCCAGGGTCCATATGAGGAGAAACGAATGTAGAATATAGATCCTCTGCTCACATATTTATGGGGTTCATGCTATGTCAGAGAGAGGCTCTAATTTGAAAGCATCTAATGATAGTTTTTTTTTTTTCTTATGCCAGCCACCAAAACCTCTCTATCTTCGAGCTACTTAATGTTGACTCACGGACCAGAAGCGGGACCAGTAATGTGAAAGATACTCTGACGCGACTGCGCTTGAAATTTCGGTTCAGGTCTTAGCCTATGGATCTTCATTCTGTGTGCACTATTTTAGTTTCTGGTTTCTCTCTGAGACTTAGTTCAAGCATCGACGTTTGTGGGAATCTCGAAAGTAAAATCCTACGAAGTTAAAGAGGAGTGTACCAAATGAAGTACCTAACTTCTTTGGTCCGCCAAACGTCCATGAAGAGCAGAATTCAAGTGTAGATGTTCTGAGCGATTTAGTCAGCCTTCCTAATTTTGTTCTTGAACCTGTAAAAGCACATGAGACTACTGATAAATCTCCCACGCAACCAATAGAACAATGTAGCCATTCTATGAAGGACTCGAGGGATAATATCAAGTATAGTGGTATCATTAATATGACTACAATAATCATCGTATAGCTACATAAAATATGAAAAGTGCTATGCTAATTATTTTGTGTGATTATAATAGAAATGACAAAAAGAAAATATTGTGAAGCAATTATGATTTATTACATCAATCAATCAATCGTTTATTGTTTATAAATTATTTATGATTAAGAATAACTAGTGGCAGGTAACAAATGTGTTTAATAAAAAGATAAATACCCTTACAAATGAACCGGTCACACCTTATCTAAAAGAAAAACATTAGTGAGATGCAAGTAGGGAAATTGGAATCCCCGACCTCTAGCTTAAAGTAGGCTTCCAATGCCACTCAATTAATAAGCCTTTACAAGTCATAGGCTAAACCAATCATCTATAATACGACCATGTGAGTTTTATAAGCACGCCGGTTCTTCAATGGCATTGAGAACTGACCTGGAAGCTGTGATGTTTAATAAGTATAATTAGAAATTAAGATATTTGTCTATATCTAATTTTGAAAGTTTAAATAATCATAATAATATTTAGTAATTAATCCTATGCTTATTATCACTTTTTTATTCTATTCATTATTATAATAAAAGGCGCATACTATGAAGTTATGATTAAATACGATAGTAACAAATGAACCTTATTTGAAAAGAAAAATGTTGGTGAAATGAAACTAGCGAGAGCGGAACCTCTGATTTAAAGCAAACCAACTTCACCATTCGACTTCAGACAAGGAAAAAAAAAAAAACCCTTCACCACTCGACTAACAAGTAGACTCGTCAAATGAGTGGGTCTTGTCGGGTCGAAAATGGTCCGACTCATATTGACCCATTTAATCCGTTTTGATCCAAATTCATGTAATGTAAATTTAGTGATCCATACCTGACCCGATCCATACATGACTCATACCCAACCCGATCCGTATTGCTAAAAGCCATTATTATTCTAAAGAAACCCAAACTCACTCTAAGCTCTATGTTAAATGACTCATTCAACCCATATTTGACATATATTTATCTTTTACTTGACCCATATTTGACCAATATTTAACTTTTACTTGATCCATATTTAACCTATATTTAACTTTTATTTGATCCATATTTGACCCATATTTAACTTTCACTTGACTCATATTTGACCCATTTAACTAAAAATGAGTCATAATATGGGTTTATGACCCATTTTAACACCTCTACTAACAAGGCTTCTCAAGTAGCATACTATAAATATGATATATAACGGAACTATCTAACAAAACCAGAAACCAGCCTGGAACCTATGATTATACGTCTTTCTTTTAAAAAAAACAAAGATATTGAGGTGCAATTAGGAAGAATGGAACTCGCTGTAAACAGGCGAATCGGGACATACATAACCACTTAACCAACAAGAAACCCCGTCCTTGAGTGGCAAGCACACGTTACAAAATAAACCCAGTCCTTGGGTAGAATAAGGGATCAGCTTGAAATCGGCCGTTCCACTCCAACCAATTCGCTCTCGGTTCTAATTTTTCATAGCAATGACCTGTAGGGTAGGCATCGAGTTTTGGTCTCGGAATGACCACAATAGAACCGATCAATCTTAGTTTCTCGTTGGATCCAACGAGTTATATGGCCAAATATACAATGGAAATCGACTAGTTCCCAGGTTTTTTCTAATGAAGCCGCTGATTTGGTAAACCAGCCTGTAAAAAAAAGGGACAAGGCAAATTCCCTGTCAATTCCCAATTTTTCTATTTTTAGTAGAAATTCCCAAGTTGAACCTAGATAGTTGCTCACCTCTCTAATAACGGCTCTGTCTTGTTATTTTGGATGAAAATGCAATATCAATCATACATCTATTGTAAAAAATTATATTAAACCATAAACATTTCAATTGAATCAATGTAATCCTAAATATTTGAGTGAAAATGCAATAAAATCCTCCCTATCAAATCTCACCTGAAAACCAGTCATTGCTAGGAGCCCTATGTGTCACGGGAACGGCTTGACTACCAAGTCAGATTTTTTGATCTGTCTTCTTTTCTTTCCTTCTTTTCCGCGGTTACTGATCATCATCCTTAATTGCTCCACCAAAGCTCCTCCGACGCGAATCTATCGCTGCCCACTGCCACCTCAACTTCCGACGGCATGGAATTAGATCCAGTACATCGAAATGCGGAAGCTCTGGCATGTTGAGAGAGAGGGATTACTGTCGAATGGCTCTGCCTCTTGTCGGCATCCTTCTAAGAGTTGCTCGATTAAATTTCCAATGCCTCCATCAATCGATTGCTTGCAATTTCTTTCCCTTTTTTTTTTCTTCTTGAAACTAACAGGAATTTAATGCACCAAGAATTTTTGTTGGAAATTTATTGAAAAAAATGAATATAAAGATCAACTTTGTGAAGAATATAAGTACTATTCTGAAGGATAATTCCATTTCTCAAAATATAAACTCGATGCAAAAGACTTTACTGATTATCCTTCTAGGATATAGTAGATATTCATCCTTACTCCACACTAAATAATAGAGCAAACATGGACCACAAAATTATACATAAGACCCAACAAAGAAAGGAAAGAAGTCGAAATGAAAATAAATTTTTTTTTATTGAGGTGTGTATTTTTGGAATTGTAGTTCAGAGATTTTATTTATACGTAAATGAAAGAAAATCCATTTTTCCTTAAAACTGATGGCCATAAAAATCATTACAGAACCGATGCAAAATAGTTGATGGTCATCAAGTGTTACAAAAATCGTTACAAAATAATGACTTTCAAATTTATCATAAATTTTATCAAAGCCGTTACAAAATAATGACTTTCAAATTTTCAAAAAAGTTCGAAATATTCAATAATTTATCAATTCGATTTCAATGCTATTCACACAAGCTCCTTTTCTTTTCTTTTTTTTTTTTTTGGTCCTCCAAAAAAGGTTGTATTCATTTGTCAAGATCACGAGAAGAAGATAAAAAGTTTTCAAGTAAAGCAAATCCCAAAGAGCTGCAAAACATAACACAATGAGAAAAAAACACAAGAGTACAACATGTATTATAAGCATGCTCTGTTTCCAAAAAACTAACATAACACCCACAAAAAAAAAAAAAATTCACCATCTTATCACTGGACTCCTTAGTGATGGGTGTGCGCTGAAATCTTAGTTAACACCATCGCTATATGGAAACAACAATAACAATAATAATATGTTGAACCATCACAGATCAAATGCATCTAAGGAGCTCTCAAATCTAGATTTACATGGACAAAAGCTCCCAAATTTAATTCTAAATCTAAATTGTGAGAGGAGATCTTCTGCCAAATTTCGAAGAAGTCATATAACCACATCCCAAGCATCCTTGTTGACTGGACTGATGACGATGTTTTTACAAAATTTTCAGCTGCAAGTAAATTTATTCACCACGATGAGCAAAGAAAACCAACAACAATGATCCAAAGAAGACGCAAAACGAGGCTTATGAGAGCTTTAAAATTAGATTGCGAGAGAAACAAATAGAAAATCAAAGCCTAAAATAAAAGTAGAGCAAAGCAGGGGCTCTCAGCTTCAAAAAACGTCTTGAAGCAGTGAGCCTGCAAGCAAAATGTCTGAGAGAGAGAGAGAGAGAGAGAGAGAGAGAGAGAGAGAGAGAGAGAGAGAGGATGGCGGAAGACGAAGGGTCTTTTCTTTGCAAGAGGCCAAAATGAAATTCCTTTTTCTTTTATCTTCACTGGCAAGATTTTGTTGTTTGATAGCTTCGTAGTTGGCTTAAAGGCTTACTGACGGCATCTTCACGTTTCCCCGAAGCAATCGTGTCCTTTACTCCTTCGAGGAACTCCTCCAACTCCATCTCAAGGTCCTGAACGCCTCCCCAGGAATCCCCAGAGAGTTCCAACCTGCGAATTTTTTAAGCATAAATGACCGCTTTCATCATGCCTCGAGCAATCCCAGACTACGAATTCTCGAACATTTTCTAATTACAGAATATGAACAATCGACATAGCATCACAGCCAAGGAGGAGGAGATAGAAACTACCTCCTCAAGCAGCGAGTGTACCACCACCCTGATCTTTACGTGTTCATCTGGAAGGAGCAACGGCTTTACTTGGACCGGAAAGAAATTTATGCGCAGCTAGCAGCAAATAAGCATATGATACAAAATGACTTGTTCTCGAATTTTCACTTGCCACAACACATCCGGAGCTGAGTTTGACGTGTTCTTGAGTTCTGGCGACTGGATCTTTGTGCCTTCACAAATATCCTCCATGAGGCCCTGCTAGAAGAGGGTAAACCTGCTGATCGCTAACCGGGTCGAATTAAAAAGCCAACGAACTACTGCAGGGAGTCTATTTAAAAATAAAACATCAGACAAAGACTTTCTGTTTGTCCAATAGCTCAAGTAGTGGCAGCCGATTATACGTAACCTTGCTACCAACTCTTTGAGGAAATAAAATTATACCATAAAAGTGCAAGGCTCTCTTCGTTTTACAAAAATTATATAAAAAGTGCAAGGCTCTCTTCGTTTTACAAAAATTATGGCGTTTTCCGAAAAATGTTTTTCAGTGTAGCATTTTTCAGGAAAATGCAATATTTTCTGATATTTGGGAAATATTTTT